>CM052092.1:2837796-2849273 GCA_028453745.1 Agapostemon virescens
TCCTTAGACTTTGTTCTTCTACTTTATCCATAGACATTTTTCTTAGTCATTATCCTGAATCATCGTCCTTACCATTGTCCTCAAACATTGTTCTTAAGCATTGTCCTTAGTCATTGCCCTTAGACATTGTCCTGAATCATTATCCTTAGCATTGTTCTTAAACATTGTCCTTAAACATTGTCTTTAGACATTGTCCTTAGCCATTGTGCACAGACATCGTCCACCAAAAATTGACCCTTTTCCCCAACCTTTGCGGCATAAAACAAACAACGCCGAACAAGAGACATCGGTGGTTCAGGGGTACGTCGCAATAATTTCGTATAAATATTTAAGACATTGTACGGCTGTTTCTAAATGCATCTCCGCGACGGTAAATCTGGCGGAGGGTCGCGCTCCTTATCAGGAAATATAAGAAGGAGGTTTTTACGTGAAATTTGCATCCGAAACGAGCAGGTAAAGTACACGAGATTTCGCGAAGGTCGGCCACTCGAGAGTTTCCCTCGCTCAGCTTCAAAAGTGCTCCCAATTATTTTCCTCCTTCCCGGTACCTGATTTCTTCTTCCCCGCCCTGGATTGATGTTCAATTTTTTATTTCCCATTGGCAATGCAAATACGAAAAGAAGATTTCATCCGGCGTGTAAAGATTCCGTATCCGCCGGCGCACGGAGGTAAAATTAATTTCCCTTGTCATCTTCGATGCCTCCAGGACGATTCGAATTCCGACGATACGATTCCGCTTTTAATTCCAGCAAACTTCGCAACAACGCTCCGCCGTGTCGTTCAAGTCGACGAACTAAATTAGTTCACCTTTGATCCGATAAGTGGACCAGCGTAACAGTGGTTCTAAAACTAGAAAAAAAATAATCCCATGCAGGTTCCAGCAGCGCCTCCATAAAAGATCAGAAATCTAATTAATCTTCGTACGAAGAACAATGCCGTCCTCTCAGCCGCCTGACAAAGAGGCTTCAAGAAACTGCAGCGAACCGTTCGCCATCTTAATTTCTAGGCTCTCGCGCGTAGCTTCTCGAAACTCAAAGCGTGCTTTGTCTCGTTCGAACAAGGACAACCTCCTCGTGGGAACCAGAAAATTAATGCCTGAAAAATAACGTCCTTCGTTACTCTCCTAATCCACGACCTCTCGTTCGTTCCCGTGCCACGAACAAAGCTACCCGAACGGTCACGCGAAACGGTGTCCTCGGCTCAGCCGCTCGATCCCCTAACGTTGTACGCGATTAGCAATCAACGGTTCGCAATACTTTCAATCCTGCCGTTCTATACAATCTCATCTGCTAACTTCTCATCGCGAATGCCTGAGGCTCCAGTAATCGGGAGACACGAGTCCACAGCTTAGACTGCAAGCTACTCGTCACCTGCAGAAACTTTCAAAAGCATCTCGAAAGTATCTGCTCCGTCGAGAACACAAGGGTTGAATGCAAAGTTGCCTCCGCTTCGCTCTAGGAGTGTCTAGACAAGAAACATAAGAAAGCGACGTCTCAAAAACATCTGGCGCCTTGTTGATCCCTAACCAGCGATCTCGTCGATGCTAAAACCGCTGGACAGCTTCTTTAAAAAATCCACAAAATTGTTTATCCTTTAACCGTTTGAGTGCCAAGGAGCGATTTTGCGCTTCTTCTGTAAAAGAATGAGACAGCTGGTAAAAGAACAAATTTCAATTTCAGTCGAACATTTGCATGCAAATATCATTAACCCCTTGCACTACAACAAGGAGTCAGACTCGTGATCAAGATTTCGAACAGAATCATTTAAACTTGTGATTCCTTAATTTTCTTTAAACCGAAATAACTAGCTACGCACGCGGTACCTAGAATTATGACTTTTCTTTGTGTCGTTTCGCGGAGGATAAAGAAAATCTAGTCACTGTAATCAGAAAATAAATCGTAGGCCAAGGGGTTAAAATGTACAAATAAGAAAAGCGCTGTTGCGCCGCTTGGCACTTTTGGAAAGGGAATAAGACAAGCGAAAAAGCGCTCCTTAGAACTTTTGGATGACAAAACAGCAAAGACACGTGGCACTCAAATCTAGTATCTAGTATTCCCGCGACTCGTGTACCGAACGGTGTATCCTCGTAGAAATGACGATTCTATTTTAACGCCGCCGCAAAGTTGGCGTTCAGGGTGGCTGGCTCGATCGAAGCGGGTCGCCGTCGAAAGGGTAAACGGACGAATTAATTGTTGAATATGTGGGAATAATTCCGTCAGCGATGGCTGACACGGGAGTCGCATTGTTAATCTCCGCGTTGAGAGCAAAGCCTCGTAACAAAGAAGCGGCATAAACCGGTAGCGTCGGTGCGGCCGCTTGATCCGGAGATTCTAGAGCACGGCTGTCTCCTCCCCTCTTCGGCCTCTGCCAGGCAAAGTTGCCGAAGAACATGGTCAAACCCGATGGCGAAATATGCGGAGCGGACCTAAAACAGTACAGAGAGAGATCTCGGAGTATCTTGGCCGGGTCTCGACGGTAGCTAGGCAACCCACCCCCGGCCCACCGCCTCCTTCTCCTCTCACTTTTCCTCGTCCTCTGCTCGTCGTACCCCTTGCCATCCTTTCCTCCTCGAGCAGTAGCAGCAGCAGCAGCAGCAGCAGCAGCAGCAGAAGCAGCAGCAGCAGCAGTAGAAGCAGCAGCAGTAGCAGCAGCAGCAGCAGCAGGCTTCTCCTCCGTCTCCACCACCACCACCACCGCCATCGCCATCGCCGCCGCCACGACCACCGACCCTCTTTCAAAATCCCTCCTTCCCTCTTTCTCTACCCTCATCCCCCGCGACAACCTCGTCACACACCACCCGGCCACCCCTTTCGCCTGTTCTCTCACCGCGGGTGCGCGGGATCCCCCAGCCGCTGCCGCAACGGCCACGCTGGGGTACCTCAGAACCCACCCCAGAACCCCGTCGCCCGCCACCGGCTCTCACCCACCTCTCCGAGGTGCCAAGACTCATGAGAACTCACCCAGAAAAATTCGAGTCGAACCGAGAACCGACGACAGCCGCCGACCCGCACCGGACCCGATCGGACCCGCCTCCTTCGTTGCTTTCTCTTTCTCTCTCGCGGTCTCTCCCTTCTCTCTCTCTCTCTCTCTCTCTCCTTCTTCATCTCCCTCCTCTCTCTCTCTTTCGATCTCTCTTTCTCTCGTTGGACTCGCTTCTTTCGATTTCTCTTTCTCCAGCTCCTCGAACCACGCCAAGTTCTCCGCGACGTTCCCATGGGATTTCTCTTTGCTTCCTCGGACGGTCGACGACCGAGGCGGAGACGAAACGCGAGCGGCGGAGGAGGCTTCGCGACCTCCGCTCGTGCTGGTAGACGAACTCGCGAGACGCTGTTTTTAACGGCAGGGTCACCAGGATGCAAAGATTCTCCAGCGGCATTGTAGATTTTAGTGATTTCAGGATTTCGAGCGATTGGAACGTTCCGTTGTTTAAGATGTGATTTTTGTTTCGAGGTGGGTCGAATTGCAGTTCTTGAGTGAGAGTTTGTCGTGTAAGGGTGCGTTGAGGGTTAAGTATTTGGATCGCAGACGTTGCGTTTTATTTAGAAATAATGGAAAATATAAAACAGGTGTTCTATGCTTTCAAAAGGCTCATAAGAAAATATTTGTACTATGCAAGTTCATTTTGGGGGCTATAAAATAAAAAGAAGGAAATAGAATTTTATTTGGATGCAAAGAAAATGGTTGAACGGGTGTTCTATGCTTTTAACAGCTCCATAAGAAAATGAAATTTGTAGTATGCAAGTTTATCTTGGGGGTTACAAAATACAAAGACAAGAATAGAATTTTATTTAAACATAACAAAAATTATTCAGAAAGTGTTCTATGCTTTTAAAAGATTCATAAGAAAATGATATTTATAATATGCAAGTTTATCTTAGGGGCTACAAAATAAAAAGAAAGGAATATAATTTTATTTAGCTGCAAAGAAAATGATTGAAAATTGTTGAGCAGGCGTTCTATGATTTTAATAAGCTCGTATTAGAATGAGATGAGATTTGAGACAGACGTGTGTGGTATAAATGTACTTGCAATAGATTGCCTCCCTATACTACTTGTCGGATTACTGTCCTATTTTTCTATGCTTTTAACAGGTTTATAAAAAAAAATAAAATGTGTAGTATGCAAGTTTATTTTGGAGGCTGCAAAATGAAAAGAAAGGAATAGAATTTCATTTGGATGCAAAGAAAATGATCGAACAAATATTCCATGCTTTTAACAGGTTTATAAAAAAATAAAATTTGTAGTATGCAAGTTTATCTTGGGGGCTACAAAATAAAAAGAAATGAATAGAATTGTATTTGGATGTAAAGAAAATGATCGATCAGATCTTCCATACTTTTAACAGGTCTATAAAAAAATAAAATTTATAGTAGGCAAATTTATCTTGGGGGTTGAAAAATAAAAATAGAGGAATAGAATTTTATTTAGAAGTAATGAAAATTGTTGAGCAGGTCTTCTATGATTTTAATAAGCTCGTATTAGAATGAGATGAGATTTGAGACAGACGTGTGTGGTATAAATCTACTTGCGTGTGCAGTAGAGTGCCTCCCTATACTACTTGTCCGATTACTAACTGTCCTATTTTACTTGCTGCGCCATTGACTGTCCTTTTCATTTGTCCGACCAAATGCCTGCTTCATTTTCTTCTGTTCTGGTCATCGACTGTGCTATTGTCTTCCTGCCTGGACACACGCTGCCCTCTTCTACTTGTCCGATCATAACCCGTTTCTCCATTCGCTTGCCTTTACTCGACTACAAACGTTTGATTCTGTCCACGCAATTATGGATTGTCTCCGTTCCTACTCGTCTGCTTACACACTGACCCAATCTACTTGTTATTTATTGTCCCATTCTGCGTGCCCGACCATCGTATGCTACTCCACTTGCCTCTGCTTGACTACAAACTGTTCTTCGTCCATTTATCTCACTTTGGAACGTCTCTATTCTGCTTGTTCGTCTACACCCTATCCTTATCTACTTGCCTAACTATTTATTGTCCTATTCTACTTGTCAGGTTACAAATGTTCCCTCAGGCATCGATACTGTCTCCTGTAATATAAAATAAATCATTTTCATACTTCCAATCGGTAAGAAAATAATATCCAATTAACAATAAATAATTCTTAATCTAATGATTTTTATACAAAATAAAAATTATTTGCACAAATAAAGATTCTCAATAATATAGACAAGCTAAGAATAATTTTTCAGGCTTCTTAACAATCCACATACCCCCAAAATGAATCTACCCCTAGCCCAAAATTTTCATAAATTCGCAAAGCATCGGATTTTCTCAGATCTCATAGAAATTCTTCATCCCCCTGACAACAAAAATAATATCCACGATTGATCCCACTGTCACCACCCCCTGTCGAAACACTGGAAGCTCGTTAGAAGATCTGGAGATCGACTTCGATGAAAAATTTCATAGTTCCAGGCGAGACCCAGCCTCCGGCCTGCGGGGTAGCTTCGCGACGACCCTGAAAATCTTGACAAGCTTCGTAGCACCATTTTGTTTTGCGGTCGGGTTGCGCGGCGCGTGCCGGAACGAGGCTGTTCTGCGCATCGTCTTGCGGTTGGTTTGCGGTCCTGGGGTGGCTAGGCCCGATCATTGGCCGCGGGGGTGCAGGGGATGGTTTTTGGGGGTGTGGTGGCACCTTGCGGTTTGCGGGCTGATCTGCCATCAGCAGGGGGCGGCCCTCTTATCGACCTTCCATTGGCTCACCCCTGGCGGCACCCCTCGCAGAGCTAACCTTCGCTCGCGAAGAAGTCGAACGAAGACGTCACCTGATTTTACCAACCCCAAATCTCGCGCCGCGAAACTACCCCCCGCTCCATCCCCCTCTGTCGAAAACGCGACGGCCGCCGCGTTTACGATTATAACTTCAACAACGACGCCCGCGTTCGGCAACTAATTACGCCGGGGGCGTAATGAAATCCCGTCGGACAGTCGAAGGGGTTGGAATCTGGGGCGCAGCTCGCGTCGAGACGCGAACAATTATTAATTTTCATACGTTCTACCGCCCGGGTTAATGAAATTGTTTGTTACGGGGATGCTTGGTGGATAATCGTACCGTTTCGGGGCACCACGGTTATTGAACGCGGGATTTTTGATCACTTTAATCAAGCAACCCGCCATTCGTTATGGCAGAGAGCGAACTCCCGAGGCTGCCGGATTTTTAATTGTCATCTGCGGTCTGCGAGTGTTTATCATGCTGCTCTCCGATGGTATAAATTAATGTTATAAAGAAATGCGTTTCGTTGCTGCACGCGGAGAACCGATGCTCCTGTAGGAATTCTGCGGATCTCGTTTGCAGTCCTCGTTAAAATTGCAAATTTGCGGAATCGTTTGATTTCGTCTTGTGCATCTGGGAAATTTGAGTAATATTTCTCACGTAAATGGAGAAAAAACAAGCTGAGTCGAAAGGATTCTCGCGACGTTTTAGAACTATGAAAAAATACACAAAAATGTATTTGTTGATATATATTCGTTTAGCCATTTATTGGTTGCTTCGTTCAACAAATTACCATATGAATAAAAGTTAAATAAAATAAATTACAAATTGAAGAAATTACTATACAAATTACAAATTAGTTGTAAAGGGTTTTCGAAGTGTTGCTTTGGCAATCAAAGCGTTAAACCGCGATTATTATATTTATGAATGATGGTTTAATCGTTGTCTCCTGGAAAATTCGTCTGAATTAACGTTAGGTAGATTGGACGTGTTCTATTACTTTTAATTTGCGATTATTCATATTGTTCAGATAAATCGACGGAGAATTGTTAATCACATTTATTTGTTTGCATCAGAAATAGTCATTTTGGCGCTCAGCCAAAATCGAGCGTCAAAAATGCAACTTTGGAGACGTTTCTTTCTTTCCGATGTTTATTTCTAATGCTTGTTATGTTGAATTTATAATGTTGAGAATAGAGCAAGACAACGAATGTGAGATTTTTTTTAAAAATCAACACTGCGCTGTATTATCTGCTCCGTGCGCCATACTCGGAGCCAACCCTCGCCAGGGGAAAGCTACTCCCGACGTTTAATTACGCGCCCCTCCGTAAACCAGGCGAAGGTTCCCTTTCATTAAGGCAATAATTTTAATAATTTTTATCTTTCCGTATAATCTGCCTAATTAAAATTACGCTTTGATCGCGCCGCGCCTGGCTACCCTCCTTAAAGCCGCATCCCGACGGCATTTCGAGACGCAGCGAAATTTATGCTCGCGACTACTGCTCCGTGAATCTCGCAACCCTGCTCCATAACGTATCCATTTCGCTCCTCTATTTTAATATGTAATAAGCGCTGGGGGACCCCGACTACTTCCCGCTATACTTAACGTTCCGCTTCAATTTTAAACCACGCATCAATCACAGTTTAGAACGAAACATTCTAGAATGGAAGAGAAGCTTTCGCTTTCTAGCGGAAATCATTCCGAATGACAAATTGTCAACCGAATACGTCGCTGTTTATTTGAGAACGATGTTAAACCCAGAAGAATGTCCTCGCGGATTACAAAGAAAATTCTGGAGAACATCCACAAGGTGTTCGGTTGGTCTGAAATATTTTCCAATGAAAGGAAAGATTTATTTTTAAGTGTACAAAATTTTCACTACACATTTTTAAATGAAAACAGCACCGTTTAGTCGAGAACGATATTAAATCCAGAAGTGCACCCATAAATTAGAAGAAAATTCTGAAGAACATCCATAAGAGGTCAAAGTTGGCCTGAAATATTTTCCAATGACAGGAAAGATTTATTTTTAAGTGCACACAATTTTTACTACACAGTTTTAATCGGAAACAGTGCTGTTTATTCAAGAAGGAAATTAAATGCAGAAGAAGTGCTCTCATAAATTAGAAGAAAATTCTGAAGAACATCCATAAGAGGTCAAAGTTGGCCTGAAATATTTTCCAATGAAAGGAAAGATTTATTTTTAAGTGTACAAAATTTTCACTACACATTTTTAATCGAAAACAGCGCTGTTTATTGGAGAACGATGTTAAATCCAGAAGAAGTGCTCTCATAAATTGGAAGAAAATTATTAAGAACATCTATAAGAGGTTCTGTTGGCCTGAAACATTTTTAAATGAAAGAGAAGCTTTCATTTTCAAGTGAAAATAGTTTCGACTAAAAATTGTTAATTGAAAACGACACTGCTTATTTGAGAACAGCATTAACCCCAGAAGAAGTACCCTCACAAATTAAGAAGAAAATTATTAAGAACATCCATAAGAGGTTCAGTTGGTCTGAAATATTTTCCAATGTAGGAAAGCTTTTATTTTTAAGTGTACAAAATTTTAACTACAAAGTTTTAATTTAAAACAGCGCTGTTTATTTGAAAATAATATAAAATCTAAAGGAAATGCCCTCACAACTTAAAAAGAAAATGATTAAAAACATACATAAGAGGTCGAGTTGGCCTGAAACAATCCAGAATAACAGAAAAGCTTTCATTTTCAAGTAAAGATAATTCTGACTAAAAATTGTTAATTGAAAACGGCACTGTTTATTGAAGAACAGCATTAAACCCAGAAAAAGCGCCCTCACAAATTAAAAAGAAAATTCTCAAAAATGAGAGGTTAACCCCGCCGACTCTGCCCCCGTAAAAAATCCCCAATTCGATATCTACCATAACGAATCCCAGTAGTAGGAATCACCACCGCGGTTAGGCGAGAAGCGGCCCCGCAAAATCGGACTCCTCGACAGTATCGCAGGCGCCATTCATCAGACTTTAGACTGCGGACAAAAGTTTCTGTCCGTGGGGTATCGATTTCGATATTCCGGTACACTTTGTCTAATTAATTATCCCCGATCGATCGGTTAATCGTATTCCACCGAAGGGGGTGAGGGGGGGCAGAGGAAGACGTTCCCCGGGAAACGGCCAAAGGCCCTCAATCCGTAAAATAGAATTCGCCGGAAGAATCCTCCGTTTGAAACTCCGTGGAAAGCGGCGGAAAAGAGCATCGCATCAGCCTCGATTGTGGATGATGGGGCGAAGAGGGGGTGGAACGGGGAGGGGTGGCGGACGTCTTTCGGAATGTTCGAGTTCCGCGTTATCGGCGCATTCGTCTAACGCTTCTCATTTTACCCAACACTTTTCAAAAGTTCCCATTCCCCCTCTCCTCTCTTCGTCCCTTCCTCCTTTTCACCTTTCTCCGTCGTCTCTCTTCCTCTCCGTAGACTCGTTTCTCTGCTCGGCTCTTTTCGCAGTCGGTGCAAAGAGATCCAAAGAGCCGGGGGTTGTTTCGTCGGCCCGAGCTCGAGCAAGAGATAGCGAAAGGAACGGGCGCGAGAGAGCCGACGGAACAGAGTAAGAGAGAGAGCAAGAGAGAGTGAGAGAGTGAGAGAGAGTGCGGGGAAAGGGACAGGAAGGTTCGTATTCAAATGTTGATGAAATTGACCAGACGCGCTTTGATCCGGCCTCTTCAAATATTCGCCGAAAGATTGAAGTGAACATCTGAGGAGAGCGAGAATTATCTTGGTCAGCGTCAGCGGGGAAAAAGCGGATGTCTGCGCTTCGCCACCCTCCGCGAATATCCGACGGTGATTATGGTTCCCGTCGACTCTGCCTTCCCGGCCGCGATACATTCGAGCGCGGGCTGCTCCTTTCATCGGTCTGCCGCGTTTCAGGTCCAAAATCGACGCTGCCTTTTGTTTATCGTTCGCGCAATTTGCGAGTATGCCAGCCCCCTGATTTTCATCTTTGTTCCGACTGAAACGGATTGTCCGTAGTTCCGATACATATTCGACGCGCGACAGACTCGCCGTTTCGCTTCCTCCAAAAGATGCGCCGCAAACCGTTTCCCAAATCTCGCGGAACTCCAAATAAATATTAACCCTTTTAGGCACTGTGCGCCATTATAGTAACTTTCGCGGATACCATCTCTCTGAACGACTTAATACTCAATTGTATTATTAATTAACCCTTTGCACTCGAACGGTGACTCCGAAGCACCACCTAAAAATTGCAACGCCATTGTTTGAAATAATTTTAAGTCACTATACTTGCATCTAGAAAAGTGACAACAATCTCACCGTTGCAAGGACGAATAATAGTAGAAACCTGAGTATGCATAAGAGGTAATGAATCGCGTAAAGTGAAATTGTCGAGGCCAGAGTGCATGCCTTGCACGTTTTCGAAGGTAAAACAGTTTCGAGTGAAAAGTATCGTATCTTTAAGAAAAATAATAATTTTATGATCAAACATTTCGTTCCAATGTACTCGTGTAGGGAACAGCATTATCCGTCACACATTGCAGTGCTGTATCATTTACAAGTAATTCGAATTCGAAAGTTGAATTTCTGCCGTACAGAGAAACAGCCCCGCGGAAAATTCAGCCGTGCTTAAAACGTTAATCACCGACGACCAGTTCCGAAATGAATCTCCGACGAATCAACGCGTCCCGTCGATATATAAGAGGATCGATTCGCGACAAACACGGTCGACTCCGCGAAACAACATCGCCGGTATGTGCGAGAAGCGGCTCGACACCTCCGAGTAGCTTCGCGTCCCGAGCAGGATCAAAGCGGCATCGAGGAATCAATTTTTAAGAAAGAAGATGTCGAGCGGATGTTGTCGAGTCTGTTCGCGCCGGGGGTAGACCGGCGCCCTACACCCCCCGTTCCTCGCCCCTCGTTCCCGAGCTTTTCTGCAGGCCGTGAAAGCCGTGCCGAGGGTGGTTTTGATTTATGGAAACCGGCCGGCAGATTTACGAATATCAAATTCACGTTTAAGAGGGTCGATGTCTACGGGGGTGGGAGTGGGCGGAGGGTGTCGAGGGTTGCGCGTCGCCACCCCTCGTGCGTGTGCATTATCCGGCTAGCAATGCCGGCGTACTATCGCGCATAACTTCCGAAGAAACCGTCTCGCGGAATTTCTAACGCGCTCGGGTCATTTGGTTATTTCCACCCCTCTCTCTCTCTCGCCGAAGGGGCGAGTTTCTAATTAGACGAAGCTCGGCTCGTGTGCGAGCGCCAATGAAAACTTCGCTGGTTCTTGTTCCGTCTTTATTAGCGGCTCGGCGCGGCACCGTTGTCAGTATTTCCGGATCGATCGGGCCGCGACCGACGAGTCGAGAGATTAATCGCGCTCCTGCGGGGATTTTGATGGATCGACGAAGCCTCGAGCACGATCTCCCGAAACATCAGCTCGCTGGCCCGCGAATCGGCAACTGGACGGAAACCATTCCGGAGACCGCCAGCACGATTTCTAATTTTCGCCAAGTGTCCCTGCGAAAGGGTTCAGCGTCGAAGCCTTATAGAAAATCTAGACTGTCGACGGAGCTCATTCTCTTTCAGCTGACACCGTTTAGCCTACCGATTTTCATTAGTCCGGTAAGCACATCGTGCTATACAAACCTAATTTTTCTGAAAAACCATGTATTCGATAGTCGATTTTGTTGAACAATTTTTTTAGCAGGCTTTTGATTAAAGATTCATGCTGAGGGATAATTTTATGAAGTATAAACTTG
>CM052092.1:2864661-2875641 GCA_028453745.1 Agapostemon virescens
CACAGGCTGTCTTGATCTACTTGTCTGACGACAGACTGGCTCATTCTATTGCACAACTGCTAAATGTAGAATAGCTACAATTAAATATACAATCTTAAAATTACTTATTCCAGATTCAGTTTCAAGCATTTGACGTTCAGGAATGAATGCAAAGCAAAATATCTAACAATACTTTGTAATTAATATTTAATTTGTTGTAACTCACTACCTGATTTAGTTACGTATCTTAGTTGTCTGATACAGGCTGTCTTAATCTACTTGTCTGAATAACGATACTATTACTTAAAATAATTTTAAATCGCAACGTTCACGTTTGAAAACCCGATAAAAATTTAAACATCACGAAAAATAGTGATGAATTTCATACTCAAATAAATGTATGAAACAAACCTCACATAATATAATTATCCCCGATCAGAAACGTCTAAATTAAAATTGCTGCCAGTACAAAAGCGTCGCAAAGTCTGCTATTATTTTCAATTCCTAAAGATGCATAGTTTCAACAAATGCAAGATAATATAAAATTACTAGTTCGCCAGACAATAACAAAATCGACGAATAGCTCAAGAGAAATGAACACCAAATGGCTGCAAGAAATAAATAAAAATCACCAAACCGTTGAATCGTCGGGGAAAATAAATCTCTGGCATTATGGAGCCATCGAAGGGCTCATTAAACGCGCGCGAAGTTTCCTCGACGGTGGAAATTCCATCGTGCGGAAGTCTCGCGTGTACAGCCAATCATTCGACGGCCATTCTTCCGGAGGGCGCAACTTTTAATTCGATGAAATTCGCGGAGGTAGCAGGCGGCGATCGGCCTATTGGCAGGGCGAGAACGATAGAGGGCGCGGAGATGAAACGAAACGCAACGGAAACGGCTGCGTAACCGAATTTAGCGATTTTTAATTCCCGGCCGCCCCGGCTGGCGGCCTCCAGTCAATACTACAAGGGGCGAATCACCCTAAATCGCTAATAAGGCTTCGCAAACCTCTGTACATCCCACCGACAGGGATTCCCGCGCCTGGTTCTCATTCCGAATGGTAATCCGAACAGATCTGATCGAACGCCTCGTGAACATCCCCTCGCTACCCTGGGCCAAGACATTTTATTAACAACGCCCATTTGTCGTCCGTTAAACCGCGCCGCTGTAGTTAAACAAATTAACCCATTGCACTCGAACAGTGACTTTCTAATCTGACTAATCTTCAGGATGAAATTTAATTTCATAAATCTAATGCTGCGCAGCCACTAGGCATGCTGCGAATCGCAGTATGCCTCCAATACAGATCGACAAACATCGAAAAATAATTTCCAGTAGTATAAACAAGAATTAAGCCGACGCTACGATACATTGAGAATTCATAGAAAAGTAAAATGTAAATTTCGTTGCGCTGCGATTCACGGTGGCTTTGATCATCGACGCTAGATTCGTCACCTAATATTTTCCATTTATTATTAACCATTTGCAGTGCCACTGAAAATAGCCGCAGCACCGTTTAAAACAATCTTTAAATCGCTATACTTGTACCAAAGAAATTTTAAAAAATTTAATTGTTGCAAGAACGAGTAATAGTAGATAAGCATCATATAAATATATCGAATAGAATGATAATATTCCAAGTCAGAGAAGTGATTAAAAATAGTAATGTTTTTAATACAAATTGTGGTCAACGTTAAAATTTCTTTCCGTGGATATATATCGAAAAAAATTGACTAAACGATAGAATAGATGCATTCTTGGTATTTTTAAGAAGCGATATAAAATAGTCGCCATTTTGTTCCCCTTAAAGCTAGTGTAAAGTAGCTCCACTTCCGTGAAATATAATTAACTATTTGCACTCGAACGAGATTCGCATTATTTCAAGTAGAAGAGCGTACGTTTCTTCCGACTTGGAATATTTCCTTTGCATTTCTATTCTATCAGTCGCAGAATAGTTAAACCGTTTAACTATTAGCCTGACTAATAGTCGCACTAATATTAACAGTGCGAAAGATATTTGGAAGGACGTGTCAGGAATTTTTCGCGGCGTTTCGGATTACGCACTCGAGTGCTAAGGGTTAACAAGATTATCCGGCAGGTAATTTATAAACGCGAAGAAATAAAAATTCCGCGAAAGCCTTCAGCTGGAATTTTCATTTTCGCGCAGAAACTATGCAGAATGGATCTCGCTACATATATATTGATTAATGTTCAGATTTACCCGAAGTGAACTTGCATTGACGTACACGATTGACTTTGACGTACTTCGATGATAAATTGACGTCGCCTCGTGGTAATACTGTAGGTTCGCGTGATCAAACATCAATCAATAAACTACAGATGGTTATGCAAACTCCAATCTTCCGAGACTGTTTTACGCAAGACAAAAACAAGGAGAAATTCTTTCCAGCAACTGGAACGTTTCTACCAATAATAATACAACGAGGATGTTGCTCAATATTTATAACTGCAATCTGAAAACCATCGAAATATCTAGTTGAAATTCCGAAACTTCAGCATTTTAAAAAATCACCAGGAAATATAATTATAGACATTTAAAAAATCGAGACAAACCTAACAGAGAAAATTTAATACGAAGCAGTAATATGAAAATTATCGAAATATCAAATATCAAACCGTCTACGTTTCACTAAATCGCAAAACAAATTGTTAAACACAAGCTACAAAATCATTTAAAAATTTTAGGCAAACCTAATAAAGAAAATTGAATATTCGATGCAGGACAGTAACATAAAAATTATCGAAATGTCAAATAGAACTATCAAACCGTCTAAGTTTCATTAAATTGCAAAGCAAATTGTTAAACACAAGCTACAAAATCATTTAGAAATTTGAGGTAAGCCTAATAATGGAAATCATCACAATGTAAATTGTTAAACACGAGCTACAAAATCATTTAAAAATTTTAGACAAACCTAATAAAGAAAATTGAATATTCGATGCAGAATAGTAACATGAAAATTATCGAAATATCAAATAGAATTATAAAACCATCTATGTTTCATTACATCGCAAAGAAAATTGTTAAACACAAGTTCCAAAATCATTAAAAAACTTGAAACAAGTCTAAAGAAGAAAATTCAATTCCTTAATCAGTATTACCACAAAAATGATTAAGATCTCAAAATTGCCAAGTGAAATGAGAAAGCAGAGCCTAAAAGACATTTAAAAATTCAAGTCAAACTTTGTGGCAACAATTGAATCAGTTTTCGCAATGATAGAACGCGAAAATGATCGAAACGTGCGATGCCATCGAAATATCTGAAAATCGCCAAGAAAATATTCAAACAGGAGCCCTAAAAATATTTCTACGAATCTAACACGGTGCTGCGATACAATGTCGTCATTAATCTCGTTTCACGATTATAAAAGAGCAACCTGATTGGTTAACGACCATTAAAATACATTAACAAGGAAAACTTCAAGGCAGAAAGTCTCCTTACGAACACAGACAATCTTCTCAACACAGAAAACAAACACGTTTCGAACATCTAATTATGTTTTAGCAATCAAAGAAAGCGAACGTCCTTGAACAATTTTATTTTCTGAAAACGAGCGACCGATTCTTCCGCAGGGCCGGCAGTTTAATTTTTCGCCGATGTTTGCGCACGTAACGGGCGCTCCGAAAGAAAAAGATTAATTCTGCTTTGCAGAATTGAATCAAAGATTGATTCTACTTGAAACAACCGCCGTTACGTTTCTTCCATCAAAGCGGAAATTTTGTTCCCGCATTAAACCGAAACGAGCTGCAAGAGTGAGAGAGGGATTTCGTTTCAAGTGCTCGTTGCCCGGCTGATACCTGGCATCGGCCGAACAAATCTTCGTGCATCAACGTGCACGGGAAATGGATACGCATCGGTCGTAATTCGTGGCCGCAGAAGTGCAGCGCAATTAATTTTCTCGCTGCAGCCGGGATCCGCAGTCTTTCCGCGTTTCGGCGGTCGGTCCGCGCAAGCCGGCCTTTAATCTCAAAGCGTCGGTGCTGCATCGCCAGAACGAAACGTTGATTCTTGCTAGAAATATTCGGCCATTCGAGGAGCCGGCAATCCCCGAGCAGAGAGAGCGAAGGATTCCCGTTGATCAAAGTAACATGAAAGCGATCACAATATCAAATGAATCTCTGCAGACATAAAAATCTCGAACTCGCCGAGCAAAACGATTTCAGACGACCCGAAAAACTATCTGGAAATTCAAGACCGACCCTGCGAAGATATTTAAACGTTTCGTGCATCTAATTAACATGGAAACTATTGAAAATATCAAGTGGGACTATCGAAGTCCCCAAAAATCGAGGAGATAATATTTAAACCAGAACCATCGTCCTGACTCCCTGATCATTTTAGAAAAATCTAATGCAAAAGTCGAAAAATTGTATGCAAGCTAGAATCTCTCAAAAACATTAGGAAAATATTGAAATGTATCCCTCCAAAAAATGTTAAAAAGTTCCTCACAAATTCAATGAAGAAATTAAAACATTTTGTGCAGAGTAATAACGTACACAATCGCCGAAATCTTTCAAAATGACCAGGAAAAAGTGAAATTATGGACTGCAAAAAATATTCAAAATCGCTAAACTAACCTAACGGGGAAAATTGAAACGTCCCATGCAAAGTGACAACATAGGAACCATCGAATTATGATGCTAAACTCTCGAGTCGCCGAAATTTGGCAAAATCTCTTCAACAAAATTTGAAAATGTAAATCCTAAAATATATATTAACCCTTGGCACTCGAAAGGCGTTTTTAAGGTGCCGCTGAATATTGTAATGCTATTATTTAAACAACTAAAATAAACTAAAATAAAAGATTTAATGTTCCAAGTACGATAGGAAATAAATACGATGGAGCTATTATAAGTAAAAATATTCTTTCGATTTTTTAATGGAACCTACTTTAACTTTTCGAACGACCCTTCTCGGATGTTTCACTTGACAATTATTCAAGTTATAAAATTGCCTCCACAGAAATCGATCCGACACATCCCTCCGTTTAATTATGCTTTACAATAAAAATCGCAGATAATTCGAACAAATTAAATCTCAGCATTTTCACAAGACGATAAGTAGAGGTGTATGTTAATGCTCGACAGGTTTGCCGTTAAAAATATTAACGGGTTGTCGAAATATTGTAGGAGAATGGTACACAGGCACCGAGAACGTCGAAGATATTCGTGACAAAAGCGCGGACGAAGCCTCAGCTTTTTATGCAGTCTGAAATCGTGTTTCGAAGAATGAAATTCGCGTCGGCGATATGAATAGGGCGGCGTTTCGTTCGGGAAAGAGTTCGAAATCAATGTGAAATCGGGAACAAGCTTATCCGACGGGAAATCAATCGAAGGTATAAATAGAAACGAAATAATTTAACAAACTGATTATACAATCAACGTCCGACTGTGATTCAATAAGTCGGAGAACCACTGGGTATTGATGCTCGATCAGGCAGCCCCTGGAGGTTTAATTAAATACAAGCCCCAACCCCCGTTAGCGTTGCCTCGCTTCCACCGCCCGTAAAACGAGCGATATTTTTCACGAAAACCACCTCCACGGCCGGTGATCTCATATCTGGCCCCGGTATCGCGAATCCGTCGACCGGACCCGATAAAATTATCAAGTTCCGCGCGATCTTCTTGGCCGAATATTCTTCCTCCTGGATGCTCGCAAAAATTGCGAGCTCTCCGCTCGCCGCATTTGACAATTTCCAGTACCGATATACCGGGACTCGTTGATCTAATTTCTTCGGTAAACATGATACGCGGGAGCCGCACCAGCTAATTGCGACTGGTAGACATCGACCGAAGTCGGTTGTCAAGCTACCAAGAGAAAGCAAAGAAGCTTTATGGACATTTTCTGCCGATCGAAAAATCAAGGATTATTTTACAACGCGTTTGGCTATGTTATACGACGATGATTTTATGTTTGCGCATTTATGCGCGTTCGTGGGTGTCGCGATTAACGCTAGAAGTGTCGAATAATAAATCCAATGGTGTACATTGGTTTGTAATTATAAGACTGCATTTACTGAAATTTCATTAAGACTAGAACTACCGAACCAGTCAAAATGATTGGTTACTGATTTTTTCGTTTACAATTGTTGAAATTATAAATACAGTTTCACCAAAAAGTTTCGAATGAATTTCTTCATTGAAACAGACATTACGATACAAATTGTACGAGAATTGAATGGATGCAATTTTGTCATTATTATAAAGCAGTATACATCGGTCGAATTTATTGCTATTTGATAATAACAAGACTAAATCTATTTAAATTTCATTGCATTTTTATTGTAACATGTGGTTCATTGAAGAAGTACATCGGAAAATTACTAATGAAAATATTTTTACAATTTCGGTTATTGTGAAAGAAATAAGTAGGGACCAGTAATTTTAACTCAGTTGGTAGTTCTAGTGTTAAATTTTTATTTCAACATGTCGTTCATTAAAGAAGTACATCGGAAAATTATTTATTAAAACATTTTTATAACTTCAGTAATTGTGCAAGAAATAAGTAAACACCAGCCATTTTGACTGGTTTGGTAATTTTAGTGTTAAATTTTTATTGTAGCATGTGGTTTATTAAAGAAGTACATCGGAAAATTACTAATGAAAATATTTTTACAACTTCGGTTATTGTGAAAGAAATAAGTAAACACCAGCCATTTTGACTGGTTTCGTAATTTTAGTGTTAAATTTTTATTGTAGCATGTGGTTTATTAAAGAAGTACATCGGAAAATTATTTATTAAAACATTTTTATAACTTCAGTAATTGTGAAAGAAATAAGTAAACACCAGCCATTTTGACTGGTTTCGTAATTTTAGTGTTAAATTTTTATTGTAGCATGTGGTTTATTAAAGAAGTACATCGGAAAATTACTAATGAAAATATTTTTACAACTTCGATAATTGTGAAAGAAATAAGTAGGCTGGAAATAATGTTGACTGGTTTGGTAGTTCTAGTGTTAAGCAAAGCTGGGAGAATTTGTTACAAAATAATTGATTTCCCAGAGAAAGTTTGAAGAATTTTAAAGGGATATTTATTTTAAGTAGTATGAACCAATGATTGTTCGGACGTTGTTTTTAGGCAGCACGATGTACGAGGATTTTTTAAGTGTACCAGTGTGCGACAGTCGGATGAATACTTTAATATAGTACCAGAAAATTAATTTTAAATAGTGCAAAACAATTTATTATTGATACATTATTATTGTCAATTTGGAAAACGAAAATTTCCGAGCATACCTGACAAATTCAGAATTCTCAGAGCGTGTTATAGTTGGTAGCACATATTCTTCAAATTGTATGAGAATAAACCGAGTTTACAAGAAAATTAAGTAGTACAATCGATGATTATTCGTGCATTGTTACTGTACCGTTTGGATTAAGAAGAAAGTTGCATACGTGTAACAGATTAGAACAGCTGGGAGTGTGAGATGGCTCGAAATATACAATATATAATTTTCTATTAAACGTTCGAATATATAAAAGACGTCAAGTAGTACAGATCCACGATTGCCTACACATAATTCTTTTACCATTCTGGTAGATAGCCATAAAATGTACAATACATCGTCTCTTAACACTTTACCAACCGGAAGCCTATTATTAGGACTTTCAATAGCTGCACTATCACAAAATCAAGCCTAACAAACCGTTTTAATTATCGTACAAAGCAAAATTACAAAATTAATGTTTAACCCTTTGCACTCGAATGGCGCCTCTAAGGCGACACTAAAACTTGCCGTACCATTATTTAAACAACTTTTACATCGATAGGTTTGTAGTGGAGAAATTGATAAAAATGTTAAAATTCTAAGTACGAGTCATTGTAATTAATTTGGTATGAACGAAAGGAAAATTGACTATCTATGTTGGAGCTTTTATAGATAGAAATATTGTTTCGATTTTGGAGTGGAGTTGCTTCGAGTGCAAAGGGTTAACCTGTTAATTGGCTGTGACGAAATATAGTACGACGACATTTTTCGTCATGGAAATTTGCCATAATGTTTGCAACAGATTACAGTAGTTCTCGTCTAAGTAAATCAATTTTATAAGTTTACAATTCTATAGACAATAAGTATTAAAAAAAGAAAAAAGTCCCCCATTGTGAAACGAGTCGAACAAAAGTTTATTTCCCGGTTAAGAGGTTAAGAAATTATCTTCCTAAAGGTGATTAGGACGCAAGATAGGAAAGAGAAGATAATTTAAGATCCGCAAAATGTTAAACAATTTTATACATTAATTTGTACGTGTAATCGTTTCAAGTTAGAGCTAAGAAATTCACCAAAAATGCTCCAAAACGTCTCGACTTGCTGGTTCGTCGCTGATTCGAAAAGGTCTCGAGTGCAAAGGGTTAATATCCCCGGAGCGAACTTACAGGCTCCCGAGGGCCAATTTCTAGCCAGACTCTCGCGATCCTTTTTGTCATCTGCGTTGCGGGGGGAGGGAGGAGGGCGTGATCCCAAATTAAGCTGATCGCGTCACGATACGATCCTGTCGTACCTATGGGCGCGTGACGTTGGCAGCAATGTTGCTGGGGGATATGACAGGCGCGCATGGCACGGAGCGTTGCAACACCCCCCGCGTCAAGAATTCATGCAGCCCCCGATGGGGGACCATAATTAACCGAATACCGATACTCACCGGCTTACCCGACTCCATCTGCGACATACGCCGCGTACGTATATACACGCACGCGTGCGTCAATGTATATAGATATGCGGCTGGTCGCGTAATTCTGCGTGCACCTGTTCGCGCGCTAGGTATGCACCTGAAACGGCCGACCGCCCGAAAAATCTCGGTCCTCTGCTACTGCCACCAGGTATGCAACACCACGGATTCTTCGATCGCCCAAGAATTCCTTCGAGGGATCGTTATTAACCCTATCGATACTGCGTCGTTCCCTTACGGATAATCCATCTGTTGACTTCGAAATAATCATCGTTAATTTGTCAATTATTTCTCGGTTATAATAAATGTTTATTAAATAAATGTAAATTGTCGCTGCTCTTGTTGAGGAAATTTGTTAGGATTCAAGAGAGCTGCTAACTTTTAATTTTACGAAACGAGAAGGTTTAACCCTTTGCGCTCCAAGCAATTTTTAATTCCTAACTCGAAACATTTTTTATCCTACGATAATACCATTGTACGTGGCTCATTTATTTTCGTGCATATCAATTTTTGTTACTATTAGTCGTACGTACAATACTTCGATTTTTATTGATTTTTAAAATACAAACATTGCAATGTAAAAATTGTTTTGAATAATAGTCTCATAATTTTCAGTGTCGCCTCAGAGGAGCCATTGGAGTGCTAAGGGTTAATAATACCAGTGGGGAGTCTGGGTCTGACATGACCCTGGATATAGAAATTGTCAATTATTCGTTTTTTGTAAATTAAATGAATAATTGTTAGTGTATTAGAAGCTGTAAAAAGAGAATCATGTGTGCAGGAAATATTAATATTATTTTTAATGATTATAGCGTTTGGTTCAACTAATTCGACCGACCGACTAATTTGACCGACTACATATATATATTTATTGGCTACGTCTGATTAGTGGCTGTCTCACTCCACTTGCCCGCGTAGATCTTTGCTATAACTACTGTCAAATTTATCGAATAATTTTAACAGTATTTTTACTAGAAGCTAACAACTATATTCAACTACGTGACGACCTAAGTTATAGTCATTTCAAGACACTTAAATTGTACTACATTAATTGTTGTGTCCTCTGTCCATTCGAGTGAAATATTATATTAAGGCCTACATTATACTCGTTTGAAGTCTGAAATATCGTACAGTAATTCTACTTGTTTAACACTTTGACTGCCACGTGACGAATTGCTTTTACGGTTTCTAAATAAATTTTTGCGTTAATATATTCATTTCTACCAAAGTTGATAATCATACAGAAAATGCAAGAAGGTAGGTAGAGCACTTTACAGTATACATCTTGTTCCTTCAATTTTTATTTCAGTCAATACTTCATTTCGATTTTCTAGAAATTTATGGCTGCTAGTTTGGCAGTCAAAGCGTTAATACAAACCGACCATCTTCGTGCCTTTCTCGATCCATTTCGACGAAGCATCGCCTCCGAATGGAAGGCGAGATTTTCCGCCAGAGATTTTCAAAATGAATTCCCCGATTTTCGAGAAACGACCCATTTCCGGTGGCCCCGAGATTTCCCGCAGGCCTGAAGATCGCCTTGCGGACACCTGTCGACGCTTGTTCATAATTCTGACCAGGTGTACGCATCGTTGTTCTTCCATGGACATCCGAAGAATGGTCGGCAGGCTCGAGCCTAAGATCTCGCCTAGACCCCGTGCGTCTTCGTCGTCGTTCGACTCTATCCTTGCTATCTCGGCGATCGCGAGTTACGCGGAGCGAGAACGTTCTCGTCGAGCGAAACGTGGCTAGCTAGGCCAGACAGAGAGGAAAAACAGCCGGAGAGACAGAGCCGACGGACGGGAAGGGAAAGGGAGGAACGGCGGGGGATGTTCTCGCGCGAAAGACAAGGAAGCCGAGCGAGAGAAGGCTCGAGGAGAACCGAGGGGGTGAGTCAAGGGTGGCTGTACGTCGATAGAGCGGCGCGCCACGGAGGCCAAGATACGACACCGCCGCCACCGCCGGCAGACCCGTCAAGGGGCGGGGGTTTTCTCCGTCTCGCCCTAGACTCTCCTTTCCATCCCTCGAACGCCATCTCTCGCTCTCTCCGTCTCTTCAAGCTGCTCCTTCTCCCGCTTTCTCGGTCTCTCCCTCTCCATTCCGCTCCTTCCCACGGCTTTACTCTCTCTCTGTCTTTCATTCTCGATCTGCGCTACTGCACGCGCGCTCTCTCCTTCTCTCTCCCTCGATTTCTTAGTCTATCCATTTCTCTTCTTCCTTCTGCTTCCCACTCTCTCTCTCTCCCTCTTGCTTTCGCAATCTCTCTCTCGCCTATTCTCTGTCTATTTCGCTTCTATTCACAGCCTCCTTCTGGCTC
>CM052092.1:2893712-2910829 GCA_028453745.1 Agapostemon virescens
ACAAGTCCCGCGGAAATGTGTAGCAGTTTGCCTTTTTCCGCGAGTAGAATTTAGGAACGTAGCTGTCTGCAGCGTGAGGAGGGCAAGTCGCGCGAAAATGTGTAACAGTTTCCCTTCTTTAGCAAGTAGAATTTGGAAACGTAGCTGTTTCCAACTTGAGGAGGGCAAATCCCGCAAAAATGTGTAACAGTTTCCCTTCTTCCGCGAGTAGAATCTGGAGACGTAGCTGTTTCCAGCATGAGGAGGGCAAGTTCCGCGAAAATGAGTAACAGTTTCCCTTCTTTGGCGAGTAGAATTTGGAAACGTAGCTGTTTCCAGCGTGAGGAGGACAAGTCCTGCGAAAATGTATAACAGTTCCCCTGCTTCCGTGAGTAGAATTTGAAAACGTAGCTGTTTGCAGCGTGAGGAGGGCAAGTCGCGCGAAAATGTGTAGCAGTTTCCCTTTTTTCGCGAGTAGAATTTAGGAACGTAGCTGTCTGCAGCGTGAGGAGGACAAGTCCCGCGGAAATGTGTAGCAGTTTGCCTTCTTCCGCGAATAGAATCTGGAAACGTAGCTGTTTCCAGCGTGAGGAGGACAAGTCCTGAGAAAATGTGTAACAGTTCCCCTTCTTCCGCGAGTAGAATTTGGAAACGTAGCTGTTTCCAACTTGAGGAAGGCAAGTCCCGCAAAAATGTGTAACAGTTTCCCTTCTTCCGCGAATAGAATCTGGAAACGTAGCTGTTTCCAGCGTGAGGAGGAAAAGTCCTGAGAAAATGTGTAACAGTTCCCCTTCTTCCGCGAGTAGAATTTGGAAACGTAGCTGTTTCCAACTTGAGGAGGGCAAGTCCCACAAAAATGTGTAACAGTTTCCCTTCTTCCGCGAGTAGAATCTGGAGACGTAGCTGTTTGCAGCATGAGGAGGGCGAGTCCCGCGAAAATGTATAATAATTCTTCCGCGAGTAGAATTTGGAAACCCAGCTGTTTTCAGCGTGAGGAGGGCAAGTCGCGCGAAAATATGTAACAGTTCCCCAAGCTTTCTGCAGAACTCTTCCGCGAGTTTTCGGTAGAATCAGTAGCGCAAGTCAGCCACGAATCGGCCGCGACGCAGGAGAATGGTGTTCGAGCAATCCCTGGTTTCGCTGTTTCCAAATGTTCCTCCGCATCCGCCGAACCTATCTACCTGCGGTCTCTTCTAAATTTCGAGTCCCAATCACCCAAGCAGTATGAAAATGGTATCTCGGATGATTTAGTAAATCGGTATGATTTTGCGAGTCTACCGAACCAAGAGGAGATCTGACGCGCTTGTAGCAAAATATAAAATGTAAAATGCAAAATGGACCGGGAGACTGTTCCGCCGATGATCGTCGGTATCCAGATTGTCAATGGCACGCGTCTCTGAGCGAGCATCGTCCGGAATTTCGTGTCGAGCGCCAGGCAGAGCTCGTCGAACGGCGGCCAAAGTTTCCGCGAAGAGTGAGCGTAAGTAGAAGCGTCGGCAAACGAAAAGGCGGAGAGAGCGCGCGGGCAAGAGAGCGAGAGAGAGTAAGTAAGTAAGTAAGTGAGTGACTGAGAGAGAGAGAGAGAGAGAGAGAGAGAGAGAGAGAGAGAGAGAGAACTCTGCATCGCCGCCCGGAGTTTAATCAGAGTCTTCTCCACTTAGACGCCCGGTGGCAAAACTCAATTTTGAGTCGGTGCCTGCCGACGCTCAATTTTGACACCCTTCGTAGCCACGAAGCCAGCGCGAGCGACGCGCCTCGAACCGACCCCGACGAGGATGTGAAAGGCACCCTCTCTCTCTCTCTCTCTCTCTCTCTCTCTCTCTCTCTCTCTCTCTCTCCCTCCATTTCTCCTTCCTTTTCTCTCTCTCTCTCTCTCTCTCTCTCTCGCTCGCTTGACTCCTAGAAGGTGGGGTTGCAAACTTAGTTATCCGACGACTCGGGGACGCGTCGTAGGAAACCGAAGGTGCCCCGGCAGGTAGCAGAGAGCCGGTCGACGAGGACGATTCGGGGACACTTACCGGACAGCTTGAATCCCAGCGGGTCCTGAGGATGGCCGAAAGGAAACGGCCGGGGCCCGAAGTGGAACGGATGAAAGGCCTGGTGTCCTGGAACGTAAGGGTTTCGCGTTACCGAATACATTCCCGCGCCTTCCCCGTGACCCCAAGAAGCTTCAAAGTCCATGCTAATGACTGGAGAATAAGGCAATCACGGTCATTTGAAAAATCGGCATCCGAAGACTCAGAGAACCGGATGAGATCGAACGGGAGGATCGAAACCGTTCTGTTCGTCGATCTTCCGGTTCCTGAATCTTCGGATCGCTTTGAGTGATGGCTCGAGGAGTCTAGAAGCCGCTGAAAGTTCGCGCGAACGCTCCGAGGCGATACAAGCGATCCGCAACGATAGGCTGCGGATTTCTATTGTGAAATAAACATCTGTTCAGAGACTGTTTATTTTCTTTCTTAACTGTCGCGACGAATTGTAAATGTTTCAATATCGAATTCGAATGTGAATCGGTTATAAGTCGACGGAGATCACAATTTAATCGGCAATTAGTGATTGTTGCTCATTTACTTTCAGAATTTGCAACATGTCACATTAGACTCATCAACTGTTCCCCGCCACGGAAATTTTTAGTAAAAGGCGAAAAAGGTTTATACGTGTTTTGAAGAGAGACCAGAGTAAACTTTGAAATTTCCACGTTCCTTCGTAGTTATCATAACTGCCGAGTTTTTTTGTAATGATTATTGTCGAGCTGTTGCTGAAATTCAATTTGCCCCTAAGCGGCCGAGATTAGGTATTTTGTAATATTTTAGAAATATATATTTTTCGTAATGATTATTAGGTAATTTGTAGTATGAGGTATTTTAGTAATTTCTGTAATACTTGCCCGTATTACGTTATACCGCAGAAATGATAAATAAATTAAATAAAAACTAAAGTTTGTTCGTTTTCTATTTTCGGAAGTGCTGCGTCCCCGTGGCGAGGCCTTCCGGCCGTTAAGGGTCAAAGGACAGCTCGACTTGTCGACGGGGAACGAGTCGCCATGCGAATGGAGAATTTTCAGAATTTCCACGCGACTTCTAGACTCTTCGAAAGTTCAATTCAGGGTTAATTAATTGGCAAGGATCGGGGGATGGTTACCCACGGTTGGTAAAAGGAAACTCACTTGTCTTGGACCTTGGTTCCCTGGGTCCGTCGACGGTGACCTTGATCGCCTTCGACAGCGTGGCAACCTGGGGCGGTGAGGTTTGCAGCATGATCGTCAGGGTGAAACTTTTCCCTGGAATGAAAATCAGAAGTGAGAAAACGGGGGCGGCATGCGCGGCTGGAATTATCGCCCGGCGGTAAAACGAAATGGCCAGGTGCTCCGCGTTCGGGGAGGTGGCTGCTCGTTTCCTAGCTGCTGCGCGTCCCGATATTAGAAACCGTAAAGGCGGGCGAGAAACCGAGTTTTCTCGGTTTCGCCGCCCTCTATTATTCAGAATCAATCCGACCGACCTGCTAACATGTTCTCCCTCGCGGTGGAACACTTGAAAACCATCGTGGAAATTATAGAACGCTGTTAGAAGGGGTGCGACTGCTCGGCCATCGATAAACATTAACTTGAGAAAGTGTCCTCGAGGATGTATCCCCGAGGATGTATTCCGGAGGATGTACTCCGCAAGATGTACTCCCAAAGACGTACTCCCAAAGATGTATTCCCAAAGACATACTCCTAAATATGTACTTCGAAAGACGTACTCCCAAAGATGTACTCCCAAAAACGTACTTCCACAAACGTACTCCCAAAGATGTACTCCGAAAGACGTACTCCCAAAGATGTACTCCGAAAGACGTACTCCCAAAGATGTACTCCTGAAGATGTACTCCCAATGATGTACTCCAAAAGACGTATTCCCAAAGATGTACTCCCAAAGACGTACTCCCAAAGACGTACTCCGAAAGACGTATTCTCAAAGCGTACTCCCAACGATGTACTCCGAAAGACGTACTCCGAAAGACGTATTCTCAAATCGTACTCCCAACGATGTACTCCGAAAGACGTACTCCAAAAGATGTACTCCGAAAGACGTACTCTCAAAGATGTACTCCTGAAGATGTACTCCCAATGATGTACTCCGAAAGATGTACTCCCAAAGACGTACTTCGAAAGAGGTACTCCCAAAGATGTATTCCCAAAGATGTATTCCCAAAGTCGTACTACCAAAGATGCACTCCCAAAGAGAACGTACTATTGAGGATGTCTTTTTATGGACGAATTCTTCAGGGGGAATTCTTAAAAATGGATGCTTGAGGACGTATTCTTGAGGATGCCTTATGCAGGACGTATTGGTGAATGTTTTCTTTTAAATGCACTTTTGAGAACGTACTATTACGAATGTCTTCTTGATAGAATCACGAGGCTGGATTCCCAAAGTTGTATCCTCGAGGACGTATTCTCGAGAACGAATTAATAACGGTATCTTCTTAAGGATGTAAACTCGAGGATGGATCTTCGAAGGTGGATTTTTGCAACTGTGAATTGTCGATTGTCGAATGAATAATCGATCAATTTGCCAAGCGAACACTGCACTTCGAAACGGCTACGCTTGAGATCCAAACAAGTCATAATCGAATATAAACATCAGCCAGGCGCTCCGACAAATTTCGACGAAATTCGATTCAGGATAGCACAACCCCCTCGAACACCGTCCCTGAACGCAATATTTGCTTGGTAGAACAATCTCGCAAATCCCTCGAAACGGTAGCAGTTTTTCCGAATTTCTGACGTCTCTCGGTTGTTCGCCCGCAAATGGAATTTGTTGTCGAGGGATGAATCAATAGAGAAACAGAAAGTCCTCGGGTGTCGCACGGCAAACATCCCCCATCGTGCTCTGCCACCCCTGCCATCGCTTTCGACTAAATGTCTTCCCTTTCTCCTTTTTCTGCCGCGGGAAACGCGGCCAACTGTTCGCGCGAGCGAAACGGCAATGTGCGCGGGGTGCGTTCGCTGGAAACAAAACACAAATGTGCCGGAAGTAAGGGGGTTGAACGAGTGGCGCCGCCGCGTCGATGTTTGGCCTGAATCGGCCGGAATATGTTAATGTCGGGGGCGCTAAACGCGAGAACTCCACCCCCTCGGTGCGGAAATATATACGCGGGCCGCTTGTCACGCGCGATTTCGCCGTTCCACCTTTTTGCGATATTTTTAGCGAACGACCGCCGAGACGCTGGATCGCTGACCGACAAGGGTCGAACGATCTCATCCCCTTTCTCTCGTCTGCAATCAAAATTCGGGGATGAGAATTTGCAATGACCATCGAAAACTTTCGATCAAGTCGATCACCGCGTGCATTCGAATCGATTCGATATTTATTCGCGGTCAGAAATTCTTTAGACTCCTGTAACTATTAACACGTTAAGCGCCACGCCGAATTTCTGTGCCGTTCCGTTCAAGCCACGGTTAGCCGTCAGACAGGCCTTGCCGGGCCGCTCGCCGATAGACGAATCAGAGTATAAACAGTCGGGTAACGTAATGCGCTTAACGTGTTAAGCAGAACTCTCAAAATCTAGGCTAGCATATCAGAGGACTTCAGGAAGCTACCTTTTATCAACCCTAATTTTTCCCATTTTCACCATTGATCGCACCGAAAGTTCAAAGTCGCGCCACGGCTGCAATTCGATTCCGATGGACCTAAAAATTGACATACACTCTGACCGCGCGTCTAGAAACGTGTTCCCAAAATTACAGAAGAATCGGAGACCTAAAGATTTTTCGCGATTTTAAGAAGGGGTATACCTTCAATATTTAGCGATTTTGTGGCAATATTTGGCAAAACTTTGAAGTCGTGCCCCGGCCAAACTATTAGAGATATCGACATGAGACAAACGCGAAAATCTTCCTCAAACCTTCCTCTTTAAGAAGAGCCCCCAAAATTTAGGGTAGCATAACAGGGAAATCCAGGGGGCTTCGTTTTATCAACCCCAATTTTTCCCATTTTCGCGATTGATCGCTCCGACATTTCAAAGTCGCGCCACGGCTGCAATTCGATTCCGATGGACTTGAAAATTGGTATACACTCTCTCTACGCGTCTAGAAACGTGTACACAAAATTACAAAAGAATCGGAGACCTAAAGATTTTTCGCGATTTTAAGAAGGGGTATACCTTCAATATTTAGCGATTTTGTGGCAATATTTGGCAAATCTTTGAAGTCGTGCCCCGGCCAAACTATTAGAGATATCGACATGATTCAAACGCGAAAATCTTCCTCAAACCTTCCTCTTGAACACGTTAAGCGCCACGCCGAATTTCTGTGCCGTTTCCTTCAAGCCACGGTTAGCCGTCAGGCGGGCCTTGCCGGGCCGCAAAAATGTACATCAATGAATGTACCACTTAAAAAGCTGTTAAGAAATGTACCTTCTAAAAACAATTTACAAAATGTATCGCTGAAAGCGACTGTAAAGAAATGCCGAAGGAAAAGAGACAATTAAAGAACGTAGTGCAGTGAAGTCGCGTTAAGTGGAACAACACCTTGGGTCCGAAACGTTGTACTTATCGTGTGGAGATACGAGTTGAAATTCGAGGCCTCTCGAGACGTGTTCTTCGTAGCAGTGAAGATACCACAGTGGCAGTTATCGTGTACTTGGTAGAGCAGTTAAGAAGACTTTATTGAATAATGTTGTAGGCTCTGGAAAGTGACATTTAACGTGATTCTATTGTATCTTTTGTTTTTGACTGAGGCATATGAGAAATATTGATAAATTTGAAATTTGACGGTAGCAGTTATCGTGTACTTAGTGAAGCAGTTAAAAAGACTTCGGTATATTTCGACCAAAGCGTACGAGATACATCAAAGGAGTTACCTATACGTTAAGTTAAAATAAAAATGAAAGTAGAATAACATGATTCGTGTTTTAATTGCAGCGGAAGTTCGAGAAGAGTTTTCGGCAAATCCGTGATAGCAGTAAACGCGGAACGCATCGATTAGGAGATTGAAACGGCGGAAACGAAGGTTAACGAGTAATTTGAAAGTAGTTGAAAGTTTTCCACAAAACTGCCCGGCCGGGGTGATAAAAAAGGTAACAGGAGTTTTATACGCGACTTTATTTCGTGTTGCGAGAAGTTGCTCGGCTGTTCAAACGCGGACGAATCGAACTGATTTTTCACGTTGAAACGAGTCAAAGAATTCTTGCTGGACGACGAGTGAAAAATGCCGGTGGTAAAACGAGACCCAGCACTTAGGCGCGTTCTCACGCTACGACCGTGAAGTTATACGGCTTATAATGGGGTCGGAGTGCGTATATGCACGCGGTTGCGTAGTTTTATTTTATGGTGGCGCGGCTTGGACGGCAAACGACCGCGTTTTTACGGTGAACCACGACATTTAACCGGCTTACCGCCATCGTCCAACGAAATATTCCGACCCGGCTCGCACCACCAGCCAAGAGGAAAACGTGTTCTATCGCGTGGCAGCGCGTCTAGATTGATGCGAGAATCCTTCAAACAATTCCTAGCAACTTACTTCCCACAGCGACATTTTTTCCCCGGGAAAAATACACACATATTTTCTGACTCGTTCGCGAATTTTTCTGTGACTTTCTTTCAAGTTTAATCGGATACCATAAATCGGACGCGTTTCGTTAACCACTCGCCATATTACGACGAGTCAGGCTCGCGATTAGGATATTAACGCTTTGCACTCCGAGCAATGTTAATTCGAAAATAAAGACATTTATTTCTACATAGAATAGTTCCATTTTACATGGTTCATTTCCTTTCGTGCATATAAAATTTATTGCTATTACTCGTACGCGCAATATTTTAATTTCAATAATAAATTATTTTTATTATTTAATTAATTATTTAATTTTAATAAAGTTATTTTGGCTAACAGTATGGCAATACTTAGTGTCCCCTTAGAGGCGCCATTGGAGTGCTAAGGGTTAAACAAAGTTTAATAAATATACACGAAATAAAATTCGTTTATTATCAAGCATCGAACGAAATATAGCTCGATTTCCTTGTTTCTTCTGTAACAATTTTGATCACGAAGACGAATAATTGTAGCCGCAAAGAAAATTGTATGGCAAGAGGTAAAACTCTATTGCATCTTCGCGAAAGAAAAACTTACTTCAAATCGTCTTTTTCAAGATTGTACAATAGCTCTGAATCGTGCTGCATAAAAATGTCTCTGACAATCTCTAAGTAGAACAAATAAATTATAACGCGGACCTACACGATATTCGTTCGCTGCAAATCAACTCCTTATGCCTTAAGCAATTTTAATTCCATAATTGAGACGTTTTCTTTAACGTGGAACATTTAGATCCTGTGTAATCCTTCTACATTCCTCACATGACATTAAACCTGTTCTCCGTTACAATAATTGAATATTTAAATCGTTTTAATAATGATATAACACATATTAGAGCGCAAAGGGTTAGCAGAGGCCGGTTGTTTAAACGTTCGAACAATTAGCCAAACGTTTGCACCTCTTTCGCAAAAGAAATAAGGGTGCGAACGTCTTTATTCCCCTATTCTTAATCCTTCTGAAGCAAATTCTGCAATATTATAAAGAAAATTTGTTTTCTTCAGAATCTTGGAGTTTTATTAATTTTTATAATCTTTTAATGTTCGATTGACGACTGTGGGAACTGATATAGAACCTACAATCGTGCGATCCACCCTGTCACATATTAAAAAACATTTGCCCTGTAACGAGTTTCACATTTAAAAAAGACATTTAACAATTTTACTTCTCGATCAGTATAGGCTATCAAAAAGTCTAAAACTGTTCTAAATATTCGTTTGCAAATTTATCAATACCCCAGAGTCGTCATTCGATCCCAAAGGGTTAGCAGAGGCCAGTTTGTTTAACACTTTGACTGCCATGTCACCCATTTATGGTTCACAGAATTATTTGTCCATGTTTAAAAATAAATTTGCACGTTAATATATTCGTTGCACTAAATTTAGTTGGGATCTGGAGAATACAAGAAGGTTGAAGGGTAACTGTGTCTGGTACATTGTAAATTTTCAATTGTTGCTCTATTAAATAAATTACTTTGACTTTGTGGAAGATTTGAGGTTGCTAGTTGGACAGTTGCAGTGTTAAACGTTCGAACAATTGGCCAAACGTTTGAACCCCTTTCGCAACAACAAAAAAGTATGCGAACATCTTTATTGGTGGAGTTTGGGGAGCGTGAAGCCCGAAAGGCAGCCGGGGGTGGGGGATGGAAAAAAAAAATTGAACGGTGTCGAATGAAGCTGTTTTCGAGGTCGGCGGAAACGTGTGAAACGAAATCGTGGAAAAGTGCTCGAAACAGAGAGACACCGAGAGATTTGAAGGGCGTGGGCGCAGGGCTAACGAGGGCAAAGTTTATTGCCGGTGCGGTGTCAGATCCGTGATGGCGGTACGGGCGCGAATCGAGGGTGATAGCAGGCGTTTTGAGGGTGTTTATGAGGCATTATGTGTAACTCGCTGGAAGAACGATCCTCCCCCTTGAGGTCTGTTGCCCTCCACCTGCCTACGCTCGCCGAAATCGTAATTCGTTGCGTGTTAAACGGCGGCTTTCCAGGCATCAATCTGCGCCCGAAAATTTATTCGTTCCACCGACGAGCCTCGCAACCGGATCTCGCACAATTTCTCAATTCATTTGCGAATTCTCCGAACTACCCACGCATCCTCTACCATATATATATATATATATTTTTTTCTACGTGGAAAACGATAGCACAACATTTCATCGCGATGGAAAAATTCTAGCGAATGCGACGACAGAACACATTGTTTTTATTCAGTTCTATGAAAGCAGTTAGTTGCACTTTATCGTTGAAATAAATTTCTATTTCGGATAAACAGTTTTATTCTGCGCAAAGATTCGTCGCAGAGGCGGGGGGATCGTTTTGGGGGATCACTTGGATCTCCGTCGTTCCTAAAAACGACTGTTTTAACGTTATATCTACGCGTTGAAGCATTGAAATTCATTGAACTTAATACTAAACCTACCACAGGCGGTGAAATGACACTTTTTAGAATTTTTATTCTGCAATTATCGAAGTTATAAAATTGCCTTCTTATAATGAGCCTATTTATTCTTCTTATAATGCCTATTTTGTAATGAGTCCATAAATAATAAATAATTAATAATTAATAAATTAAATCTTGGCAGTTTTATAAATTCATATGTACTAGTAAATTTTAATGCTCTGTGAGTATAGCGTTAATATCGTGAAAGGATGTGAAACGTTGTATTTTTGTTCATAAATTCTGCTAGTGTCGTTTAACCCTTAGTACTCGAATGGCACTTCTGAGGCGACATTAAAAATTCTCTTACTATTATTTAAAATAGTTGTTACATTGTTTTGTTTGTGTTTAAGGATTCGGTAAAAATTGAAATGTTACACGTACGAGTAACACTAATAAATTTTATATTCACGAAAGAAAATGAACCATGTACAATGGAATTATTTTACGGCAAAGAAATGTTTCGATTTTGAAACTAAAATTGCTTCGAGTGCAAAGAGTTAAATGATGTGAATTAATTTTGGAGATCGTAGAACTTGTGGCGTGCTTTGTTTCGTTGATATTTAAGCGAGGAGAATCGAAAGAATTTTACAAATCCTGGATAGAGCCACAGATTTTGAAAAGGAAGAATCGTTATGGCCAGAAGAAGGACAGTTGAAAGTAGAATCACAGCAAGCATTATGACAGCTGGCCTCGACTGGTCCCAGATGATTGTTCACCGTTTTCGAGTTGAAAGAAGCCGGTCGGAAATTTTCGTTCACTGTCTACCTCGAAAGAAAAGTATGTACAATGACTGGGCGCGTTTATGGCCTGGCGATAGTCCGCGGCCATTTGCCTGACAAGGATTTGCACACCGCGAGAAGACACGAGAGCGCTCGCGTACACCCTAAGTTTGCCCAGGGATCATGCAGTGTTAAAAACTCCCCTGTTTGCCGGCGAGGCGAGCTGCGAGGGTGGCTTGGATCGTTATTTCAGAGTGTTTGTCGTGTTTTAAGATTCTGACGTTTTGACTGGCCGAATCGCGACGGCGACGGCGTGTGCACCTCGCATCGACGGCCGAGAAGGAATCGCGAGCCGTCGGCCGGAAGTGCGACGGTTCGCGTGATACTTTACATTTTTAATATTCAGTGAAATCGACCATCGAACTGCACATGCTGGTCGATAAACCTTCTATGAATCACGAGGCATTCAAAAATTAGCTTCGTCCACCTTTCGGAATCGAGTCTTCGCTCTTCTCGAGGGTAGTTCGTTGCACGTCATTTTTCGAGCCAGTTACTGGGCTTCTGGAGACTGAATAGACAAACTCGTTTGGAAGACTGCCTCGAGAGACTGACTTCAAAGATTGACGTGGAAAACTAGGTTAGAAAGACGACTTATAAGACTGACTTGAAAGACTGACTTAAAGGGCTGGCTTAAAGGACTGACATAAAAAACTGACTTAAAAGACTGACTTAAAGAACTGATATAGAAAACTGGTTTAGAAAATCAACTTAAAAGACTGACTTGAAAGATTGACTAAAAGGACTGACTTAAAGGGCTGACTTAAAATACAGACTTAAAGGACTGGCTTAAAGGACTTGCTTAAAGGACTAACATAAAAGACTGACTTAAAGAACTGACATAGAAAACTAGCTCAGAAAACCGTCTTAAAAGACTGCCTTGGAAGTCTGACTTTTAAGGACTGACTTGAAAGACTGACTTGAAAGACTGACTTGAAAGACTGACTTGAAAGACTGACTTAAAGGACTGGCTTAAAGGACTAACATAAAAGACTGACTTAGAGAACTGACACAGAAAACTGACCCAGAAAACCAACTTAAAAGACTGACTTGAAAGACTGGCTTAGAAGATTGACATAAAAGACTGACATAAAAGATTGACTTAAAAGAATAACTGAGGGAACAGACTCTCATGTATCTGATTTAAGTGGCAGGCATAAGAGACTGGCTTAAAACACTAACTCAAGAAGTCTTGCTTAAGGGATGGACTTTCATGAAACTAATTTAAGTGGCTCACACAAGAGACTGGCTTAAAGGACTGGCTTAAAGGACTAACATAAAAGACTGACTTGAAGAACTGACATAGAAATCTGACCCAGAAAACCAACTTAAAAGACTGATTTGAAAGACTGACTTTTGAGGACTGACTTGAAAGACTTACTTGAAAGACTGACTTTTAAGGACTGACTTGAAAGACTGACTTGAAAGACTGACTTAAAGGACTGGCTTAAAGGACTGACATAAGAGATTGGCTTAAAGGACTGACATAAAAGACTGACTTAAAAGAATAACTGAGAGAACAGACTCTCATGTAGCTGATTTAAGTGACAGGCATAAGAGACTGGCTTAAAACACTGACTCAAGAGACTTGCTTAGGGGATGGACTTTCATGAGACTAATTTAAGTGACTGACATAAGAGACTGGCTTAGAAGACTGACTTAAAAGACTTGCTTAGAGAATGAACATTTACGAACCTGATTTAAGTGACTAACATAAGAGACTCGTTCAACAGACTAGCTCGAGCAAAGGACATTAAGATGTCCTTCTGAACTGTACACACTCTCGATACGCGCGAAAATGGCTGACGGTCGTCGCGCGGCAGAGACGACGCGTGACTCGAACGACAGGTAACGAAGCACCGAGTAATATAAATAATTCATCGTGGGATAGAAAGAATCTTGGACAGACTGTCGCGTCCGACGAAAATTCGCCGTGCACAAAGACGTCGCGCGACTTAACAACGTTGGCGAAGGGGGATGAGAAAAAACCGACGGTTGTCGTGAAACGGACAAAAGACCGTCAGTTTCGACTTGTCGGCTCATTGTCGTTTGTATACTTATCTGTATTAAAGAGGTCTCGTTAAATTGAAAGGCAGACGACCGTGTCCCTCCATCGTTAATCCATGCAAGAACGATCCCCGGAACGGAAAGGAGAGATCAACCGGGGAACAACGACAGCGGAAACGCGAGCCAGAACGAGGCGGAACGAGACAGAAGCGAGGCTCGATCATCGGCCCGGTTGGCCAATCGAGGCAAAACTCGGCTGAGGAATCTTCGGATGGCACTAGGAGGGGGGGGGGAGGACAGAGAGAGAGAGAGAGAGAGGGACAGAGAGAGATCGAGAGAGAAAGAGAGAGAAAGAGAGAAGAGCGTCGGCGTCGGCGTCGAGCGTAGGATTCATCGGAGCGTCGCGGACGAGACCGTTGTGAAAAGCTCCAGGAAAAACGTGGAGAGCGTGGAATTAGCATATGTAAAAAGAAACAGAACGGGCACACGCCGGCACACGAAGGACGACCGTAGGAGGCCAGCACGAAAAATAATGTTTAATCGGTAGAAAATCTCGGCGCAGTCATCCGCCCCGTAGAACTCTGCCTCGCTCAGTCTCGCACACACGTTTTCTCATGTACTCACCCTCTACCGAGCCCTGCCCCGCGATCCTTTACTTGAAAGAGGGCTAGACTTTTTAATTTTTAATTGGGAAAAAACGTCGCCGAGGTGGTCGACGGAATCCACACCCGTCCAGTATCACCGGTTTCGGGTGTCCACCCCCGGGGGACCAAGGAACATTCGACCTGTTACGAGCCCCGCGCTTTTTGTCAAGAGCTTCGTGTCTCCTTGGTTTTTAAATTATTGAAAAGTGTTTAGAATTTTGCGGAATTTAAATCAGAGACTTTAAAATTGTTTGCGCTGGTTCTGGGACTGCTGAGAATTTTTAAGAGCGTGGTCTTTGGATACTCCACCTACCCCTGGATCAAGGAATATTCAACCCCCAACATGAGTCTCCCATTTTTAAGAACTTCGCGTTTCCTTGGTTTTTAAATTGTTTAAAAGTATTTAGAATTTGTCAGACTTTAATTAAAGGCTTTAAAATTATTTGCGCGGGTTCTGAGAGTGCTGAGAATTTTTAAGAGCGCGGTCATTGGATAATCCACCTACCCCTAGATCAAGGAATATTCAATCCCCAACAGGAACCTCCCATTTTCAAGAACTTAACGTTTCCTTAGTTTTTAAATTATTGAAAAATGTTTACAATTTTTCAGTATTTAATCAGAGGCTTCAGAAGTTTTATTTATTGCTTCAGAGTACCAAAAACTTTTAAGAACGCGAACAGTGACCGTGGTACAAGGGAGTTTGAATTTTAGTAAAAGTTTTCTATTTTTATTAAGCGTTTTGGCGAGCGATTATTAGTTAAGAATTCCGTACGTGTTGTTGGTGTTGGGATTGCGAGTATTTGATAGTCCGGTTAGAGGATACAGAATTCGGGAATGCGGATCGTTTTGGATCCAGTAATTAGGCCACAAGGGTTTCCTCGGGAGAGCCGGAGGAAATTGATTCGCCACGGGGGTGCAGTCTTCGCACGCGGCAATTAATTAAAGCGGGGGAGGGTGCGCGGCAGTTTCGCGTAAGTCACGCACGATCGACACGGAATTTCGAGGATCGCAACAGCTGTTCGGCAACTGGCGGCCGACGGGGTGCGTTTTAGAGGTCCATGAAAAAGAGCGACGACCCTCTTCAACGTCGCCGGGCCTTTACGACTTATTAAATCATTCCGGGAGTCTAAGTTTTCCTTATGACGGGTTCACCAAGTCGCGGGTCAAAGATTCTCCAAGTAGAAATCCAGCGAAAAATTGTTTCGAATACCGGTCTTTTCAGCGAACGTGGATTTCGACAAAAAAAATATATCTATCGCAAACTTGGCTGCAACATTGCCTCAAATGTTATTCGCTACATCAAACTCCACCTTAAGCAGAGGACAAACCACCCTTACAAATATTTTCTCAAATATTTATTATTACTATTTATTATTTATTATTACTACCCTCAGAAATCATTCTCCTAGGACCCAAGTCCCAAGGACACAAGTGCTTCAAGCGAAATCTACTCTATAATCTCTCCCAAAAATCACCACCCCATAAGCAGAGTACGAACCACCCTCGGAAATCGCTCTTCTACAACCCTTACAAGCTCTTCCAAAAATCACCATCCCCCGAGCAAAATATAAACAGCTCTTAGAAATATTTTCCCTAAGCTTCGAGTCGATGTTTCAAGTAAAGTCTGCTCTACCATTTCCCCAAAAAATCAGCATCCCTTGCTTCGAAGTACGAACCACGCGCGGAGATGATTGGTACGACACCTACTGTAGCGAATAAATCCTCGCAGAAATTAAGCAAGGTGCAAACAATCATCGGGGGAGGGGGGCAATCGCGACTCTCGATATTTAGCGACAGCTATAAGCTCTCCGTGAACTCTTCCGGTGTAAAGCGGAAAGAGCAGATCAGCGACGGTAACTCACCCGGGGAAATCCTTCGGAATCGGTAAACAGGCTCGAAGATCGAGGGATCGAGGCGGCGTCGACGGGAGGGTATGGAAGAAAATCGCGTGAATCACGATCTAAAAACCGGCCGTTCGTATCCGGTTCGCAGCACCGGAGAGGGTTCTAGGTTCGAGGATCCGGGGGTGAGACGCGTAGAATCCATTGCGCGAGGACATCGGTCAGGATCTGGCTGTCGATAGCTCGAGCTTTGCCTCGGATTCTCGCGCTCTCCTGCGTCGCGCGCGTATACCTCTCGCGGGGGCCTGGGCACGTCATAAAACACAGGTAACTCCGGTATTTATGTCCGTCGTTTTTACGGGGCGTCGCTGGCCACCGGCTCCCAGCGCAGCCAAAACCTACATACGCGCGCACAAGCTCTCGCGTCTCGCCGCTGCCTCGTGACTCCTAGCAGTCGGAGCCTGACGCTAATCCCTGTCGGGGAACGAAAGGGGTGGCCGAGTGATATACGCCTCTGCGCCGCTATGATAATATTCCTCCCACCCCCTCACACACACACACACACACGCACACACATACACAAACACACACACCCGGACGGAGAACCACCCCACCCAACAGCCGCGCCACCCCCAATCTCCGCAAGACCGCCCTTTTGTTTCGCGAACTCTCTGCAGCCGGGCGAGAGGCTTCGGGAGATGACTGACTCTCCTCGAGCAAACGAATCCACGCTACGCCACCCCGAGACAGTGGGCTCTATCAAGTCCCTGGGACTTGTCAGCGGAACTACCCGGGATCCTGATCGCAAACCCGATTCCGCGCCACTCGCGATTCCCATCGGTATGTGCAGGGAGCTTTCAACGCTGAATCCATCGCGGCGATCCGCAATTATTAGGTTTAATTAATAAAATGAATAATTTAATGCGTTTTCGAGCGCACCTCGTTGTCGGCTGCGAGCCGACTTGTCCTCGCGACAAGCGAAACGGAACGATTAGCGGATGAGTTCGCTCGAAAAATTATTTGTTCGTTTATTTTTATCAACGTGCACGGCTGATGTTCCGATTCCTTCGATGGCAAGTTTTGGTATGTTTGATTAACACATTGAGCGCCGGCCCCGGATTATGCGGGTTTTGTAAGTCTGTCACTTGAATTGAATCCGAAAGCTTGAACGATTCTGTTTCTATTAACCCTTTGCACTCGAAGCTGTTTTAAATCCAGCCCCAAAGCATTTTTTCTAACCTAGAATGTTTTCATTCTACACGATAAATTTCATCTTATGCATACAAAATGTGTGTTTAATTTTACTTGTCCTTGCAACGATTAAATTTTTAGGGAATTTCTTTTGACACCAGCATAGCGATGTAAAGATTGTTTTAAACAGTGCTGCAACTATTTTCAAAGTTCAAAGGGTTAATAATTATGAAAAGAGATATCTGGAAAGCTAGGACCGCTGTGGTGTATTTAATGATTGCTTGGAAACGGCAAAAGTAATTCGTGGAGAGAGAGAGAGAGAGAGTGGTATTTGCGAGAAAGGGAACAGTCGAATGAGAAGAGTAATCGATTGACACGTCGGATCGCGCGTTCCCTTTTCGCCGATGGCACTATCGGCCGATCAACCCCTTACTCTGTTACAACGAGTCAGGCTCGTTACTAAAAATGGTTAACAAGCTGTAACGAATATAAATATGATGTCTCAATTGTTGGAAGAATCAAACTTGAATTTCCCTGTCAGAAGAATTGTTGGAAGAAATAAACGAATTTCCCTGTCAGAAGAATTGTTGGAAGAATCAAATTTCAATTTCCCTGTCAGAAAAATTGTTGGAAGAAGCAAACTTGGATTTCCCTGTCAGAAAAATTG
>CM052092.1:2935134-2948192 GCA_028453745.1 Agapostemon virescens
TAAGCAACTTCCAACTCGTCGAAAACGATGACTTAGACTGTCCTGATTCTGTGTAGACTGTATCACACTTCACTTTGAATGGGATCTCCTAGAGCGAATTCAGTGAAAACGCCAAAAATGATGTAATCATGACATTTTCACTAAAATTACAAAAATTGATGTACAGAAGAGACTGTATTTTCTAAGCAACTTCGAAGTCGGCGAAAGGATGACTTAGACTGTCCTGATTCTGCGTGGACTGTACCACAGTTCACTTTGAATAGAATCTCCTAGAGCGAATTCCGTAAAAACGCCGAAAAGGACGTAATCATAACATTTTCACTGAAATTGCAAAAATTGATGTACAGAAAAGACTGTATTTTCTAAGCAACTTCTAACTCGTCGAAAACGATGACTTTAGATCCTCCCTAATACTGCGTATACTTCTCCATGGCTCATTTTGAACGGAATTAATTTTCCCAAATATCAAAAATTGCGATGCTCAAGATACCCCATTTTACGCACCGAAAGGAAAGCAACGAAACGATGACTTAAACCCCCTCTGATTGCGCTGATTGCGACTCATACTTACTTTCGAAGAAACCCCCGAAGGTATAACCACCAAAAACAGTAAAAATGATCATCTTGACGCCCGTTTTCCCAGAGAATCTGAAAAAATTGCATCGCTCGAATCAGCGTGATCTACGATCGAATTAAAAACCTGTGACGCAAACTCTCCCTAATCCTGGGCACCCTAAAATCCCAACACGCTCGCAAAGGTGGGCGCTATTGGCCCAGAAGGTCCCGGTTATCCACGGGACACTAATGAGGTCTCGAGCGAGTTAATGCGCGATTCCGGTGCGCGGGAACGGACACTTTTCTCGGCAATTACAAAGAATAGAGTACACCGCATGTGGACGGTTAAGGGAGTACGGTTCTCGGGTACACGACCGCTCCTTAATCAGAGTAGTATCGTTGTCCGGTCCCTCGCAGTCGTCATCGTCTCTGACCAAGAACGACCCACGAGAGCAAGCAGGAGCGAGGGTTGCGAGCGGGAGAGAGTATAACGTAGCCGGAGGCGATCCAAGGGTGATTTCCATTCGCTCCTTGCAAAGTGGTATCATTTCCCAGGAGGCTGGGGGTCCGGTCGGTCTTCAAGGTCCTGCGGCGCAGCTGCCCTCTCGGTCCATCGAGTACAGGTCCAGTTGTAAGGATCGATATGCGTTCCGATACCGGAGACGCGTCTCTCTCGACGTAGACTCTGTCGTTGATAATGAAATTGTTCGATCGCAGCACAGTGTCCGCTTCGTTGTTTCTCGAAAGGCAACGAAAGGCAACGGAAAGGCAACGAAAGGCAGCGGGAGCAGCTTCATCCGCGCGATCCCCGGCCCGGAACTAACTGACTGTAATCTTTTTCCCCAGAAGCCGCGTCCTCGAATTATGGCGCACGGTTATTTGCATGGAAATTGCGAGTCGGAACGCTGGAAACGGCGACGGATCCGAACGGGGATCCTCTCTCCAGTCACCTGAATTACTCTCCGCGTCCGGTGATCTCAGCCGAGCAGTTTACCCCCGGCGCCTTGTTTTATTCCGTTCAGAGCCAGGGTAAATTCGATGCGTGCGCCTCGCCGAGAGAAGTCTGTTTGCGGAACAGGAAACTGTGCCAACGAGCAACATCTGCCGGCACCTAGGCCAACGGGGATTCCTGCCCGTGGACGCCGAAGTCGCGATCCTTTGGGTCGAGCTGCAAGATACGGGAATCGAACGGTTCTTCTCCCTTTCGATTTTGAGACTTTACCGTTTCAGTACAGCAGTCCCGTCCCCCGAAGTGCCGTTACTGAATGGAAAATCGTGCCAGAAATAGCACGAGATAAATTTGCAATTAAATTTGCAATTCGTAGCAATTTTTAAACCCGTAAAGACTACGGCATGATGCAAGACGCTTAACGTATAAGTTTTTATAGTCGCCAATTTGGCCAATTTGGCAATTTTTACTGCCTCAGAATCGCCATTCGAGTGCAAAAGAGTCACCCTTCGCGGTCAAAACAATTTTAATTCCAAATCTAAGATGTTTCCGTTGACGTTGAATATTTTTATTTTGTTGAATCCTTTCTATATTTTGCAACTGACGTTAAACCCGTCAAGACTACGGCAAGATGCAAGACGCTTAACGTATAAATTTTTAGAGTCGCCAATTTGGCCAATTTGGCAATTTTTACTGCCTCAGAATCGCTATTCGAGTGCAAAAGAGTAACCCTTCGCGATCGAAACAATTTTAATTCCAAATCTAAGACGTTTCCGTTGACGTTGAATGTTTTTATTTTGTTCAATCCTTTCTATATTTTGCAACTGACGTTAAACCCGTCAAGACTACGGCAAGATGCAAGACGCTTAACGTATAAATTTTTAGAATCGCCAATTTGGCCACTTTGGCAATTTTTACTGCCTCAGAATCGCCATTCGAGTGCAAAAGAGTCACCCTTCGCGGTCAAAACAATTTTAATTCCAAATCTAAGATGTTTCCGTTGACGTTGAATATTTTTATTTTGTTGAATCCTTTCTATATTTTGCAACTCACGTTAAACCCGTCAAGACTACGGCAAGATGCAAGACGCTTAACGTATAAATTTTTAGAATCGCCAATTTGGCCACTTTGGCAATTGTTACTGGCGCCTCAGAGTCGCCATTGGAGCGCAAAGGATTTTAAAAATTATTTATAAGAGAATCGTCTCGGGAATTGAAACAGCAAAAGATATAAACGAAAGGCATAAAATGAAATTTTCTTCGCTCCCCTGTGAAATTATTGGAAGAACGAGAAAGCTTTGACGATACCGTAACGGCAAGAGAATTGACAGGGGTAAATAGGCTTCCGGTGGATAAATTGTTGAAGTTTAAAGTAATTTTGCAAACGTTCACCGCGATCACGGACGAGGAAGATCCTGTTCACCTCAAGTTGAACGTCGACCAGGTCGATCCTGCTCGGGAAATAGATATCGACGCGTGTTCCCTCGGGATTTGTAGTTCTTCACGCAACACCGGGACCGCGTGTACCAGCCTGATTCAAAAAGACGTTCCGCGCCAGCGTCTCTCCAGGGGGTAGTTTTAAAATTCAACCCCCATACGAGGTCTAAAGGGCCGCACGCTACACTGTGCTCATATCAATCCGTGGGATCAATAGGAAGTCGTCTGGTCCTGGCTAGGCAGGATACCTCGACCGACCGATTCCGAGGGAATTACACGCGGTAAATTCGGCTGGGGTAGGATTACACACCCTTCGCAGAAACAATTATCATAACTCAGATTTCTCTTACGCTGTTACTCCTCCCTCGTTTCTTACAAACCATTTTGTTGCACGCGTGAACCCACGTTGGACTCTTCGCGATATTCTTCGTCCGTGTTTCAGTTCGAAGTTCGTTTAGAATTGACAGAAGCTCGATTTTTAACAGTATCTAAATCGGTATGTGATTTTACAACGAACGTATAGCGATGAAATTTAACTGCTCGAACAACTACAAGAAGTCCCTCAATGGCGTTCTTGAAAAATTGCTAAACGAGTTCATACGCGTTCTTCCGTTAATCCGTACAGTTACAAAATGGCGCGTTTCTCGAGGGCTTTCTCCGTTGCCATATGAATGCTATGACCGCAAGTATTATTTCAGATTTTCTCCGTTCCAAGATGAGATACTATGTCCATCTGTTCTACATATTCTACCTGCATCTCCGTCGAAATTAGTTGTTCCTTAAATTAAAATAGTGAAATAAAAGGACGTTACTCGACAGACATAGACATTTTGTCAGTCTTTTAGCACGGCACGGAGCGCGTGAAACTATTTCACGTACATTTTTCTACGTCGACGAAGGTCCGTCATGAACGGGCGAAAACGAACATCTGCAGAGTCGAAACAGAAAAATTTATTCCATCGAACATCTTAAGAACCGTCCGACACACAGGTTACATATTTCGAAGCGCGCTTTTCTCGGATCAGTTTCGACCATTCGGCAAAGTAGCCGGCATGCTTTCACGAAATTGCACGGTTCCTTAAATCGACGATTGTTTTTTCACCTGTGCCTTTCCTCGATCCAATTCAGCCACTCCGCATCTCATAAATTGTGCCGAGAAAACCAGATTTCGATGATCTCCGTGCAGCAAGTCCGGACCTCTCGCAGAACGGTGGCTGGAATTCGCGTCGGACATTTTCACAGATGAAGTAAAACGCGCGGCAGACGGAATCCCTCCGGCGATCCGTATATCCGAAACGTTGTTCATCGACGCAGTTTCGACGTGTACCTTTTATTGTTGTTTTCTTTTTGTTTCTTTTTTTTTCATGCTTTTTATTAACATACCCTTTTTGCCCGTGCCGTTGCGCAAAACCGTTTACACTGTTTCTCGGGCCCGTGTGTCTTCCGCGAAGGGAATCCTTTGGTAATCCAGATTTATTTGTCCCTCGATAATGTCCAGTCGCCGGCGCATCGGGCATCACGCGAACTTTTCCCTGTGTTTTCCATAAATCAACCAACATTTTCCTCTTCTCTGTAAATAAAGCCTGGCGCGCTGCCGATCCCGCGGCCGAACGGAACGGCGCGGAATTGATCGGCACTGGGTTAAGTTTCGATGCGTGTCGGCCGTCGCGTCACATACGGCTGCGATTCGCAACCCGCCGCCGCTAATCGTATCGATCCAGCACTCTTAATCCATTAATGAACTTCCCGAGCTCGTTATACGCCGGCTACCTCGGCTTTTCGCGCCTCTGTACTCCGCGCGACGCCTGTACGCGCCGCCGTCGGTCTCCGTGTTTCGAAACGTCTCGGTTCTGCACAGGATTCCGATCAAATCTGTCCTTTGACCCTCCGATGGCGCCTCGAACAACTATCACGACGCTGTGTTTGCATTTTTCCGATAGGTCCTGATCCCATCCAATTCAAAATTATAGAATATCAGCACCCTCATAGCGGAACAGCGCAGAAGAAATTAGGAGAAACGGGGATCTCTTCTTTCCTAAGTTTCTACAATTATTGTATTAGGTCAATCGGAAAGTTCTGTCCATCTAGCGTCGAGTAGCCGTAGCTCGAACTGTGGGTAACTATAACCTCTAAAGTAAGGCTAACTTTTTAGTTTGAACATCTGTTAATAAAACTCAGTACACAACAATTTACGCTTGCATCAATAACTTCGTTTTTTTCTACATTGAAGATGTCGGAATTTGAGACGAACAAGCGTCATTTGCGCGAAGTGTTAGTCTTTTGTTTCAATTTTAAGAAAACGGCAGCTGAAGCTCATCGAATGATTGTAGACGTTTATGGCGATAATACTGTTTCCGATAAAACATGTAGAGAGTGGTTTCGACGTATTAAAAATGGTGATTTTTCTTTGGAGGACAAAGAGCGTTCTGGACGGCCACGAGTATTCGAAGACGAAGAATTGCAGACGTTGGTGGATGAAGATCCATGTCAAACGCAAAAACAAATTGCAGAAGCGTTAAATTGTGCTCAATCTGTCATTTCCGACCGTTTAAAAGCCTTAGGGAAGGTCTACAAGGAAGGAAAGTGGGTCCCATATGAACACAAGCCAACAGACATTGAAAGGCGGAAAACCATCTGCGAAATTTTGCTTGCTAGGCAACAAAGAAAGGGGTTTCTCCATCGTCTCATCACTGAGGATGAAAAATGGATTTATTTTGACAATCCTAAACGTCGAAAAACCATTTGTGATCCTGGACAACCCTCAACATCGACGCCAAAGCGGAATATCCACGGAAAAAAGGCTTTACTCTGCATTTGGTGGGATCAGGAAGGTGTGGTATACTATGAACTGCTAAAAACTGGTCAAACAGTCACAGGAGATCTCTACCGACAACAAATTATCCGTTTGAGTCGAGCATTGCACGAAAAACAACCACAATATGAAACGAGACAGCGTAAGGTGATTTTGCTGCATGACAATGCTCGGCCTCACGTCTCAAAAATTATCAAGGAAACGATAGAAGCACTTCGCTGGGAAGTGCTACCACATGCGGCTTATTCACCAGACTGTGCCCCATCTGACTACCACTTGTTTCGGTCGATGGCACACGCACTTGCTGAAGAACGATTTAATTCGTACGAAGATCTCGAAAAATGGATCTCCGCCTGGATAACCTCCAAAGATGAATCATTCTTTCGACGCGGAATTCGCTTGCTGCCCGAAAGATGGGAAAAAGTCATCGCTAACGATGGACAATATTTTGATTAACGTACTTTTTCATTTTCTTTCATGAATAAAGCTTTACTTTTTGTAAAAAAACGGACGGAACTTTCCGATTTACCTAATATATGCGCGACAAAGGATGCATTTTGGAATTAAAATTGCTTTGATCGCGAAGGGTTATCCTTTCGCATTCGAATGGCGCCTCTAAGGCGCCACTAAAAATTGCCATATTATTATTTAAACAACTTTTACATCGCTAGGTTTACAGTGAAGAGATCGATAAAAATTTTAATGTTCTAAGTACGAGTAATCGTAATTAATTTTACATGTACGAAGGGAAATAAACTATGCAAAATGGAGCTATTATAAGTAAAAATATTGTTTCGATTTTGGAATGGAATTGCTTCGAGTGCAAACGGTTAAATTGTCACAGTTTAAACAGCAACGTATGTAACGTCATTAGTTTACTCGCCGCCTGAAGAGGCTCAAAACAAAATGGCTCCTTCGAACGATGTCCACGATTGAAACACGTAAGTTTATAGTTCAAACTTATCAAATCTCTTCTCTACAACAATTTACAAAATCCAGACACTTCGGTGGCAAGGTTCTACGGATAGTGTAGAACAAGGTAGAGTCGCAATCATGCTAACTTCCTGGAGGACAATGCTTCATCCAGAAGCATAACGTAGACATTTCGACATCCATCTTGATTTTTAAAACATCCTCGCCTTTTCAAACATTGCCGTTTAATTGATTCGGGAAAGGTGTGCACGAAGATCATGAATGTATCGTCGAATTGGTGGAAACAGCGTTGTGTTTTCTCACGATAATTACAACCCCCCGGGTCCACCCCCGACCTGTGTTTTCATTCCAGCTCTCCCCCATGCATTCTGCATACGGGGATTGAGTGAAATCCTTGCTTACAGGGCTGGTAAACAAGCGATAGGTCTCCCGATGCCGGGCGTCTTCCTCGACGACAAATTCCTCAAATATTTATCTGTCTTTCCCTTCGAACCCTTCAATCGTCGCAGCCCCCAAACGCCACTTCCGTTTCACGGCTCCCGGAGAGTATGTCAATGCTGACGTCTATCGACGTATGACAAATACCTCGTCCCCGATGCTTGCACTTTCTGTCAGCCCTGACGACCGGGACAAAAGGAGGAGACGAAGGGACAGACAGCGTCGCTGGGGGTGACTGTCGTCGGCCCAGTCGCTATGCCCTTCTTATTCTCCACCTTCTCCTTTTTTTTCCAAAAACCATCCCCCACCGAACGTGGAACATTATAACTCGAAGCTTGCTTCGCTAATAAGATGCTTAAAAAGCAAAACTGAAAAATTAATTAACCCTTTGCACTCCAAGCAATTTTAATTCCAAAATAAAGATATTTTTTCGACCCAGAATAGTTCCATTCTACATGGTTCATTTCCTTTCGTGCATAGCAAATTTATTACTTGTAGGGGCAACACTTTAATTTTTACTGATTTTTTAAACGCATCCACAGTAATGTTAAAATTATTTTAAAGTATGGCAATATTTAGTGTCGCCTCAGAGGCGAAGGAGTGCTAAGGGTTAATGGTATGAATATTCGTAAAGTATTAAAACAAATTGCTCGTTGTATTCTCAGAGCTGAGAATTCGAACATTCTGTCTCGATTCGCATAAAGATTTCGATGCCCCAACGGAGCGATTTTGTATCATTCGATGAAGAAACTTGTGAATTAAAATAATTTTAATAACGCTGAAACAAAAGGAATTAGTCTTGCTCATTTTTCTAGTGGAATCACTATACGCTAGAATCTTCAACGAAAATGTTATGTTTTTTAATCTGAGAAGCAGCTAGACGGGATGCGAAAATTTTCATAAATACTTTAATCCTTCAAAGAACAGTATTCTTCAAAAGAGATTGTAACAACCCTCCGGTGTAACAAAGATAGTTCTATCAAACGAAGAAACGAACGGGGCTTTAGTTTCGTTGTAAAACCAGCAATCGAAACGACGAGACCATAAGGGAATCGATGTATAGATTCAAAACGGTGCGATTCGAAATTTAACGTCCAAGGGATGAGAAACTGGGTCAAGCCTCAAAGAACATCCCCGTGGCATTAAAACGAGATTAAAGCGTGCGCTGCGACGTTTTTCTCTCGCAGATCTTCCGCGATGCTTTCGGTGTCATCTTTATTGAGATGAATTAATTTTATTGAGGTTAAAGAATTTTATTTAGCTGACAATTGCAAGAGGGAAGAAGGGAGGAATAGTGACACCAAAGTAGAATAGAGTACCGCATGATCGACGTTTGAAAAATCGATTCGTTGAAAGACGAACGAGTCTTGACGATTCGCGAAGAATTTTTTTCAAGCACATTGATCTTGTTTTATCAGTCGTCTTCGGATATTGCAGGATCAATCGGATCTCCAACAAGGTGCCCGCGTTCCCAGGCTCGGGCGGCGTGTTCCTGACACGCGCTAGTTCGCAAATTAATTTATTTTTCTCTAGTCGGCCGTTAATTGTTAAACTTAGATGGGCGGTCGTCGGCAATCCCGCGGCGAGACTAAGACACCGTGTGGACAGAGACGCGCACAAGCGACGGGACCAACGGCAGAAGAGGATCGCGAATGGTTCAGAAAGGTGGGGAAGCAAGTTGCTAGAGGGTGGAAAATTCGCTAGGCAGGGTGCCCCGGGTGTAGAATCGAGAAGTTCGGGAGGGAATCGAGGCAGGAAGCCAAGGCGCGACACGAACACTGGATTGGGTTACCGAGATAATTAGAATGATGATTAGGCGAGGAGCACGCCTCGTTGACCAATTTCTTTCGACCCTTCCTCGGACCGCCGAGGAGATCAACTTTCTTTCGATCGGAGACCCGATGGTCACTGTGGCACTCGCAACCGGAATAAAATAATTCGAATGGTAAATAATAAATGATCCGTTCAGAAATATTTCATTTGCTCGGAAATACTTTTATTTGTTCATCTTGCAATTATTAAATACTGCAAAGATGCCTACGGTGAAAATATGGTTGTGCACGTTTGTTCGAGGATATAATTAATCAAGATCGGACAACATCTAAATGATCCATTGAGAAATATTTCATTTGTTCGGAAATACTTTGATTTGTTCATTAAATACTGCAAAGATGCCTCCGATGCAAATAATTGTACACGGTTGCTCGAGGATATAATTAATCCAGATCGCACAACATCTAAATGATCCATTCAGAAATATTTCATTTGTTCGGAAATACTTTGATTTGTTCATTAAATACTGCAAAGATGCCTCCGATGCAAATAATTGTACACGGTTGCTCGAGGATATAATTAATCAAGATCGCACAACATCTAAATGATCCATTCAGAAATATTTCATTTGCTCGGAAATACTTTGATTTGTTCATCTTGCAATTATTAAATACTGCAAAGATGCCTACGGTGAAAATAGTTCTACACGTTTGCTCGAGGATATAATTAATCAAGATCGCACAACATCTAAATAAATTTATATTAACCCTTTTAGAGCCGAGCGAAAGTCATCTACGAAGAATATCGAACCAATTTAACGAATTTGCACTTATCCCAGAACGTTTATAGAGCGAATCTTGTTTCCTATCAAGTTCAACCTAAAAACAATTTTTTAAATTCTTTTGCAATGAAATTAGACCATTTATAACGTTTTATATATTTATTTTTAGATAGAGTTCGCTCGCAATGCGAATAGTAAGACGCCATCGGAACGACGATATATCGTTGTTCGTCATTAAAAGGGTTAAAATAGTATTGGCCGCTTTAACGCTCGGTTGGTTCAGCGTTAACTCTCAGAACAGTGTGAATTTGAAAACGCTTTTTGGCGGCTGAAAATTGAGTGGAAAGGGAGCAAGAAAAACAAGTACTAGCGAGAAACTCGTCCTGGTGTCCCTCTGTCGGTGAGCACAAGAGGTACAGCCGCCATAGCTTTACTTTACATGCTACTTAACCGGAAATTTGATTGTTTTATTCTTTGGACCAGCAAAAGAAAAATATTCTATTTTACGATTATCAAGGTAACAATCCCTCGGAATAGTTCTATCTTCGTCGTGAAAAAGTATTTAAAATGCTCGTTAAGGCAAAATTCAAATACTTTATGCTATGCTCAAGGTTGTCAAAATGGCGACTGGTTGTGCCAAGCGTAGGGACTCGTACTGGGACTCATACGCTGATTGGTCCTTGTTCATCGTTGACAACTCCTCCACAGAAACGTCCTCTAACGAAGAAGTTGCTGGAAACGACCTCAATAGCCAGTCCTTTTAAGCTGTCCCTTATATTTCTGTTGCGGACAGAATATTACATCTTGTTGCGTAAAACTGAACAAGAGCAGACTCCTCTGTTTGCAATGATAAATAAATAATAATAGGAGATTGAAATAAAGACGGAGCTCGAAGGTTCGAATGTTTCAGCGATGAAAAATTGTACTGGAAACGTGCACGGGGATACGAGATAGAGGAACATGGCCGTTTGATCTTGAAGAAACCTATTTCTGTCGATTAGCCTTCAGAAAGGTGGAGCTGCAGAGTTCTCTGGCAGCTCGAGGAAGCCGAGTGTCCTCGGGGTGGCTCTATGAGTATCTCTTAGCAGGTAGCATCAATATTTTATCGAGGGACTAGCGCGCGTTAGTTACGCGGAAATTTATGTCGGCTGGTCGATGGCCGATAAAAAGGGCAGAAAACGCTGAAGCTAACCAAATTCATCGAACAGCATGGGTAACCATACCGAAGCCGATGGCTGTCGGCAAGCTCCGACCGGTATTACAACACCCAAGCGACGCATTTTTATGCGCCTCAGCGTGATTGGTCGTTCAAGTCGATCCCCTCGAGATCGCTTAACCGGATACGCGTAACCATCGTAAAAAAAAGAGAGAGAGAATGGAAAAAGAAAGGCAAGTCGAAGGGAAAAAGGTGAATATTTAGGTCGTAGACGGTGGGCGTCATCGGACACACGCCGGTGTGTGTCCCTAGACTTTTCTTAAGCAGCCGTAAAAGATTTTTTGTTCGAGGAAAATAGTGTCGGACAGTTACACAGTTTCTGTACTCGACGCTGCTTAGCTCCATCCGCGTTGAAGTACACGTGAATATTTGATCGGCCCTTCAACCTTTGCCTCCTTCGCCCTCCCACAACCTTCGCCTCTTACCTAACCCTCGGTCCCAGCTGCGGTGAATTATTTAACGCCCCCAGGGACACCAGTTACCAACATACATCTTTGTGTCAGCGAGATTTACAAACTCTTTGTTCTGCGAGCATCGTCGATGGCATAATGGACGCGGCCGGCTAAACACGCTGCCTCGATACGAGGAACACAGGCTGCAGTAAGAGTCGCGTTAACTGCCACCATCTCCGATCCCGAACGTTCAGCGGTAAAGTCCTTTTAACTGCACGAATAACTGCGAACTTATAACTCGAATTTCGACTTGTGTCTGTGCACGATTAGTACTAGCCTTCCGGAACGGTGATGGTGACACTTAACGCGACTTTACTGTACCTTTGTCGCGGGCGAAAATCGTTCGCCCTGTTCCCCTAACTGGGGAAATGTATAAAACGTGTTTAATCTTGTCGAAGGAGTTTGTGAATTTATGGAGAAGAGTAATTGTAAATACTAAAAACTATTTCGTTGTCACGGCAATGGCGGATGATCATTGTCGCGCAGTATGCGAGCAGAATCGAAAAAAAGGGCGAGTTTCGAGAATGAAACAAGTGAAATGAAATTTTTTTAAGGAAACGTAAATCTCTTGTTAGCAATATATTTGAATGTATAACTTGCGTGCAGACGTGTTCGTTATAATAAACTTTCGACGATCGGTTAATTGTCCCCCTGATTAACGGACGTTCCGCGCTCATTGCGTTCGCAGTGAATGATTCGCGCGAATGAAAACGCGGTTGCACATACCATTGAGACTTGATTGGTTTAATTAATAAGTGCGTGTAAGGTGAAAGACAAATTTGGAACGTTTAACGTCCATTAATTTTCAATTAAATTAAGCCAGAATGGAAAGGACAAAGAGACCGGCGGCAGCGACGCTTGGGGACATTGTTGGGAAACTCGAGATGAAGCGAGTATCGATAACATAGGAATATCAATATTTTAAGATTTCGAAAATTGCTCGCTTTTAACTGGAAATCCGGTTCGCTCGAGCCTTAAAGTGCTAAGAAATGTTTCTATCATATATTCCTTTGAAAATATTCGAATAGCGATTACTCTCATTAATTATCGATGCAAGAGTTGTAGTAGCGCTCGGAGACAATTCCGAGGTGAAGTAAACCGTTGATAACTAACAAAGTTAACCCTTTCGCTTCGTCGCGGCACGACTTCAAAGATTGCCAAATATTGCCAAATGATAAAGGGACGTACCACCCCCTGTCGAAAATCGCGAAAAATTGAAGAAAAATTATAGATCACGGATTCTTTTGTAATTTTGTATACACGTTTCTACACGCATAGACAGAGTGCATGCCATTTTTAAGTCGATCGGAATCGAATTGCAGCCGTGGCATGACTTTGAAATCTCGGGGTGATCAATGGTGAAAATGGGAAAAATTGGGGTTGATAAAAGATAGCTTCCCGAAGTCCCCTGATATGCTAGCCTAGAAAATGGGTGCTCTTCTTAAAGAGGAAGGTTCAAGGAAGATTTTCCCGTTGGATTCATGTCGATAGCTCTAATAGTTTGGCCGGGGCACGACTTCAAAGATTTGCCAAATATTGCCACGAAATCACTAAATATTGAAGGTATACCCCTTCTTAAAATCGCGAAAAATCTTTAGGTCTCCGATTCTTTTGTAATTTTGGGAACACGTTTCTAGTCGCTCGGTCAGAGTGTATGGCAATTTTTAGGTCGATCGGAATCGAATTGCAGCCGTGGCGCGACTTTGAAATCTC
>CM052092.1:2948292-2960833 GCA_028453745.1 Agapostemon virescens
GAAAATGGGAAAAAATGGGGTTGATAAAACGAAGCTCCCTGGATTTCCCTGAAATGCTAACCTAAATTGTGGGAGCTCTTCTTAAAGAGGAAGGTTTGAGGAAGATTTTCGCGTTTGATTCATGTTGATAGCTCTAATAGTTTGGCCGGGGCACGACTTCAAAGATTTGCCAAATATTGCCACGAAATCGCTAAATATTGAAGGTATACCCCTTCTTAAAATCGCGAAAAATCTTTAGGTCTCCGATTCTTTTGTAATTTTGTATACACGATTCTACACGCATAGACAGAGTGCATGCCAATTTTCAAGTCGATCGGAATCGAATTGCAGCCGTGGCGCGACTTTGAAGTTTCGGGGCGTTCAATGGCGAAAATGGGAAAAATGGGGTTGATAAATGGTAGCTTCCTGAAGTCCCCTGATATACTAGCCTAAATTTTGGAGTGCTCTTCTTAAAGAGGAAGGTTTGGGGAAGATTTTGCCGTTGGACCATGTCGATAGCTCTAATAGTTTGGTCGGGGGGCGCCTTCAAATATTGCCAAATATTGCCAAATATTGAAGGGACGTACCACCCCCTGGTAGGCGACGCTCGTACCCGCAGGACATTTCGTGCACGCCGCTTATAAGCGGCGCTCGTACCCACAGGTGATATTGTGTGCGTCGCTTATAAGCAGCGCTCGAAGCGAAAGGATTAAATGAAAATGTTTAAACCAAGAAAACTAGGAATCTAGAGCCTTCTCGTTCCTCCCCCAAAAAATTGATAAAAACAAGCCGTCAGCTTGGTAAAAATTATAAAGGGAACTTTCGATTAATTTTCAAAAATCTGAAGGCTCCATTAAATTTATAACATCGCAACGATTGAATTCCCTGTCAAAAATAAAAGGAATTTTCTGTACTGCGATACTATATATAATTCGCTAACTGACCGGCCCGTTTATATAGATGGCGCGAGAAATTTTTGGATCATCGACATTGTATGCCATCTAACGTGAAATCAGTGAAACTGCTCTGCAGCATAGCGAACCCGCTCGAATCGTCAGTGTCTCTCACTCTGATATGACTATCCTAAATCTGTCTTTATCTTGTACTTTCATTCAAGGTATATGTTCCTAATACAAAACCGGCGCTGAAGCTATCAAGAACCGTATGGAAGAGCAAGCGAGAGGAGGTGAAACATGAATTAGAAACGCGTGAAAACTTAAAAAAACTATAACAATTGTATTTCGAACGAGGATTCCGTCTATGCTTGTTAAATTATTCACCGTCCGTTCCGAACGAGCAAAAAATGCTTGTGCTTGATTTTAAAAGCACGAACAAATATTCGTTTAGTGTAAACACAGAAACATTGCGAATTTAGTAATCTTAAACATACCAGAATGGTTATTGCATTTGTCGCAACTAATAGTTAAAGATATTGTAATTTACAAACTTTACCTTCAGCGTTGTAGCTCTACTTGTTATCAGAATTTGTTGTCACGTAAAAATAAGTTCAGTCAAGATAAAACAAAACTCCATTCTCAATAACAAACTGAACTGCCTTGAGCGCGTATAGTTAGCCCACTAACAAGGCATGTCAATAGATCAATCACTCAGTATGCTTTTCTATCACACGCTCGAGGAGTTCTAGAACCGTTATCACTTTAGTGTCGCGTTCATCGTTATCGGTAACCCATAAAGTTACGTCTACGATGTTGACAGAATATATAAGAATGTTACTCCGCGAATTCTGAATAACAACAAGTGGTCAATATTAGAGTAATTTTTACATGATCATTTGTAATGTACGTCGTTGTTCGGATGTCGATATTTCAGAACATGAAGCCCAATAAATTTACCATACTTCTACGCCTCGTTTGGCTACGATTCTGCACTATACTGTCACAGATAGTGCCAGGAGTCAAGTTTTTGTGGTGGTTGGCCATAGAGTATGGGCCACATAAATGCATAATTGGTCAATGCGCATGCGCGTCTTGTACGGCCATTCCCGCGTTTTTCCCTGGTACGTCCTTTTTCTTCTTCTCTAAACCGTTGACCGATATAGACGTACGATTGTCTTGTGACTTACGTTTTGTTAGCGTTGGAGTAAGAGGAATTCATACACGTGTTGAAGTGACTTGTAGAATAAAGCGAAGACAATCGTACGTCTATATCGGTCTAACGGTTCAGAGAAGAAGAAGATGAACGCACCAGGGAAAAACGCGGGAACGCGTACATGGTCATGGCCGTACAAGACGCGCATGCGCATTGACGAACCATGCATCTATGTGGCCCATACTCTATGGTCAACCGCTACATTTTATCGCAAATAATTCATATCGTAATTTTCTTTCGCGCCTATAATATCAGTTGCTCTGCGCACGCTTGATAACTATCGTTATCCTGCTTTCTTATTTACGCAACGCAAACAAACTTCTATGATATAATAATAATATAAGAACCTATGCAATTAACTATACCGTCTAAAATGAAACGAATTTATTAGTAAACATCGATCCTATCCATAAAAATATACAAACTCCCGATCGATCAGATTCGTTGAAAAAGATGGATTGAAATTTGCCTAATAAATTATGCATATCGTTTTAAATAAATAATTATACATAGGCATAATTTATAAAAACCGTTCGGTCAACGTACACACAATGTACACACCTGCTCCTATTGATCTGACCGTTGAACAATTCCATTGTTAATTATGAGACAGCCGATGATACATCTTTGATTTAAATGGTGAACGTAATTCAGTAACACGTAATTCGGTTTCCGTAATAGATAAGAATGACACCTTTGTCCAGATAACGTGGCCGGAACGTTGCACCTGCGTGGCGAGTGATCTGTTTGTAGTTAATTGGGAGCCTCAGCTACGGTAGCACTGAGATGGCGGAGGCTTCTGAGTTGAATTTCTTCGATCTGAGGCTAGTCCACGATCATTTCGACCGCGCCTTGATCGAGGACGACGATATAGACCTCGCAGCTTACCTGGACGCCTACAATGAACTCTACAAGTAAGTTTACCAATTGAATAACTGATTTAACTCACCGAACATAACCTTCCACCGCTGCGTCGCTGGTACCAAGCGTTCCGTTCGTTATTGCCTTCTTGGACCATCCATTCGTTTAGTTTCTTTCGAATGATCGACACGCATAACAATTTTATATGTATTTACAGATTTTTCCAGCTGATGGGTAGTGTATTCAGCTTTGTCTCCTCAGACTTGAAGCAGAAAATCGAGGTATTGGTGGAACTCGTGACTAAAGATGATCAAAATTACACTACAGTCAAGTCTATGATATTATACGAGAAGGAGAACAATATACTTGCTAAGGGAGATAGCTCGAACGGTGCTCGTACTCTGCTGAGGCTTCACAGAGGATTAGGTAATGTTCCATATTGCGCATGATTTAAACAAGACCTGTTTTAGATGCTACAACCTGTGTAAAACAATTATGATGCAGATGCATTGATACTTGTTTGATCTTCAGATTTTATTAGGGAATTTTTGAGGCAGTTAGGTGACTTATCGGACGCAGACAGGACGTCCACCTCTTGTCAGGACGCGTACAACAAAACTCTAGCCAAACATCATCCATGGGTGATCAGGAAAGCAGCCGTGGTTGCCATGTATACCATGCCCACCAGAGAAATTCTATTCAAAAAGGTGAATGACCAAACGCGGAGCAGATTAAAAGCATGTTACGTATCTGTAAATCGTTTCCAGGTTTGTGGGTCCGAGGTCCAAAGGAACGTGGACGTATTACCAAAGATGTTGGAGATCACAGAAGATGTGTTCAACCGCACTCACACTCTCTACGAGATTTATCAACTGCACAGCTTGCCATAAGGTTCTTCGGAGAGAAAGAGAGTAAATGTAAACCGGTGATATTAAATGCTGCACCTGCTTCATGGAGCTGCTCAAAAACAAAGGCTCGAACATTCCGTAATTGAAAAATATTGTGATACGCGGTAATCTTATGATGGTACGCCGCAAACTTGCTGGCCGTTTTGTACTACACGTTTACTTACAATTTTACACGGTTATTTATAGTCTTGGATCCCGTGCAAAACGCACTGGCATAGATCCTATACCCCCCCGTACCTTGCGTAGATTTAGTTTCTGTTGCATTTAATGGACAGCATGATTTGTGCAATTTTCCCGTGGAATTGTTGCCCAGCGGTCTGGTGCATTTTATTTAGCAATTAAATGTTTTTATTACGAGTTAGTAATGTACAAAGACGTTTACGAATACTATAGCGAGAAGAACACAACTGTTTTTTTGTCTATTTACACGAGCGGATGGCATCGACCGAGTGCGGTTCGTCGAATGAAATACCTTATCTTATTATTACCAACGAAATGTCAGAGGGAAACGTATTGGTAAAGGATAAATAATACGGTGAGCAACAATTTTCTCGAAGGTCGAATTTTTTAAGATTACTAGGTAATTGATGTTCAAACTGGTTCGTATAAAAATTGTTTACTCACCACGATCTTCGCTACTTCGAGGAAAATCAAATTGCAGATCTTTATGGAAAATAAAAATTATACAAAACAGAAATCGAGTAGAAACTTCGTTTCTCTTTAATAATTTTAATCAGCTTAAACTAAAGCATTGATATTTCGAAATTCTCCTAATCTTTCTACTATTTAAGTCACATTCACGCATTCTCGACGTAAGTCCATAGAATCCGCAGTCTAATCATATTGTTCCTCAGACATTTTTCTTTCCTATTGTCAACGACAACTAATGTATTTAAGGTACCTGATTTACGAGATACGTAAAATTTTAATTTGTTGAATTTTAATGGCGCGTCGCCATTTTTGCTGCAAGGTTAATGAAACACTCTCATCCTCCGTACTAGTTTTTATAAAACAGTCTATAAAAATTAAAAATTTACAGAACAATCTGCAGTTTAGTCGTCAAGACGAGAACTTTCTCGGCTAGGAACTCGATTAGTTAGCTGACGAGCGTGTCAGTGACGTTGCCAGCGATCACGTTTAATGCGGTTGAATTGGGCCTGCCAATGAACGCTTCGTCGGTGACCAGCATCCCTGAAAGTCGTGTTAAGTATGAAAAAAAATTGTGTATAGTCGTAATTGGAATTGAAATGTTTCGATTATGATTAAAGGCTTACCAGCGATGCTAGCGGTCATAAAACAGACAGCACAGCCAGCCACGAACGCTCTCATAACAGCATCCGTGATCTGTTTCTTCTTATCCGGTGCCAAATTGCTGAGCACACCGAGGGTGATGCCCATAGATCCTGGATTAGCGAAACCGCAAATGGCGAACGTCGCGATCGCCTCTGTCCTGCCATAGAGCTTGCCCATGCGCTTGAATTCACCTAATTTCTGGTAGGCTACGAACTCGTTCACCACCGTCTTCAAACCTATCAACGTCGCCACGGTCTCGCAGTCTTCCCATGGCACCCCCATTATCCAGCTCAGGGGTTTGAACACCTTCGACAGTATAAACTGCGACGAGCATCGAGGCGGTTTAATAAAAATTTCTTCAAATGGAATCGCACGTTGACACTAGAACTACCGAAATTATAAAAGTATCTTCATTGGAAATTGAATTTCAGACATTGTAATAAAAATGAGACAAGATCTGAATAGATGCAGTCTCGTCACTATTACTAGACAATATACATCAGTCGCGTTTATTACTCGGTAGTTCTAGTGTTAACACTTTATCGACCGGCGATTATTTCAGAATTTTTTATCCATGACTGATCCATGACTGAAAACTTTCTAATGGGTCCTTCAAGGCTGACAGCAATTTTTATTGCGGATCAGCAATGCATCCCCAATAATATTGTTGCGCGTTTTCTGCTCCTCGTTCGGCGAACGACGCGGCATCTCGTTTATTTACAATTGTATCTGTACAATTTTACAACCAGAATACAATTCGGATAAATCTATCAATTTGCCGTCAACTCCGCTCGACAGCCAATCTTCGACTCTCTCGATTGTCTGTCGGTACAACAGTTTCGTGACAACCATCTTCTTCTATTATTTTCTTAAGGGTTGTTCACCATGAAGTAATTCTTCATTATGGCGACTCCATATGAACAACCGTCGTAACATTGCCCTCCTCTTCCAATGAGCGGCCATCCCGGCCGTGACAAATTTCACTCCTGTTGACCGGCAGCAATCGAACAAAATATCCTGCCAGCTTCAGTCCCTTAACCTTAAACTATCGATCTATCGGACAACTGACAGGTAACCTCTTCTTAAAGTATCTCTGCCTGAAAAATAGGTAAACAACAAAATCGGATGTTATCATTTACCCAGATGGCCTTTTCAGACAGTTAACGTCCTGACATTTGTCCTTCGTCTCAAGGGAAAACCATCCAAAAACCTTGAGCAGAACGTCGACACTTTTACAACGAGCACAGTTTCGACTACTGTACTTTTACGTCGAGTACAATCTCGATTACTGTCACTCGCCACTCCTCCTGACTCTTTGTCTTGAGCCTTGGGTATTTCTCTCTTAAAGAAGATTTGCGTACTTCTTTCTTTCAGTCTTCACGGGAGTTCCCTTCTCCAAACATTCATCGAAACTCTCTCCTGGATACACCTTCAATTACCATAGGATACAACCTACCGTAATATGGAAGCCGGTGCATCACGTTTTGTGGACCAGTCAGGGAAGGGTGTACCCTCTTGAGAATGCAACTTCTTTCCGCAATGGAAGAGTTCACCCACTAGAGGATACAACTTCCTCCCCCCATAGAATCATTTCTCCTACAAATGGAAAGAGCTCAATGTGTCGGATCAAAGGTTCCACCCTCGTATTCTGCGAAGACATGTCCTCTTCTCAGGCGAGAGACAGTTATGGATTCTGACGTACAGCTTCGTATCGAGCCAAGCGATTCACGTGTACGATCTTAGGCCTTGACTTCGGGGAACCAGCATATATGCGATATATGATGTCATTAAGGCGATCTTGTACTACATAAGGGCCTTCCCACATGGACTGTAATGCCAATCTTCGACTCTCTCGATTGTCTGTCGGTACAACAGTTCCTTCTTCTATTATTTTCTTAAGGGTTGTTCACCATGAAGTAATTCTTCATTATGTAACAATATTGTCTAATAATGTTGTTACAAATTGGAATGTAAAAATAGAATTTTAAGCTTCATTCTGATACAGCGCGAATATTGAAAAGCCTATTAATAGGCTTCCGGTCGATAAAGTGTTAATCGCGCAGAAGACTAGCGAAGATAACGCTCGCTTACTTCGATGCTGAGGGGCTCGTCGAAGTTAACGGAATCGTAGCCGACCAAGGTGCCCAGCCAGGCCAACAACGAGTTTATCAGCGCGACGAACGATACGAACGCGACGATGTTCGCAATGATGCCCAAAACCAGGGGGATGGCAGCCATCGCGCCCTTACTGGCAGCGTCCATGAGGCTGTTGTCTTGGCTGTGCAAAGAATAGGTCATATTTCAATTTTACAATACTTCGCGACGCCCGTAAATTTATTACTGCGGCGAACCTTCTCAATTACTATTCTAATCGTTATAAAATAATATGTAATATTTCACTGATAAAACCTAGTAATTAAAATTCTGATTGAAGGCTGCGAAGAAACGAAGAAAGAAAGAGTATTCGAAACTCACGATTTTTCCAACTTCACGTTTTCGCGGGTGACGAGGATCTCCTCGGTCTCCGGGTAAAATAGTTTCGAGTAGCATAACGCAGCCGGTGCTGCCATCAGCGATGCAGTTATCAGGTGAGCCGGGTTCGCGCCGAACTCGATGTATGCAGCCAGCACGGTCCCTGCGTACAACCAAGCAGATATTATCCCGCTGATAAAACCTCCGTCGGCGGCGAGATTAAACTGGATTAACGCATTCTTCAATTAACCTGATACCGTCGCGAAACCTGAACACATGATAGCATGCAACTCGGAGGAAGTCAACTTGTTCAGATACGGCTTAATGAGCAACGGAGATTCTGTCTGAAAGCAGACGCAGTGATTACGAGGACTGCGCGCAACGCCTCGACTATTCGAGATCGAATTCTCGCCTCTCACCATTCCGACGAAAATGTTCGCCGAACTGTTCAACGATTCGCAGATCGACGTGTTCATCAGCACCTGCAGGATCCGGCCGATGTTCAGGATAATCCACTGCATCACGCCCATGTAGTACAGCATTTGGATGAAGAAGCTGAAGTAGAAGATCACCGGCAGCACCTGCAATTTAGATTCCAATTAGATTCGTTTAATTAGCCGTCACTTATCGCTTGCAATTAGCTACCGGAAGGGACACTGCGACTGCTAACAACCATTCGAATTGTAAACGTACTCCCATGGGAAACTTTCGAGTTAACTTCTTCGATCGTTTTCTTCGCGTCGATCATCCGGAAGAAATTGTTCAATATTGCCGATTTTTATGTACAATCTACGGTCATTTATCCTCTCGATAGATCATTCAGATAATTTCTCTGAGGCTAAGACTCAAAGAGTTCGGTTGCCTTTTAGTCTGGCAGAGATTTTAATTTGGAAGAAAGTTTCCTTAGGTTTAAAATTAAAATTAAAAATTAATTTAAATATAATTTAAAATTAAGCTTCCTCAGGTTTCTGGTAGCTGAATCGTTAACGATCGAAGGTCTTTCGAATGAGGCGTTTACTAACGCTAAACGCGAAGACTCCACCGCCGACCAGCTCTTTCCCGTAGATGAACTCTGCCCCGCTTTTGGCAAAGTTCAAAAACGTTGCCACCTTTTCGGAGAAGCATTGGCAAATGGCTCGGCCGACGTCCCAGCGAATCGTGAACAAACCGAAGAGGAATTGCAGGACCAATCCGCAAAGAACCGGTTTCCAATTGATCTACAACAATTCAAGAACAATTTTCGTTTAGGAGACATTTTTGTCACGTAGAAATAAACTTCAGCGTGTCTTTGGTACAATTGGGATTTAAAAATTCGTTCCATTTCGAACTTGCTTGATCGCATTAACGATTAACACGTTGGACGCCATTGTGGTCACCGGTGACCGGCAGTATTGTGCTGTTTAAAAATGATTATCGTTAATAATATCGTCAATTTTATCGAAATAATTTAATTTAATAATATCGTTAAATATCGAAATAATTTAATTTAATAATATTGTTAATGATATCGTTAAATAATTTTATAGAAATTAACCAGATAGTAGTGTGAGGTGAGAACTTCGTTATCCAATAACTAACAATTCTTTTTGATAACGTTGGTCATTGCTATAAATGAAATAAATGAAACTGGTTCGAAGCGACTAAATTCGCTTGGCAGTCAACGTGTTAACCCTCTGCACTCCAAGCAATTTTAATTCCTAACTCGAGACACTTTTCTGTTTTAGAATAATTCCATTGCAAGTGGTTAATTTCCTTTCGTGCATATAAAATTTCTTTCTATTAATCGTATGACCACACTACAATTTTTACTAACTTCTTAATTACAAACATTTGTAATGTATAAATTGTTTTGAATAATAGTCTGACAATTTTTAGTGTCTCCTCAGAGGAGCCATTGGAGTGCAAATGAAATGCAAATTAACCGGCTGATCCAGAATAATTTGCATTTATTTATTTGGACGCAGATACGGAAGTTGGCTGTACTAGCAGAGAGCCAGGAGAAAATCGAATTTAGGGGATGATCGATCAACTGACCCGTCCAGGATGCTTCGAGAATATCCATCCGAAGCTCATCAGCACGACGACGCCGATGGCGCTTATTAGCCTCTCTCTCGAGTCGACGGTGTCCAAAATTAGAAACACTATGATAGCAGCAAATATACAAATGAAAATCACTGATTGACAGACAGTCCCGCCGTATCTGTGAAAGAAAATTCCGTAATCCTTTGTGAATTGCGATCGAGCCGATAAGATTACTTCTAATCAATTTTTACAATATGTTACCTGGTGTTACGGAAATTTTGTAGCCGTTTGCTGAGTGGGCGGACAGTTCGGCCGAGCTTCTTTCCGAATTGTTTCGCGGCATGATGGTAAAGCACGCCGAAGTAGCCGATCGCGAACAGAAGAAGCAACAATCCGTAGCCGCGGCACCAATTGAACCCTTCGTCGATGTCTGAAAATGCGAATTTTTCTTTAAATTCTGATCGCTGCTCGACGCCGTTACCTATCGACTAGTCTGTTTGCATAATTTCATAGTTTCCTTGAGATTTATTATTCGAGCCTTGCGTATCAACCGGAAATCGGTGCACGAAGGATTCCGAGACAACGAACCAAGTTTCTCGTAATTTTTACGTAATCAACCGGGACAAATTACGGTTCATTTACGGTTTCAAACGATTCCAAAGCAATTTGTCTCGCAGCACGTGCAGAAAGAAGCTGGAACAATTTGAAAAGCGTGCCACAGAGCGAGTAAGAAGAACGGATTAATTAAGAAGGAACTGCATTGTCAAGAATGGCGGCGAACTCACGTTTTCGCGTGCGTCCTAGCAATTCTTTCGACACCGCGACGCTAATTGTTCGCTACTTATAGTAATCGCCAGTCTGCGGATCTTTAAGCGAATCCAGTTTTTTCTGGGCTGCATCCGGATCGCAGATGGATTTTTTCTGCGAAAGATTTTGAGAAATCCCACAGAAAGGAGTAAACCGTTGCATTGCAAATCTTGTTCAGTCGCGTAGACAGAGCTGTAATTATCTGTGCAGAAAATCGGAAACAATGATTTATTGTAAAATATTCTCGTTCTTTTTCTAAGGCTTCTGTCTGCTTAATCCGTCGACTTGTTAAAAAATTGCACCGTTTCACGCGACACAATTGTAACTTTTTCATTTCATTCCTTATCGCTGGCGGTTCTCTAAATATTTCGAAAAAAAGAACGGGAAGACAAGAGTGCTTTCTGGTTTTTCTTTTTCATCATTTTCTACTCCGCAAACTTTTTCCAGCGTATTCGCATATTTTTCTTTATCTGTTCCGCGTGAACGAAGGCTACGGAATTGTATAATAAAACGTACGATTGTTTTTCCAGTACAGCGTGGCGAAGACAAAATATAGCAGCAATAGGAGGTTGAAAACGATCCAGCACACGATCTTGACAATCCCGCGATACTTCGACAGGACAGCACTAAACGCGCGGTACACCGCGGCCAAACAACCGTCGGACACGTCCTCCTTTTTCGTTGCCTGCGATTCAGAGAGCAATGCTTCACCAACACCGCCAAAGAACCAAGGCTAATCTATGCACTATTTAGCAGATAATGAAACTTTATTGTGGCGATACACCGCGAGCGACCTCGGTTTAACGGCAACACGCAAACTTTGCAATTGCGTTCGAACGAAATCGCGCACGCTGTGCTGACTACGGGTTCGCGGAGCATTCAAAGAAATTATTCTATAAAAATAACAGCAATCTATCCGTTCGAATGGTTACCTTTTATAATATTCCCATCGTAAATTAACCCTTTGCACTCGAAACTGCCTCAACGTGAAACCAAGGCATTTCTTCTGACTTCATATAATTTCATCTCGTACATATGGGGCTTTTTTACTATCACTCGTTAATTTAAATGATACAAGCATAGCCATGTAAAAATTCATTTAAATAATAGTATGACAATTTTTAGTGGTGCCTCACAGTATTCGAGTGCAAAGTGTTAACCCTTCGAAGCAATTTTAATTTTTAAGACGTTTCTTTCGACGTTGAATTGTTTTATTCTATGGAGTTCTTTCTATATTTTCCAACTGACGTTAAACTCTCGTTTAACGGATGAATTTTTAATAATGTGGTAACGCACGTTGACAGTGTTGCCATTCGAGCGCAGAGGATTTTAAAAATTATTTCTGAAGAGAATTGAAACGGAAAAAGATGTTCATTTTATTTATAGGTTTTTATCATCCGAAGCGTTGCATTGTTTTCATTCGCGATAAACAGACAAATAGTTTATCTTGCGACATTACGTTACCCGGTTTAATTGATTTTATCGGGAAAAAATAAGGTGGATTGTCTTCGTTGAAGATATTGACGAGCATCGGTTCGTTTCAACAGAAGAGAATCCAAGGCCTGCTAATAATCGATGCAATTTATTCCATCGATCATCCATCCCAGGAAACACTGACATTCCAGCTTAACAACAACACGCGAACGATTCGATACCTTGTCTTCCACGGTTTCAGCATAGCGGTTGCCGGCTTCTAGTATACTCAGCTCGTTGTCCTGTTAAGATAACAGTGTTTAAGTAAAGAACAATGTATCGAGGCGCTTCGTATCTGTATTTTGATGAAATCTAATTTAATTTGTCAAGCCATATGTTTCAGAGAGTTTAGGGATTCGGATATTCAACGTCCAGTATCGACCTCGTCGTCTTTGCAATGGGAACTTCTTCGGAAAACAATTTTACATTTTCGAACACTATTTGGTATTTACAATCTTTCATTTTACACTTTGGTTTGCGAAAAACAGTTTCCTAAAATATTTTTAATTGGATATTCTTTCTTCGTTCGTAATTTCTTTTTAAAAATAATTTACACCGTTTAGCAAGTTCATGTTTTCGAGAATTAAATTTGCTGATGGCAGAAATTCGATTCTGGA
>CM052092.1:3076387-3092481 GCA_028453745.1 Agapostemon virescens
TCGTTTCCCCCGTTCCCAGCGAGCCTCCGTGTCCGGAATGATTTTGAAAAGAGAATCTGGGTCGAAGCGTGCTCGATGCGGGACAAGAGCCGCTCTCGTCCAGAGCAAACACGTGTCCTCGGGAAATGCGAAAATTCGCATTGTGCGCGTCCGACGTCGGTCACCGTGGTGTTCGCATTGGCATGTTCCATCGACAAAGGACGTGATGTCGCGCAAAAAATCGCTGGGAAGTGCTGGGAAGAGTGTTTCGGATGGAAGGAGGCGGCTGCGTGGAAAATCGAGGGTGTGTACACCCCGTCGATGATCCCCAGTGAATAAATAATTCATGGTGGTTCCGCAAGGCTGCGGCTCAAACGAAATCACGTGGGGTCCTGTTTGACCAGGATGACGTGCCCGGGCCTGACAGGATGCAGAGTACCGTGAACGAACGAGGTGAAAAATGGCGGATCGTTCGACAGGATTTTCGATGTTGACCGAGGTAACGGAAAACTGCAAGGAGGAACCGATCCTTTTTTTTTCCACGACCTTCCGTCGTGATCTTCGTGGGATCCAGCCCTTTTCCACTGTGGAAAATTTTCACGGTCCCGAAAAACTTCTTTCACGCTCCTCGAATCCTCGACTATCTACTTTCACCCGGATCCGTCGAATTCTCGTTTAACCCTTTGGCCTACGATTTATTTTACAATGATAGTGAGCAGATTTTCTTTGTCCTCCGCGGAAAGACAAAAAGAGTGACCATGTACGATCAACAATTAACACATTTTATTTGTTAATTGTTCAATTGTTGACCGATTATCTATTTTAATTTATGAAACCCAGGGCGATATAGAATATTGCAAAAGCTCTGCGCAATATTTTAGAAGTTATACAAAAAATATGTGCAAAGTTTAATTACATTTAATTCAGTATAAATAAAATTTATTGGAGTTTATTTCGAATGTTTTGTTTTACTTCCATAGTCAATTATAAAATAATAGCTGGTGACATGGCATAGTTTCTGTGCAAAATTACCGGTCAGCAAAGTGTTAAGTAGAAACTCGTCATCTTAGACGGGGGCCCTGAAAACTCGAACAGGGCCTCGATAAATTAACTTGGAACTTTGTACAGAGGTGCTTGACAAGATCCTGTATTTTAGAATTTTGTCGTTTTTCAAACGTTAAATTAAATAAATTTAACGAATGTTAATTAAATAAAATTTATTTCCGTTTAAAGAGAATTAAGGAAATACATGTTTAAGAGGATCCAAATCGATATTTTGATCACGCGTCTGACTTGTATACTAGCTGCATAATGTTGTACATATTAAGTGCATACTACATCCTAATCGCAAATTTCCGCCAATTTTTATCCGCCTCGACGAATCCAATTCGGTAACCGTGAAAGCAGAAATTAAAAGTTACTAATATTTGACGGCGGAAACACTGGAAATATATTTATAGAAAATTGATAGATAGAGTAGAGTGTGAATAAGAATATGAATAGCGTAAATAATAGTAATAGAGTAGGATGAGTGATACTTTGTGCATGTTCTTGGGCGACCGAGTTATCTTGCGACAGACCTGAGCTTCGCCGAAACGTTTGGGAAACTCGAGTGACTTTGAGGATGCGAATGAAAAGTGTTTAGTCGGCGATGGGGAAGTATGCGTGATTTTCTGGATATTAGTCATGGATTCGACAGAGTGCAAGCGAGACGAATTCATCGGAATGAAAGATATAAAAGCGTGGATGTTCGGCGGGCAAAAACACAGTCCATTAGGTGAGCGCTTAGAACGCATGTTTGTCATGCGAACGGAGTCATGACTGTTTTACGTAGGATCTAAGATCGACTGTCTAAGCGAAATATATTATTTTAAAAATTAGCAGATCGATCAGGGAGGTCTCACCACTTTAAAGTAAATCTCCAACTCTGACCTTAGTATCGCATTTTGCGTTTCCTATTATTATTAATTACCTTGATCTACAGTCATTTGTAATTACTGACGAACTGTTTCCATAAAGCACAATCTATAATAAAATCCACCAATTTTTAAGGCCCCTTATTGCCCATCATCACGGCAATGACAGCGCGGTGGAAACTATACTGAAAACTGAAAATCCGACTTTGATGAAACATATGGGAGCTTACAGCTTGACTGCTTAAACAAAAAACTATTGTTAAAATTTTCTTGCACGACTAAATTTTCCATTGAAAAACACACAATTTAAAAAAGAATTCAAATTTCTTCGACCTCTGGTTTCCGAGATATCTCAAAAATAACTTTGAGGGTTGTTTTCACCCGTTCAAACTGGATAGTTTGCAGTTAGTTAATAGTTAGAAGATAGATAGTACTTACTACGAGATATCTCGTAGTTGGCAGTCAATGGGTTAAACGAAATGTTTTGTTAAAATTTTCTTACGCGACTAAATTTCCCATCAAAAAACACACAATTTAAAAAAAAATTCAAATTTCTTCGACCTCTGGTTTCTGAGATATCTCAAAAATAACTTTGAGGGTTGTTTTCACCTGTTCAAACTGGATAGTTTGCAGTTAGTTAATAGTTAGAAGATAGATAGTACTTACTACGAGATATCTCGGAGTTGGCAGTCAATGGGTTAAACGAAATGTTTTGTTAAAATTGTCTTACGCGACTGCATTTCCCATTGACAAATACACAACTTGAAAGAAATTCAAAGAGGGCTGTTTTCACCCCTTCAAAGTGCATGGTTGCCGATAAAAAGAAACAAGTGTGAAATATTTTTCAAAAAACTACAAGCTCCCATAAGTTTCATCAAAATTGGATTTTCGCATCTGAATATATTCCCGTGTGTTAATTGACAAACGTATTAATTAACTTCCCCTTTCTCGGAGAATCAAGAGTAACACAGTATGTATAAAAATAAGAATAAATAAAATTAGGGGTACGCGAGCTTCCGTAAATTCAGCAAGTTCGGTCAGAGCAAGTTCTACTGACCCTGTCATTGAAAAGTCAACGAACAACGATGATTATTCGAAGTAGACGAGAGATGATCGACAGCGTAGTTAGGTCCAGCAAGTTCACGCGCGTTTTTCCGAGCGATCGCGCGAAGGTGAAGGAAGCGATCATCGATCGAACGGCCTCCGAATCGTCGAGAGTTTCTCCTCGGGGTGCTCCTAATGCACTAGGAAGGAAGCGTGCACAGCAACGCAGTAATGCAGTAATGCACCGAGGACCGTGTCGAGGTGAAACGCGACGTGAAAGTGACAAACCCGTAACGTTGGGACGGAACGAGCGGTGGACCAGGACGGGCTGTCACGAGACCGGAAGCTCCGCCAGGGACCAGGAAGCGGAGGTGGGAACAACCATACGCATTGGCAGTCGTCATGCAAGTCGAGCCTGTCGACGAGAGGCAAAACAAGGAACGCTGACGGAAAAACGGTCACCGTTACCCGCCTCGCTCGTACTCCGCTATCCACGGAATTACTGTGACAGTGCCGGTGCACACCGCCTGCACGACCGTCTCCCGCTGGATAGGAATTACCGAGCTGATTGTCATCTGCTCGAAATCCTAATTAGTTTACTGTTAGGCTTGCCCCGTTCCGACAACGTGGCCGATGCGTCTCGACCGTGACATTTCGTCCGGTCTCCAGCGAATCGATTCTTCGATTAACCCCTTAACGCACTGTTTAAAAACCCGGCCAAAACAATCAATGTAAAAAAACACAATTTGGAACATTGTTTTGGCAAAAAAATGTTTAAAAATACAAAAATAACAAGGGCGCAAAGATAAGTGTATCTTTATAGACACTCTGTCATTTTGTGATTACAGAAAGTAAAATTGGGTACATTGGATATTTATTATCTTTTTTAATTATTGTTGTTGTTGTTATTATTATGTTTTATTTTATATTATATTTTAGTAAAATATATATTTTTGGTATCTCTTTATCTTCTTTTTTTAGGTCGTTAAAAATCGAGTAATATTTTTAAATAATTTTTTTCGGACGCCTGAGTATCGCTGAGAAAGGGCAGAAAAATGTTCCATTTAAATTGCGAAGACATTTAACCCCTTCAAGACTGATACTCAAGAATAGTCGCAATTCGAGCCGAAATGTAAATATCTGTAATACCTGTGCTATAGTGAGTTTTACACGTTACTGCTGTCGAGGAAGTAAACTCTAACCCTTTTACTTTTATATATATTATGAATTTATTATAAATTGTAATAAATAATAATTTAAAAAATATCTGACTACCTGTTCGCGAACCTTGCTCGTGATATTCGTGTTTGGGCCACAATATTCATCGCGAGTGTGACTCGTTAAAGTACAAGAAGGGATTAATAACATAGTAAAAAATTAAATTAAAAAATTTGTTTAAATTAAATTACGAAATTTTAAAAATTAAATTTAAAATGTTATATTTTTCGGTTTGAATAAAGAAAGTAGTGGGTTGCGACTCTTGATTCTTGTTTATTTATAGAAGATGCAGAAACGCTGAAATTAATTGATAATATAAATGTATGAAATGCAGTCGTAATATAAATTCGGAAAATAAATCTGTAAAGTATATTCATTGAATAAACTGATCGAATAGATTGAAGAAATAAATCGGTAAAATGTATTCGCAAGATAAATTGATAAAATCAATGTTTTAAATGAATCCATAAAACGTATTTACGAAATAAATTTACGAAATAAATTTATGAAGTAAATTTAAAAGATTAGCGGATAAAATAGATTTCATTCAATTCATCATTCGTCATCGATTCATAAAACGAAATGAAAATACGAAACTGTGAGGTATACACGTAAAATAAATTTGTTCGACGAATCCAGAAGATGAAAATGAAAATCCGGGGTTTAATATCGGCGATAGAGTTTCGTACCGTGGAACGACGTCATTGTTGCTAATTACAGACGTACACGGTGCGCGGTAATGATCTATCAACGATCATTGGTCCGCGCAAGAAAATTTCGTAACATAGCTGTGCACACGTGAACCAACGCCGGAATAAATTTCCTTGCAACAGTAATGCATCAGTGGTTATCAGTTCCGCCTGGCTCCGCGTTGCACTCCAATCAGAAAACCCCTTGCGTCAACCCGCGATCGTGGGCTCGCGGTGAAAACGATGTCGTTTCCAGGGAACCCCATAACTTCCACCGGCAACATGGTCGTCTGTTTCGAAACAGCCGCGACCAGGAAATTCGCCTGATCTACAGGCTGCTTTACACGTCCGGGACGAACGCTGGATAAAAGTGCTTCTGCAAGAGTAACTATAACTGTGAGAAAATCATCGCCGATGCGTTAGGAGTGCATAGAAAATGTCAATGAAGAAAGTGCAGCTTCGAAACCAACTACAAATGTAATCGACTCGTTGAAAATTGACCAAGTGTGCGCAAGAAAGAACTGTAAAATACCACTGCATAAAAGTGCTTCTGCAAGAGTAACTATAACTGCAGTAGGATCATCGGCGATGCACTAGAAATGTACAGGAGCAATTGAGAAAATGTCAATGAAGAAAGTGCAGCTTCGAAGCCAATCGTGAATGTAACTGATTCATTGCAAATTGACCAAATGTGCGCAAGAAAGAATCGTAAAATGTCACTGCATAAAAGTGTTTCTAGAAGAGTAACTATAACTGCAGTAAAATCGTTGGCGATGCACTAAAAATGCACAGGAGCAATTGAGAAAATGCCAATGAAGAAAGTGCAGCTTCGAAAGCAATTATTAATGTTACTGACTCGTTGCAAATTGACCAAATTGTGTGCAAGAATGAACTATAAAATGTCATTGCATAAAAGAGCTTCTGCAACAGTAACTATAGCTGCAATAAAATCATCGATGACGTGTTAATAATGCACAGAAACAAATTAAAAAATGTCAATGAAGAAAGTGCAGCTTCGAAGCCAATCATGAATGTGACTGATTCATTGCAAATTGACCAAATGTGCGCAAGAAAGAATCGTAAAATGTCACTGCATAAAAGTGTTTCTAGAAGAGTAACTATAACTGCAGTAAAATCGTCGGCGATGCACTAGAAATCCACAGGAGCAATTGAGAAAATGCCAATGAAGAAAGTGCAGCTTCGAAAGCAATTATTAATGTTACTGACTCATTACAAATTGACCAAATTTTGTGCAAGGATGAACTATAAAATGTCATTGCATAAAAGAGCTTCTGCAACAGTAACTATAGTTGCAATAAAATCATCGATGATGTGCTAAGAATTCACAGAAACAAATTAGAAAATGTCAATGAAGAAAGTGCAGCTTCGAAACCAACTATAAATTTAACCGACTCGTTCCAAATTGCAAAATGTCCCTAAAAAAAAAAAATAATAAATTGCAACCACAAAGCTAAGGACAATCATGTCAACACAATCACGAAAAATGTTCCACAAATAGTAAACAGTAATTTCGTTACAATTTCATCGAAAATGCAAATTGCAAAATGTCCCTAAAAAAAAAAAATAATAATTTGCAACCACAAAGCTAAGGACAATCATGTCAACACAATCACGAAAAATGTTCCACAAATAGTAAACAGTAATTTCGTTACAATTTCATCGAAAATGCAAATTGCAAAATGTCCCTGAAAAAAAAAAAGCAAAAAGGAATAAGAAATTGCAACCACAAAGTTAACGACAATCGCGAAGCAACATCTCAAAAAATGTTTCGCATCCTGTACAAACGAGAAACAAGGGTCTACCCTGACAAATTGGACGATCATTTCGCTCGTTTCGCAAATGGCGTGGCCATAATTCGGCCCGGTCGTTTGTACCGGCCTGTACGCCGAGTCGATCTTTCAGCGTCGGATCACTCCGATTGCGAGTAATATCGTTATCGGTCTGGGTAACGAGCAATTGCCTCGAGATTCCCGCTCGTTCGCGGAATGGCATCGCTCGGGACGACTTCGGAGTCAGCTGATTATGCAACTGCAGTTAGGCGCCGGGCTCCTGGCAGCGCTGCAGGCACACCTGCGCCTCGTCACCGTGTGCGTCTCGTCGGGCGAAACAAACGGTTCGTTAGTGGTAATTACACACCGGGACCCGTTAGGGGCCGTTCCAGAGGGATCCCAGAGGATCCGTACCGTTTTTACCGTCGTGTTTCTCGCCGCCTGGAAAATCCTGATCCCGAACCATCTGGAACCCTCCATTCCCGTAATGGATCACACTGTTTTTAGGCTATTAGGCTACCCGGGAGAAAAACACGTCAGCACGCAGAGTGTCGTCGGCCTCCGCTCCTCGAGATCGCTCCAACGGCGAGCGATTCGACTTCTCTGAATCCCTGAGACAACAATGGAGCGGAGAAAAGTCGAACAGAAGTGGCCTAACTTCGGCATGGTCGAGAAGGGGACGACCGCTTCTTCTGTCAGGAGAATCCGGTCGCCTGGAAAGATCGTTCTCTGCGTCCCCAACCGGGCTCGGGTCAAAGGTGAACACCTTTCTTTCTCGCTTTTCGGAAAGCTTCTCCAGGGAAAACTTCTTCTTCCAACGATTTTCACGGGTCAGGCGCAGTTGAACCGACTAACAGACCAATCCTCCGTGTTTGGGGATAAATCGACCGGACAGCGATTCTTTCGCAGGGCCGATTCTTCGCTGCTAATGCAGAGGATGGCCAGGCAAGCTTGCCTAGGGACCATTGCCATTTTTGGAGGCTCGCCGATGGTGCCATTTGTCGAAGCGACGCGCAGTGGGGTAGTTTACAGAAATCGTAAAATTTTTATTTCTTAACACTTTATCGACCGGAAGCCTATTATTAGGCTTTTTAATATTCGCGCTGTATCAAAATGTAGCTTAAAATTCTATTTTTACATTCGAATTTGTAACAACATTATTAGACAATATTATTGGGGATGCATTGTTGATTCGCAATAAAAATTGCTGTCAGCGTTAAACGAGCCATTAAAAAGTTTTCAGTCATGGATCATGGGCCTTACAAAAATTCTGAAATAGTCGCCGATCGATAAAGTGCATGGTCGATGATTTTACTGCAGTTAAAGTTACTCTTCTAGAAGCGGTTTTATGCAATGACATTTTACGATTCTTTCTTGCGCACATTTGGTCAATTTGCAATGAATCACTTACATTCGTCATTGGCTTCGAAGCTGCACTTTCTTCATTGACATTTTCTAATTTGTTTCCGTGCATTCCTAGCGCATCATCGATGATTTTGTTGCAGTTATAGTTACTCTTGCCAAAGCACTTTTATGCAGTGACGTTTTATAGTTCTTTTTCGCGCACATTTGGTCAATTTGCAATGAATCTGTAACATTAATAATTGGTTTCGAAGCTCCACTTTCTTCATTGACATTTTCTCTATTGCTCCTGTGCATTTCTAGTGCATCATTGATTATCCTACTGCAGTTATAGTTACTCTTGCAGAAGCACTTTTATGCAGTGGTATTTTATAGTTCTTTTTCGCGTACATTTGGTCAATTTGCAATGAATCTGTAACACTAATAATTGGTTTCGAAGCTCCACTTTTTTCATTGACATTTTCTCTATTGTTCCTGTGCATTTCTAGTGCATCATTGATTATCCTACTGCAGTTATAGTTACTCTTGCAGAAGCACTTTTATGCAGTGGTATTTTATAGTTCTTTTTCGCGTACATTTGGTCAATTTGCAATGAATCAGTAACATTAATAATTGGTTTCGAAGCTCCACTTTCTTCATTGACATTTTCTCTATTGCTCCTGTGCACTTCTAGTGCATCACTGATGATCCTACTGCAATTATATTTACTCTTGCAGAAGCACTTTTATGCAGTGACATTTTACGATTCTTTCTTGCGCACATTTGGTCAATTTGCAATGAATCAGTAACATTAATAATTGGTTTCGAAGCTCCACTTTCTTCATTAACATTTTCTCTATTGCTCCTGTGCATTTCTAGTGCATCATTGATTATCCTACTGCAGTTATAGTTACTCTTGCAGAAGCACTTTTATGCACTGGTATTTTACAGTTCTTTCTTGCGCACATTTGGTCAATTTGCAACAAGTCGGCTATTTTTATAATTGACTACGAAGCTGCACTTTCTTCGCTGACATTTTCTCACTTATTTCTGTGCATCCCTAGCGCATCATCGTTGATTTTATTGCAGTTATAGTTATTCTTGCAGAAGCAGTTTTATGCACTGACATTTTACGATTCTTTCTTGCGCACATTTGGTCAATTTACAACGAGGCCGTTATTTTTGTAATTGACTACGAAGCTGCTCTTTCTTCATTGACATTTTCTCACTTATTTCTGTGCATGTTATAAATAAAGTGTTCAGACATAGCAATACGGCGAATCTCGTATGTCCCGTGTATAATATCGGTGTATGGAAAAATGAAAGCTTAACTGTAACTTTATGCCAGATCGTAACGTTCTTGCTAACTGGTTTGTGCAGATTGAATTTGTGCAGACTTTTCTTGCCTTCACACCCCCGCTTGGGCCCTTTTGCCCCTGGAAAAACCACCCCTTGTACTTAAGCGCCTAAAACCAGAGACGGTTACGGTTCCGTTGCATTGCAACAGGTTCGAATTCGTCGAGTAGAGAATCTTCTTGAGAAGAGAATCGAAGGAGAAACGAATGAAGGAGGAAATTGAAAGAGAATTGTCTCGATAAACGATTGAAAGTAGCGTGGACAGTTGCGTAGAATTTTCAGTATTGTAAATCTACTTCTACCGTAAACCTTTTTAAATCGGTACGCTTCTGCCCGGAACGTTGTAAAAGATTTTCGGTGTACCGGCTTCAGCGTCGGATGACTTTAATAAGATTTTTACGAGTCTACACACAGCGTGCACAGCTGCCTAACGATTTTTTGCTGGACTACCGCTGGTCTGAAACGTGTTAGAAAATGTTTGTTTTGTTCTCTCTGGTCCGGAATGTTGTTGGACATGTTCGTGTTGCAGCCACCAGGCGGGAACGTCGTTGGCAATGCAACGATTTCAACGAAGCAACTGGGAAAACTGAACGGTTCGCTTCGCGGGCTACGTCTTTCTCTAGTTCGAATAAAATTCTAATCGAACTAAGATATCTCACGTAACCGAGGGAAAAACCGAAAGTGCGAATCGGTCAAGCGTTAAACAGAGCTTGAGTGTGCAAACGCGATGAATTGCAATCGAAACGCTCGGTTATGGAAAAAGAGAACCGTAACCGTCGATTAAAAACCGCCCATGAAAACGTAGCATTAGCATAAAAATTCGCATCGCGGATAATGTATTCGATCCGGCAGCCACGCTCACGGATTCATTATTCCGCGGGCCGATCAAGGCGGAAGGAACACGGCGGCGCTCATTAATTATATCGGGCCGGCGGCTTCGAGCGATTCGAATCCCCGGCTAGCTGCAACGTGACACTATACAAAACGGCAAGGGTGTATGATCCTGTTCCTCGTCGATTCGGAGATTAAAATATGCGAGGAAGGGCGTCGTTTGTCAGAGAAAAACCCGAGAGGGAGAAAGTGTGAGAGCGAGAGAGAGAGAGAGAGGAGTGTGAACGATGCGGAGCGAGCGAGACGGAGAAAGGAAGAGGAAAACGGGAGGGAAGGGAAGAAGAAATAAAATAAGACAGCGGGAGAGTGTAAAAGGGAGTGGAAGCGAGAGAAGAAGAGTGTAAGGGAGTGAAAGAGTGTGACGGAAAGAGAGTAACAGAGAGAAAAGGAGAGAGAGAGAGAGAGGGAGAGAGTAAACTGGGCAACCATCCCCTTCGCCTTGCTCATCAATCTTCTCATGTGAATCGAGCGCTCGTCTTCGAGCTAGTCATTTATTATCATCCCGCTTTTCATCCCCTATCCGCGTACGTCCCTCGCGAGCGTACTCGGCCTCTTGTGTATTTTATTTTTTCCTTCCCTCGATCTTGCGCCGTGAGACACCTTGCGCCGACCGGATCTGCCGCAGCTTCCGGTAACGAGCTTCGATCCACTGTTGCTCGAATCATCCTCGATTCAAAATTTCCCCTTCGACAATTACTATCGATTATTTTTGGCCGGTGAGAAACGGATTTTTCCACACTGGCATTTACAAATCATTTTTACAATTTTATTTAATTACGAAGGATCGATAAACAATTCGATCACCTAAAACACCTCGCATCGCGTTTTGTGAACTTTTTACTGTAAAGATCCGTGAATTCGTTTTACAAATTAATGTAATTGCTCGATAAGAGCTTCGAACTGTTAGGGTAGTTTTAACCCTTAGCACTCCAGTGGCTCCTCTGAGGCGACACAAAAAGTTGCCACATTATTATTCCAATCAACTACAATATTATCATGCTTGCATTTAAGAAATCGAGAAAAATTCAAGGATTTTACGCAGGAATGATAGAAATAAATTTCATATGCACCAAAAGAAATGAACCATGCACAACGTGACCATTCTAGGTGAAAGAAATGTCTCGACTGTTGGTATTAAAATTGCTTGGAGTGCAAAGGGTTAACACAGGAATTTTTGTAAGGCCCATGACTGAAAACTTTTTAATGGGTTTTTCAAAGCTGACAGCAATTTTTATTGCGGATCAACAATGCATCCCCAATAATATTGTCTAATAATATTGTTAAAAATTCGAATGTAAAAATAGAATTTTAAGCTTCATTTTGATACAGCGCGAATATTGAAAAGTCTACTAATAGACTTCCGGTCGGAAAAGTGTTAATTGCGTTTTATGCACCTTTTGTTACGAAGATCCATAGATTTATTTAACAGCATCGTCGCGTTATAGTCGAGGTAGTAAAGATAAACCGTTACCGTTAGCTTCCTTCCGATCCAACGCAGTACACACTGCACGCAATCATGGTGTGCGTGAAATCACCCAATTGATATACAATATTTATCTACGACAATTAGAAATCCCTGGAATAAACCGAGCAACCGACATTTTCTCTTAATTGAACACCGACTTCCTGCGGGAGTTTAATGTGCACGATATTAATGCCTCGACGGAAGAAATTTATTTTCTCGTTTTAATGAACCCACGCAGACCGTTCCGTCGAAACTGATCGTACTAACACTAGAACTACCGAACAATAAATCCAATGATATACAGTGCTTTGTAATAATAACGAAACTGCATCTATTAAAACTTCATACAATTCTTATTGTAAGGTATACGTAATTAACATTTTGTGGTTACCATATATGGGTGACAGAATTTTTTGTCCATATGTAAAAGTAAATTTTTACGTTAATATATTCGTTGCAATCAATTTAGTTGACATTTGGAAAATCTAAGTAGGTTGAAAGTGAAACAATTTTTAATTGTTGCTCTATTAAATAAATTACTTTGATTTTGTGGGAATTTTTGAAGTTGTTAGTTGGCCAGTTAAATTTTTATTTTTACTTTTGTAACATCAATAATTGCGAAAGAAAAACCAGGGGACCAGTCAAAATGACTGGTTTGGTACTTCTAGTGTTAACCCTTTGCTCTCCAAGCAATTTTAATTCGTAACTCAAGACATTTTTTGTTCTAGAATAATTCCATTGTACTTGGTTCCTTTCCTTTCGTGCGTATCAAATTTATTTCATATTAATCGTACGTGCAACATTTCAATTTTTATTATCTTTTTAAATAGAAACATTGTAATGTAAAAATTGTTTTGAATAATAGTCTGAGAATTTTTAGTGTCGCTTCAGAGGAGTCAACGGAGTGGTAAGGGTTAAGTTCGCTTTGGGTATTTGCAGAATAGAAAATAGAAGAGCAACGAGATGAATAAAAGTGAAACAACGAATCTCGAAACAACTGCTGGAAAATTGTCTCGAGCCAAATGGCAACGAAATGGCAATGAAACGGTAATCTTCGATTTTCTCAACAGTTTTAAATATCAATTCCGAGACTGCCATTGGTTTAAAAGATATTGTGCGACATGTAGGACACATCGATACACTTCAGGCAAAGTGGAGAAAACAATTTCGCCTAAAAACAGTTTGCTGGAGACACGCGAATCCGCACAATACTTCTGTTTCTCCATTGATTCGTCCGGTGAAATGTTTTCCGACCGGAAAATTCTCCGATAAACACCGTCGGATTGTTCGTGCGGTGACAAAGGCCATTGTTGCACAGCCTCGACAATGACGTCGAAGAGGAACAATCGGGAATGACAATCGCCAGGGAGAAGAAGTCTTGGTAAACCTATCCTCATCGAACCAGGCTAACGATATTAAACCCATTCTTCCGAGCGAACGTTCATCAAACCACGTGCCGTTTTAGCTCTGAGAAATGGAATAATATTAGTACAGAATATTTGAAAAAAATAATTTGCAATATGCCTCAACTATTAACCCTTTGCACTCGAATGGCGCCTCCAAGGCGCCAGTAAAAATTGTCACACTATTATTTAAACAACTTTCACGTTGCTAGGTATACAGTTAAGAAATCGATAGAAATTGTAATGCTTTAAGTGCGACTAACAGTAATTAATTTCATATGCATGAAAGGAAATCAGCTACGTACAACGGAGCTATTATAGTTAAGAGTATGGTTTCGATTTTGGAATGGAATAGCTTCGAGTGCAAAGGGTTAAAAGAGGTCGCTCGTCAAGAAGGATATCCTACACTATATTCAATTACTTTTCGTTTGTAAAAATTAATACAAAAACTATCAGTTTTTAAAAGTGTCCGAATATTATTGTAACGTTAAAACCAGACATTGTTTCGTTTAAAATAGAATATTTAATAAACGCTAGTAATTGTATAAATAAAATTTATACTTTTATTAGCTAGACATTACGTAGGAATGTGATTTAGAATTAATTTCTTTTCTCCTTCATCGTGAACAAAATTACAATGCGACAAAGTAAACATTTTATAGTGTCCGAATATTAAAGTTACTCACTGTAAGAACGTTTCATCGTTTCTCTGCAGATTCGTGATGCGTTGATTCAATCTTGCACGGAGGAAATATGTATACAAAATATCCAACAACTTTTAAAAATTATACTAAATTATAAAAACTTTCGCCAGCGTCTCGAATAGTGTAAAAATCTATTGAAGTTCGGCGCACGTAGAAAAATGTATTTATTATCGGCGCTCTTAAAAATTATTTAATAAATCAGCGGGAAGCTTCGACGCTTAAAAAATTGCCTACAGTTCGGCGGAGAGTGTCGATCAAGAGAACCGGATCGATCCTAAACGTTTAGATTCGCCGATCGTTCGAATCCGCGAACGTTCGCTGGGGAATCTGCTCGATTTCCGGCGAGCCGTCCCGGCGCAGACGCGATTAATTGCCGTTATCTATTTATACACCGTGGATTTTTATCCGAACCGGGGAAAAGCAGGGCCGTGAATAGACGGTGACTCACGGTAAACATTCAGTCTCCACCCTTCTGGTCTTCGAACGTGTCGGGGATTCAGAAACGAAGAAAGTGACGTGGCGGCGAAGGAACAAGGTGACGGGCGAACAAAAGGGGAGACAAAACCCGTATATGGAAACCCCAATGGAAACCTCGTGGAAACCGGAGATAGAGGCGACACTTCGGACAAATTTTCCATACTGCGGAACCTTGGCGGAAAAGGAAGAAAGAGGAACTGCAACCCTAAGTTCAACAGGCTTGTAATGGATCGAGATTCGATGACTCGTTGGAAGAATTAGCGAAGGACAACTTGCCCGGGGATCGTTTAGCGTGCGAAGGCTGCTGGAGCAACGGTCGTTCGAACAAATAGGCGAACGATAGCTGGGATGATCGACGAGGCTCGATCACAAAAGACAGTCTCTCTCTCCCCGGAAGGGCGACAAATGACACGCAGCAGGACAATGCCGCTGTTTACCCAAGAAATTATCAAGATCCGAAAAGGATCTCGCAGAGCAGGGGCTTCTCGTTCGATCGCCATTAGACCGACTGCTCCGATCAAGCCAGCACATTTTTTTTTCCGGCTTCCTTCGCCCTCGAGGACCTCTCGACGAGAGGTCGAGGTTCGTTGCTCGATCGATATCGGTTGGAGATTTTTAACTTCGCTCGGGGAACGGTTTTCAGAGGGTAGCACACGGTACGCGAGGGTTCTTCGAGGAATTAATGTCGGGGAAATGGTTCGACGTAGAAATTTGAAATTTTGTATATGCTTTTGTGGATATCGAAAGCAACTGCGTGAATTTTTACGAGACCTTTTATTGAAAATTCAGGGAGCTATTAATAAACATTCAAGCTGTACTGATATAGATGACGTACCTAATCGGGCGGTTACCAATATAATTAATAACTCGCGTAATGTTTAATGGAGGTGTTTGCAAAAATTTCTGCAGTTGCATCGAACGTGTCTGTACATGTATAAAAAATTGCAACAGATTATCGGTTATCGTTTTTCTGAAATTAATTGCCAAACGTTCCCGGTCGCGGGAGCCTTTCGATCGAGAGATCTTTGACCGGAGCGAAACGAATAAAGAATGGCGAGTTTCCCACGATACTAATCGCGACACGAGCGTTCCCGGTTCGTTAACGGATAAATTTCGCGTGCAATTAACCAAGTTTCCCGGCGGCCACTCTCCACGAGGAGAGGGAGACGAAGGGGAGAGGGGTAGATCGCGAGGAAACACGTGTCGTCGTTCCATGAATGCTTCCTCTGTCTTCTCCTCCCGCGCTTCGCGCCTTCCTTCGTCCCTCGTCGTCTTCCTTTTCTGTTATCTCCTCTCTTCTGAACGCCCACGGGCACACGGATCGTCCCGGACAAAGTGCGTCCGAGGAAAAAAAGCGTAGCTCGAGATCAAAGGACGCGGAGCTGAAGCCGAGCGGAGCCGAGAGGATTCGAGAGACCGTGTTCCGGGAGCCGCGATAATTGCGTTACTGTTGCATTACGACGATACCGAGGCGAACAGACAGCGTCTCTGTCGAAACGGTATCGGGGAACGGTCGTTCGGAAAGCTTTCCGCAATCGTTCCCCCAGCAGAATCGAGGGTACCCTTTCATTTCCGCTACGTCGCAACCCTTTCTCCGCGTTTTCACAATTTCGTTCGAAGCTTCGAGCGCACGGGATCGCAGAATTCCTTTAGAGGGTGTGTACCGTCGGGCTTTCATCGCTTCCAGCTTGAGGACATTCTTCAAATGATGGAGAACGCGTCTATTCAGTTTTGTACGATCGTATTCGTTTAATCTTGGTGGGCCAAAATTGTTGGAATGGTGGAGAACGCGTCTACTTGTTTTTCTAGGTTGATACTCGT
>CM052092.1:3097481-3108693 GCA_028453745.1 Agapostemon virescens
CTTGACAAGTGAAAATTGTTAGAATGATGGAGAACGCGTCTACTTGTTTTTCTGGGTTGATATTCGTTTAATCATGGTGAGGGAAAATTGTTAAAATAATGGAAAACGCGTCCATTAATTATTCTAGGTTGCTATTCGTTTAATATTGCCCAAGGAAAATTGTTAAAATTATGGAGAACGCGTCTATTCATTTTTCTAGGTTGATATTCATTTAACTTTGGCAGGGAAAAATTGTTAGAATGATGAAGAACGTGTCTATTCATTTTTTAGGTTGATATTTGCTTAATCTTGGCAGGAGAAAATTGTTAAAATGATGGAGAACGCTTCTACTTGTTTTCTATGTTGATATTGGTTTAATCACGGTGAGGGAAAATTGTTAAAATGATGGAGAAGGGTCTATTAATTTTTCTAGGTTGCTATTCGTTTAATCATGGTGAAGAAAAATTGTTAAAATGATGGAGAACGCGTCTAGATGAAGAAATAACAAAATGAATGCTGTGCAAAGAGTCGCGTTTGCCGGAGGACCTTAATCCTCGAAGGAAAAACGACGGATGCGAACTTGCTCGTTGAAACGCGACGTTTCAGGATTGCGCAACCGTCGGCGTTATTCGGCTGCTAATTAAGGAAGCGCCGGTTATTGTTCACCTCCGATGAGAACGCGCAACCAACAGGTACCCTTGGATTACCGTTACAATGCCGAGGACTAGGCAAAACGTGGCTCCGATGATTCGGCACGTTTGTTGCTCTGTGCCCGGGAAACTTTGGTACTGTGGGAATCGGTAATCGCAGAGATACTTCCGGAATCGACTCAGAGATTCAGTCCCTAATTAATCGCCATTACGAGCGTTCCGTGTTAATCAAAGGTATCGAACTTCCTGCTGGATTTTATTCTCGCTGTGTTGTCTGCTAAAATGTGCGAGACTTATTCTCGTTGATTCTATTCTCCTTGATTCTGCTCGATTACTTTATAGATCGATGTTTGGCCAATAGCTTCTCAGCGTTCATTCTCTGCGATCGAGTCGAACGATAAAGACGTTCTTTTCGATTCTTAACACTTTACCGACCGGCCATTATTTTAGAATTCTTCAAGGTCCACGGTTCATGACTGAAAACTTTTTAATGGATCTCTCAACGTTGACAGCAATTTTTATAATATTAATATAATGATATAATATATAATATTTATAAAAGCAATTTTTAAGCTTTACTTTTGTTACAGCACAATTATTGAAAGTCCTATTAATAGGCTTCCGGTCGGTAAAGTGTTAAAATGAAATGATTAACCCATCGCCTCTGAGGCTAAAAATTGCCCCGTAATATTATTCAAAACAATTTTTACACCGATATATTTGCATTTTAAAAGATCGTTGAAAATTGAAGTGTTTCTCGGACGAGTAATAGTAACAAATTTGATGTGCACGAAAGGAGACAAACCATGCAAAATGGAACTATTCTAAATTTAAAAAATGTCCCGATTGTGGAACTAAAATTGCTTGAAGTGCAACGGGGTGAAAGTTAAACGAACGAGGATCTGAAAAATTGCTGAAATTCCGTTTTCTAAAGTGCAGTATAAATTATGTTGGCGTTTTGCGAGTGTTTGTCACATATTCGAAAAGTTGTAGGACAGTTTTATGGCCTGATAGAGATGTCTATCGGAAAGTAAATCGTATTAGTCGAACGAGCTTGATGAGAGGGGTAGTTCTCGCGAACGTATCGTTAGAAAATCGTTTCGGGTCCTTTCCGCTTGCACGTTTTACTTGAAGATCACCGAGAACGTAGAAAAAGGAAAACAGAACCTGTGCATTTATTTTCTGTCGCTAGAAACATAAATAGTGACTCTGAAAGTCTTAGGGGAGGATTCTTTAAGCTCACATGCGAGACACGTTGATACGGAAAACATTTTTCTTCCACCATATGCTTCAAGTTTCGTGCACACGTTTTCGAGTTCTGAACATGTCGATCGTGATTCTGGACGCATCCCTTGTTATCTAAAACGGCGAAACCGATCGAATCGAACATCAATCAAAGCTCAGAACTCGTGAAAACTTTGCAAGTCTCGATAGTTTCCAAATTTTTAGATATGCAATATTTCGTCATTGCGAAAACCTCCCTTATCGCCTCAAGAATGAAATTTAACCCTTTGTGTTCGAAGCTGTTTTAATTCCAACAGGCATTTCTTCTGACCAGGAATACTTGAATTTTTCATACTATATTCATTCTTGTAGCTTTGAAGCCTTTTGCTATTACTCGTTTTCTTATAACAGTTAAATTTTTATCAATTTTTTAGATAAAAACGTGGTGATGTAAAAATTGATTTAAATAATAGCCTGGCAATTTTTAATGGTGCTTCAGAGTCACCATTCGAATGCTAACGGTTAATTTAAAAAATAATCCCAGAGTATCCGCATGGAAGATCGCCAGATCGTAGACGACCGAGCGATCGAAATCGCGAAGTCGCTTTCGAGAAATCAAATAGATGCTGATTGTCCGAATGAATGGCTTCGGTCGGTGAGAAAGAAAGTAAAAAATACCGAACCAGCAGTAGACCATAAAATCCCAGAAAAGCAGAGCAATTTATTAAAACAGGAACTGAAAGGTGAAAATTGATAGTTACGACTTTTTACTTTCTCTCGTTCGGTGGATCCTAAAAGTCTCTAATGTTAACCATACATGTTTAAATTAACTATGAAAATATTCAATTTAATTGGTTTTCTTGTTTTATCGTTTCCCTCGCGTTTCGACGAAGAATAATAGAACAGACAAGAGTTTTCCCCTTCCCACAGGAACTAATCCATCGGTGAAAATGTTTGTATGAACACCTAACGTAAAATATAATGAAAGAAAAATATGTTAACGCCAGTACACGAACGTAACGCCAAAGTTTCACATAATCACGTATGCCGTTCGCCTAGCAATAAAATGTTAAACGCTCCTCGACTTTCAGCTACAATTACAAATACAATGTGCAACAACAGGCCCCTCTAAACTCGTGTATCCTAACCTAGTTAGGATAGTGGCTTCCGCGGACGCCATCTTATATTACGATGCGCCATTATAGTGGCTTGAGCACACTCAATTCGATTATTAATTATTACAATAAATTATTAACCCTTTGCACTCGAATGGCGCCTCTAAGGCGACACTAAAATAAGTTTGCAGTTGAGAAACTGATAAAAATGTTAAAATTCTAAATACGCGTCATAGTAATTAATTTCGTATGAACGAAAGGAAATGAACTATCTACAGTGGAGCTTTTATAGATAAAAATATTGTTTCGATTTTGGAGTGGAATTGCTTCGAGTGCAAAGGGTTAATGTTAAAATATATGCATCTTTTAGAAAAATTACAATTTAGTTATGAAAAACCTCATGCCACAATTATTAAAGTGTATGCATCCTATCTTTAACACGTTAAGCGCCACGCCGGTCCCTAGGGAAAAATTGGGGTTGATAGAAGATAGCTTCCCGAAGTCCCCTGATATGCTAGCCTAGATTTTGAGGGCTCTTCTTAAAGGGGAAGGTTTGAGGAAGATTTTCGCGTTTGATTCATGTCGATAGCTCTAATAGTTTGGCCGGGGCACGACTTCAAAGTTTTGCCAAATATTGCCACGAAATCGCTAAATATTGAAGGTATACCCCTTCTTAAAATCGCGAAAAATCTTTAGGTCTCCGATTCTTTTGTAATTTTGGGAACACGTTTCTAGACACTCTGTCAGAGTGTATAGCAATTTTTAGGTCGATCGGAATTGAATAGCAGCCGTGGCGCGACTTTGAAATCTCGGGGCGATCAATGGTGAAAATGGGAAAAAATGGGGTTGATAAAACGAAGCTCCCTGGATTTCACTGAAATGCTAACCTAAATTGTGGGAGCTTTTCTTAAAGAGGAAGGTTTGAGGAAGATTTTCGCGTTTGATTCATGTCGATAGCTCTAATAGTTTGGCCGGGACACGACTTCAAAGTTTTGCCAAATATTGCCACGAAATCGCTAAATATTGAAGGTATACCCCTTCTTAAAATCGCGAAAAATCTTTAGGTCTTCGATTCTTTTGTAATTTTGGGAACACGTTTCTAGATGGGTAGGCAGAGTGTATGCCAAATTTTAGCTCGATCGGAATCGAATTGCAGTCGTGGCACGACTTTGAAATTTCGGAGCGTCCATCGCGAAAATGGGAAAAATTGAGGTAGATAAAACGAAGCCCCCTGGGTTTCCCTGAAATGCTGGCCTCGATATTGAGTAACTTTGAAGTTTCTGATAACTAAGTTATCATTTTTATCAAATATATGATGCATATATTTTAACTTTAACAATTTTATTCCCAAGAGGTAATCCCTGAATCGTTTTATCCAAAAAAAGAAAGAAAGAACGCAAGAATTTTAAAAATAAAAATGCGCAGTCGAAAAGCGCATTTGTGCGAGAAAAAAATGTGCAGACAATCGCGTCTCGTGTTCGCTGGTCAATAAAATCCGCAAAGCCGTCTTTATTTTTTAACAACTTTGTGTTCATTGGGGAGAGTATTGATCGCCGCGCGAAACAATTAATCGCAGCAACAGTGGACCGTTTGAAATCATTGTCAGGGTGTTTCCAGCAACAAAATAACGAACGAGCGCGGCCTGAATGTCCGGGGCCGCAATTAAATCTGCTCTCTCTCTGCGTGGAAACCGAATTTGATCCCCGTGGCAAAGCGGTGCTGGCTGCGTCGTCGCCGGGCGACGGTTGCTCTAATGATCGCGGTAATAGCCTCTAAACTGGCAATACGTATGCAAAGAGAGAGAGAAAGAGAGAGAGAGAGAGAGAGAGAGAGAGAGAGAGAGAGAGGTAGAAAGAGAATGACAGAGGAGGAACGGTGCGAAAGTCAGTTAATTTTAACCCCGCTGCGAGGCTGCAGCGGGCCGCTGTTTGTATGGAAATTTACCGGTCGGAAAATGACCGTGTCGAAAGCCTCGTCGAAACCGGGGCTTCCACCATCGGCCTCTGTACGAGCCTTTTGCTCTCTTCCCAGCAATTTACTCGGCGAATTATTGGCACCGGCGATTTCGCGTCGAACTGTTCTCGAAGAGGGTCTGTCTCTCGTTCCCGTAACCGTCCCACTGATTTTTGACAGTGTGCCGAGCCCTATTGTCTACCACGACCCACTCCGGACGCGAGCAACAATTTTATAGAGCGGGTTGGACCTCGTTGAAATATTGCGGCTGCCCCTCGTGATTTAGGGGATAATTGGATCAACAGGAAAAATCACCGATTTCCTCGAGGACGGTTTGGAGACTCGAGACTTATGTTATTCTAGCAAACGGGCGACTTTTAATTCGGCTTCGATGTCCTTTCGAATTATGTGCGATTTTTAATTCATCTTACATGTCTTTCTTCAAATTTCCTTCGACTTTGAAATTAGTCGACATCGAGAATTCACCGTTTCGTTCGACGGCGTTCAGGGACGCGGCAGGGAAAGGAACTCGAAGAAAGGGTTGGAAAAGCGAATCAGGTTTCTGCGCCGATGGTTCTTCCCGGGCTCCTTGCACGGATGCCGAGGAATCGGGCGACAGAAAATCATAATCACCGACAAAAGGCGTCATGCCGTGCAACGACGTAGACAAGGCGAGCCGCTGCACCCCTTTCTCACGCGACACCTTAGGATACATCCTTCCTCCATGGGGGAAAGTCCATGGGGGGGCATCGGTGATTGCTCGATCCAAGAACCGTGGCTGCCGGCTGCTTCCCTCTGCAGAAAATTCACTTTTCCGCGAAAATATAAGCTGCAAGCAAAACTATGTTTCCATGGTAACCGTTGGCGCAGTTTTAGTCGTTCGCTATCCAACAGACAATTTGATCTAGGTAAATGCAGCACGGAGAAATATATGCAATCCTTTCGCATAATTTCTATAGCCAAATTTTTCTCTGCAATCTTTGACGAACATACATCCTCCACGGGGGAAAGATTTGTGAGAGCTGTTAGCTCTCCGCAGAAGATTTTTCAAACTTTATACAATTTCTGTTTGCGCAATTTCTATAGCCTAATTTTGTTCTACATTGTTTGACGAACATACTTCTTCCACAGGGGTAGTTTCCAAGTACCCGAGCTGCTAGCTCTCCGCAGAAAATTTTGCAAATTTTTTTACGACATCCATTTCTATTGACATCGTTTCATACAGTTTGCTAGCTAACAAATTAATCTAGGAGACTGCAGAAAGGACGATGACTGATCAATAACAGGCGAAAGAATACGCGAACCGTTTCCACAATTTTTATAGTTACATTTTCTCCTGCATTGTTTGAAGAACATACTTCCTCCACGGGGCAAAGATTCGTGAGAGCTGCTAGCTCTCCGCAGAACATTTTGAAAATTTCTTCACGACACCAATTTCTATTCGCATCGTTTCATACATTTTGCCAGCTAACAAACTGATCCAGGAGACTGCAGAACGGACGAGGATTGATCGACAACAGGCGGGGAAGAATACGCGAACAGTTTGCAGAATTTCAATAGCGAAATTTGTTCCTGTGTTGCATGGCGAACGTTATTGCAGCCGCCGCGTTGTAAAACAAGGGAAAAGTTTGAATGGACCACAAGGTTGATTATTTCACGGGGTGGTGTACTCGTGGGGCTTGGACGCTTGATTGGCCGGCAGCTTTTCGGTAGCATGACCGCTCCTCTGGCACGGTGCATTGTCATGCAAATGCGGATCACGCGTACAGGGATCTACCCCGAGGCGATATTTTTGCCACTTTATTGCCGTAATTCCGTAACGGCACACCAGGGGCGTCTCTGGTCTCTCGGCCATGTGATATTCCGTCGAAATTCGACTCGAATTCGCAACCCTCCGGGTCTCTACCCTGTCGTGATTTATGAGAGCCGACGTCAATTGTGTGCAACTATGTGGCCACCCCTTTAACACCGCTTTCGTCACTCCCTCCGATCGTTGAATGTTGCTATACCGAGGCCTCAGACGAGCGTGGAGCATTCTACGACCGATTCTACGGGTTGCACTTCCGTCCACATTACGAGATCGCCTTTGGACATGCAGATGCCGCTAACGCGAAGCCTTCGATGAATTTTTGTCACTGAACTACGGATTCTATGCGTTTAAAATAAAAAACGAGCAGGCTCTGTTCAAAGCAAGAGACTGGTTAAAGAATTTCAGAGTTACGATGTGCTAATGTTAGCTGATCAGGTTACTAAAGGGGCCGATGAATTTCTGCACAGCTTCAGATCGATTATATTTTCAAAGTTAACCCTTTGCACTCCAAGCTATTCTAATTCCTAACTGGAGAGATTTTTCTGTTCTAGAATAATTCCATTGCACGTGGTTCATTTATTTTCGTGCATATCGAATTCGTTACTGTTCATCGTACGGCAATACTTAAATTTTTATATGCTTCTTAATTACAAACATTTGTAATGCACAAATTGTTTCGAATAATAGTTTGACGATTTTCAGTGTCGCCTCAGAGGCGCCATTGGAGCGCTAAGGGTTAAATATGTAGTACTGAATTGAAGAACCAAACTTGAATAAATACTAAAGATCCACTAACAATCCGTATCAAACGTGAAAAGATAGTGGAGACAATGACAATGCGTAGTAGAAAATTATAAACGTTGGAAGAATGATGTTTAACCCTTAAAAATCGTCATAGTATTATTCAAACCAACTATTACATTACCATGTGTGCATTTAAAAAATCGATAAAAATTGAAGCGTTGTGCGTACGAATAGTAACAAATTTTATATGCACGAAAGGAAATAAACCATGTACAATTTAATTATTTTATGTAAAAATATGTCTCGATTTTGGAATTAAAATTGCTTAGAGTGCAAAGGGTTAAAATGATTAAATTGAGCTACGCATTTTCGTTTAATAAATCGTGCCACGCAGTTTGCGAGAAAGGGGATTGCCGCATTGTATAAGTATTGCGAATCTGTGTAAACACGAACGGTAGCCGAATGGCGATCGAATTAGGCTAGCCGAAGACAAGAACGGCAAAGAAGAAGACAGCGTTGTAGCACCAGTGGCACCGTCGAGGAAGACCGGTTCCCCTCTCGTGCTACCCTACTTTTTCTCCAGAGAATCGCTGACCAAAATATGCTTTCCTATTGACTCTTCCTCACCCCCTCCATCCCTCTCCAGAGAAAGCACCAGGAGGGTCGACTAAGGCTGTTGTTTGCTTTTTCCTGAAAGCCAAACCACCGCTTTGTGCCGCAATCCTTTTCACCGGCGACAAGACCAAATGAAGACTAATTTGTTGCCCTTTTATTATGCGGGCTGCCCTAACTGGGACCCACGGCGCTTCAACCCTTTCTTGCAATTGTGTCACGTTTTTCCTCTGTTTTAGCTCAACTGCTCGAATAAGCTGTACTTCGGAGGATCGTTTCTCGAAGACTCGTTCTTTCGAGATTTTTGGGAGACGCCTCGACTCGTTTCATCCCCCGTTTCGCGATCGTGACACATTTTTACTCTGCTCTAACTCCAGTGCATGTAAGGGTTGATCTTTTTCGAGATTGTTTAGTAAATCTTTCGAAAAGCTTCGAGACAAAGTGTCATCCCTCTCTTGTTTTAGTTCATTTAGTTTTATTCTGTTTTAGTCAAACGGCTCGAATAAATTCTTCTTAGGGGGTGGTTTTGTATCGTTGCCGAGGGGATCGACGAACTTAGGTTTTCTCAAGATAACAAGCCAGACCAAAGACTGTTCCACCTCTTTCTCTAAATTATTTCGTATATTTTGTTCAATGTCGGTGCAAATGTTTGAATAAATTCTCTTTAGGGTGCGTCGTTCTCTTTGTCGCTTAGGGGTTGAGTAATCGAAACTCGCTGCGAATGATCAGCTAAAACGAAGCCTAACTTGCTGTCCCAGTTTCTTTCAATCTCGGTAAAAGTGTTCGAAAAAATTCCGTTCAATTTAGGGGATGTTTTTCCCTCCTCGTCGAGGCACTTGAATAATTCAGCTTTCCATTCCTATTTCCAACCGAGTAAAAATGTTAAACCTAAAATCCGTTTGCATTAAAAATTATTATCCATTAGATAAAGATTATAAAAATTACTTTTCGTCATGCTAGCATAAAATCGATTTACCCCAAAACCGGATTAATTCGTTTACGGCAAAAAGCAGCAAGCAACCCCCTAACAAACGTCGCAACAGTTCCACCCCTTCAGTTTCAAGCGAAGACCGTGTTTCCGCTGAGTCGAGTTTAGGGGATGATTCGTAGGTGGCACAACCCTTGGTCCACCTCGATTTTCGATCTCATCGAGGACAGCAAGGGCAGATCCGAGTCGAGGAATCTAGTTCGCCGTTTATCATCGCGATCTTTTCAGCGACCCCTGCGGCCAGCATCCCCGGACTGACGACTCAATCCTTAGTACCACGACCCCTAAAATGCTCACAGATCGAGATAACATTGCCGTCGGAATTTTTCGTGACTGCCATTGTGCCGAGCATCTGGTCAAAGGGTTGCGCAGCTATTACGTCGATTTCATCCCCCGATATCAAAGAGACCCTCCCGAAAAAGCCACCGAACGCTTGCCAACTATTTCTTTACAGAATTAATGGTCTAGGGGCGGCGAAAAACACACTGTACTTTCGCCGTGACGAATTCTTCCTCGCCGCACACCTCCGGGATATCTTTCTCCGCCCCGTAGAGGAAGCAGAGAAGAAAAGAAAGAAGATAAAGCCGGAGGATCGGTTTCCAATCGGATCCGCCGGTGAAAAATTCGCCATTTCGCGGGTTCCAAGGTTTCAAATCCAATTATTTCCTGCGGAGGCCCCACGGGCGGACCTTTCTTTCTCACCCTGGAACCGACCGTACCTTGTAACACGATGCAGGTATCCGATCCGGGGGCCTCGAGGACGCCTAATTGACCTCGGGAGGGGTGCGTCCTCCTCGCGACCGTTACACCCTGCCGATGAAAAATAAGCCCCTACAAATTGGCTGTCCATTTGAGGGAATCCGGCGAAGAGTCTCTGACAATCGGATGATGGGACGCCGGTGGTAATCCGCTTTGCGGAAGTGCGAAGAACCGGCTGTCGGCGGGGTCTGCGGCCCGTACGGGCCCGTGGAAGACGATTACAATTCGTCTTTTCGAGAGGACTATGGCTAGTTGGATTATACTTGGCGTTTGACCGAATGGGACACCTCTGCGATGCTCTTTAACATTTTTACCAATTTTTATGGGCGTCTAAAGCTGCAATTAAAGCGAGCGAGGTTGATGGGGTAGTTGAGATTGAAACCTGAAGAGCAACAAATATTTTCGTAACAGATTTCCGTAAAGAAAATGAACGAATGTCGAAGAAGGTGTGAGGAATCGGCTGTATGCGGGGTTTTCAGCCCGTGGAAGACGATTACAATTTGTTTTTCGACGGAACTATGGGTAACTGGATTGTAAATGGCGTTTGACCGAATGGGACACCTCTCCGTTGTTCTTAAAAATTTTTACCAATTTTTATGGGCGTCTAAAGCTGCAATTAAAGCGACCGAGGTTGATGGGGTAGCTAAGTTTGAAACCTTCCACAGCAAAAAATATTTTGCTAAAAGATTTCCATAAAGGAAATGAAAAAATGTGGAAGGAGGTGTGAGAAACTGGCTGTATGCGGGGTTTTCAGCCCGTGGAAGGCGATTACAATTTGTTTTTCGACGGAACTATGGGTAACTGGATTGTAAATGGCGTTTGACCGAATGGGACACCTCTCCGTTGTTCTTAAAAATTTTTACCAATTTTTATGGGCGTCTAAAGCTGCAATTAAAGCGACCGAGGTTGATGGGGTAGCTAAGTTTGACACCTTGCACAGCAAAAAATATTTTCCTAGAAGATTTCCATAAAGGAAACGAAAGAATGGCGAAGAATCAGCTGTAGGCGGAGTCTTTGGCCCGCACGGGCTCGTTGAAGACGATTACAATTCGTCTTTTCGAGAGAACTACGGCTAGTTGGATTATACTTGGTGTTAGGCCGAATGGGACACCTCTGCGCTGCTCTTAAAAATGTTTACCAATTTTAACGAGCAGCTAAAGCTGCAATTAAAGCAGTTAAGGTTGATGGGGTAGCTAAGTTTGCGTCTTGTACACCAAAAAATATTTTCCTAAACGATTTCCATAAAGAAAATGAAAAAATGTGGAAGGAGGTGTGAGGAACTGGCTGTAGGCGGGATTTTCAGCCCGTGGAAGACGATTACAATTCGTTTGTCGAGAGGACTACGGCTAGTTGGATTATACTTGCCATTTGACCGAAT
>CM052092.1:3157469-3175071 GCA_028453745.1 Agapostemon virescens
CGTAAATTTTTGAGGGAAGATCAAAATTGAGATGGCTGTGAACGATCGAATATAGCGATCAGGGAAAATTGTGAATCTTAGATTGGGGATTTCTTTTTGCGTGCATTTTTCTGTGGGGTTAAGAACTGCGCGGACTTAAGAAATGCACGTGAATTATTTTATTAGGGGATGATCGACGCGGCGCGATGTGCCCCGCATTCGAAAAACAAGAGCGAACTTGTTCTCGGCTTGGATCGCGAACTTTTGCATTTTTTTACGGCGAAACTGTTAGACTTTTGGTTAGCAGATTTTTATGTGCGTTTTTATACGACTTTTAAGGATGTACATACATTTTTTTACACAGACCAAATCAAAATTTAGCTGACTGCGCCGCGTAATGTAGATGAACTACATCGCGAGAGAAAGGAAACGTTTCGTCGACTACTTCGATTCTAGATTTTGAGATTTCTTTTTTATATATATATATATAAAATTACGGAAGTAGGATTGAATTATTTCTACGCTTTCTTTGAAGGTTTAGAAACACGTAGAAATTTCTGGACGATGAAAAAGGTAAAATTCGGGTACATGCGATGAAGCATGTGATTTCGAAGATCGAGCATCAATATTCCCACCCTCTTTCGAACTTCTCGCTATTAAATTCGAGCATGACGTTCTTTTCGCATACCTTCTAACAGTAGCAACAATTATACCGAACGTGTGCATAAACTTTCAACCAGATTCGAACCAGTCTGATTAAAAGTTTCACTTTCACAACGTTCGCTTTATCCTATCGCGGCAACTAATTTTTAAGCGGCTGGATTCTTTTTAATCAATGAAAAGATCGATCGATGATCGATTTATCAAACTTCTTAACTAGAATACCGTTCCGACTGTTTCGGTACTGGTCGGTACCGGTTCGCGACGCATCTTGAACCTTCTTCGGTCCCGAGGTTAGGGGTTAGCGAGCGTTCTAGCGTCGGTAGAAGAAGTATACCTAAGAAAACCTAGAAGCGGCCAAACTTAGCAACCCGTCATATCGAGTTATCGTGGACTAATAATTACTAATCGATAGGAAGACTCGAGAGCGTAGCGCTGCGTTGCTATATTATTTGATTAATCGCGTAATCCTCCACCATGAATACCATCCCGACCATCCACGAAACACCATAAGAAAATCCACCCCCCGAACTCCCATTAAATACGCAACACCGTCACAACCCTTTCATTGGTCCCGGAACGTTTCCGTTTTAGGGAGAGTTGACCGAACGCGGGACAAAAATCGTTTGAATCGTTAAAAGTTAATTTTTTACTAGCTCATACCAACCCCCAATCCCCAACCACCCCCTCCACCCCCGTGTATACCGGTTGGTCAGTGTCTGTCGTCACAGCGACGAAGGAACGACGGCGATCCAACCAGAAAACGTCCTGGAAAAGATCCTTGCAAACAGATCCTGCTACACTGACAATACTCCAAGGACCTGCTGCTAAAAGAGCCTCCGCGCACCCTCCAAACCACAGTGATTCGCCTAAACGCGTCCACTGCCCGCGTAGATATCGGTAACATAATTATTTTCGTACGTTTAACACATTGACTGCCAAACTAGCATAAAATTGCACAAAGTCGAAGCAACTTATCGAGTGAAATAAAAATTGAAAAACTAACTTCTTGCATTTTCTGGGCCACCGTCGAATTGAATACAATGAATATATTAGCGTGAAAATTTATTTAAAAATTCCACAAATAATTCCGTCACCCTTATGTGGCTGACGTGGCAGCCAAAGTGTTAAACGCTAATTTCGTTCGCGAGAAGCGGCTTGAACGGAGCTTCGCTCGCATTTGTACACCCCGAAAGGGTTGAAGAAACGATCCTGTAATTTCTACAATTTTATCTATGGCGATTAAATTACTTTGAGGGTAATTATTTTCGGCAGGCGACGCGTTAAAATGAGTACGAACGATTCGAATTATTTCGAATTATTATTTTTTAACCCTTTGCACTCGAAGCCGCTTTTACTCAAAAAACTAGATCTCTTCTGCCCTAAGAAATTTTCATTTCACCTAATTAATTTGCTCTTATGCATATGGGTATTTTTACTATTACCCCTTCTTGCAACAGTTACACTTTCACGAATTTCTTAGATAGAAGCATTAGCTACGTAAAAATTGTTTTAAACAATGGTGTGGCAATTTCTACTGGCGCCTCGGAGTCGCCATTCGAGTGCAAAGGGTTAATAGTATAATATTGGTTAACCCCTTGCCCTACGACGACGAACTGAATCTTCTAAACGTGTATTTCCTGAATTTTCTTCAAACGGAAATAACAGTTTATTTAATTGTTTTTCGTTAGCAAATTTTTATGTGCATTTTTATACGACTTTTAAGAATGCTAAAAATTTAAGAAGACATTAATTTATTTAATTGTTGATCGTATACGGTCATTGGAGAATAATTAAGCACACAGTAACTACAAGTTTGTCTTTTTGCGCAGGACAAAGAAAGTCTAGTCACTGTTATCGTAAAATAAGTCGTAGGCCAAGTGTCGCTGATAAAAATTGAGACTTCTGTCAGTTGTGCGAATGCTAACAATGAAATTGGTGGATGCGCAGACGAGCGACAGCTGTTGAAATTTTTAAGAATGTTTATTGATATCGCAGACACTGAAAGACGGTGCAAACTCGTAGCAACGCCATGCAATTTTAACGAGCTTTTCTACAAAACGTACTCAGTTTCGTCGCATACTTTTTATTACTGGCAGGAAGCTCGCCAGGAAGTTGTGCAATATTTATTATCGCTTTCACAGTTTCTCCCCATCGTGAATAAGCAATTTTCTCGGCAAATTTCTTTTTCGGATCCTTTGGAAAACGAATTTTCTTGTTCTCGAAAAGACTCGACTCGTTCGACGGGCGTTTAAAAAATCGGTTGCATTTCGAAGGGTGTGCGGAGCCGTTAATTTAAATCCACGATCGCCGGTTCCTCCAGTCGACTCGAACCAGTCATGACTGACCCATCGACCGGTCATCCATCTCGATAAATCCTCGATCGTCGAAGATCGGGTGAAGACGGACGCGAGTTCACCTTTTAATTGCTCTTACCGGACGATTTATATTTTAAATGTGTACATAGGAACCTGTGACGAACGCCGCGTTCGTTTTTATAAGAGGAGAACTGACGGAGGGGGACTGTTCTGACCCAGTCTTCGACGTCCGTGTAACAGGGGGACGCGTCTCTCGCGTCGCGTTTCCGTAGGTTAGAGAAATTCGAGGAGAATCGAAAGAAAGATGTTCCGCGAAGATGGCGAAGTTTAGCGAAAGCCGACGCGAAGGCGCGTTCTCGTTCGCTTTCATCCCTTCAGTCATCCCCTTCCATCGATTGATTTCATCCCTCCGATAGAGTTCGTTCCACTCGGTGAGGCAACGGAAGTACACGGAGTTAGCCTAATCGGGGAGACACTATACGCGGATCGTCGCGCGTGTCCCCTCTGACGAAGATAACATATAGTTTTAAAGTCATAGTACAATACGATAGATAAACGACAATGCAGAGTTTCGAGTGCAGCGCGTGTCTCGTTACTGACCCCGTGATTTACCGTAGTTGCGTAGGGCGTTTCGCGAACCGATTCGTTTATATTACTCTTCTATCTATCTATCTAACTATCTATCTATCTATCTATCTCTAAATCTATCTCTCTCCCCATTGTCTGTGTGTCTCTCTCTCTCGACGCGACTCGAGACACTCGATTACCAGCAATCGAATAGTTGCGAGGCTGTTGTTACAGTTTGGCAAAACAGGGCAGACGATGATGGTGCGACGCCATTTTTATGATTGTTTTACGATACTCGTTTGCTAGTTAGTTACTACTTTATTTCTCTCGTTTTCTACTTCTGTTTACATTTGCTGTTTAACAATTTACTACTCATCTGCTACTCAGTTATAACTCGTTGTTTACTCATTTATTACTAGTTTATTATTTCCGTTCACTCATTTATTACTAGTTTATTATTTCTGTTTACATTTTCTGTCTACCAATTCATTACTCATCTGCTACTCAATTATAACTCGTTCTTTACTCATTTATTACTAGTTTATTAGTTCTGTTTACATTTTCAGTCTACTAATTTACCACACATCTGCTACTCGATTACAACTCGTTATTTACTCATTCAACACTTGTTTATTACTTTGGTTTACATTTTCAGTTTACCAATTTGCTACTAACATGCTACTCAGTTACAATTTGTTGTTTACTCATTTACTACTCGTTTGTTACTGTTACGCATATCTGCTACTCGCTCTGTGTTCGTTCATTACTACTTTCTCTCACTTCTCATTTGTCATTCATTTACTACCCACTTGTTAATTTATTAATTATTTACTAGTCTTTTACTATTAATTTCTTATTTGCTACTCATTTGACACTCGTTTGCAACTCATTTAAAACCCACTATTCATTTCTTATTTGATACTCATTTGCTACTTGTTTCTTGTTCGATATTCATTTGGTACTCGTTCGCTATTTAATTCTACTCGTGTACTACTCGTTTACTATTCATTTCTCATTTGCTACTCATTTGACACTCGTTTGCAACTCATTTAAAACCCACCCGTTACTCATTTCTCACTTTATACTCATTTGCTACTCGTTTCTCGTTCGATATTCATTTGGTACTCGTTCGCTATTCAATTCTACTCGTGTACTACTCGTTTAATGTCCTTTTGCCACTGATTAGCTACCCATCTGCAATTAATTTCCTTCTCAGTTTCTACTCATTTATTGCTTCTGAATTATTCATTCCTTTTTTTCCTGTGCATGCTCATGTTCCCTCTCCTCAAGGATTTTCCTTCTTTACTTCTCGTTCTACTCGTAACGTCTTAATTCTTATTCTTTATCGATTTTTTATTTTTATTTCAATATACACACTCTACTAACTACTCAACATTCTTCATTATCCACTTACAAAGTCTTCTCTCTTTTCCTGGCTTTCGTTCATTCCCATATCATTTTGTTTATACTTTATTGTACCAAATCATTGTTACTTTAACACATATTTTTCTGCTAGTTTCCTTTTCACTCATGTTCCGCGTTTCTATTCATTTCGACCCAAGCGTCATCTACCCTGTTTTGCCAGCATCCACCTTTCCCCCTTACCTAAGATACTATTCAAGAAGACCGTGACCCCCTAACTGGCCAAAGTTAGTTATATTTACACACTTCTCCATAAACTATTAAAAACTCTCGATATGGTAGACGGCTCTGCGACAGAGACAAGGTCCTCGGCTCCAGCAGCGCGTTCGTAGACAGTGGTATGCCAACGAGAAGAACAATAACTATACACCAAAGCGTCGAATCACGATAAACCATTTCTCCGAATAAAAACCACGACGAACGCGTCGACAACGTTCCTCGACCCACAGGTAACCCCTTCACGAACCTACGAGAAACCATAAGCACACGGAAATACAAGCCACAGTCGACATACGAACGCCAAAGGTACGCAAAACGTGATCTGCTGTAGTAATTCCAAAAATACAAAGTTTCTACCGATAGCGTAACGCGTTAATCACGGTTATAGCAATTTCTATACTGTAGCGATCCCTCGAGGCCGATTCAAGGCCGTTTCCCCCACTCCGCGCGTCGGACACGCCCGTTCCGCGACCACGCCCGTTTCGTGACCACGCCCACGAGTCCCAGTTGGTGGGGAGAGGATCGGACTCTGAGCAGAGCCAGTAGAGTATAGAAATTCTCTATTTGAACCGGTGAGAGGGTCACGGTGGCGACAAACGCGAGAGAGAAAACGCGCGACCATATAAATGCGAGGGCGCACGCGCGCGCGATTATCTTTGTGCGACGAGAATGTGATGTAGAAGAAAGAAAAAGATACAGAAAAAGAGTATAAAAAAAGAAGAAGAAGAAGAAACGAAACGAAACCGGCGAAAACAAGCAATTGGCTCGAATATCACGAGTATACGATTAACCGATACGAGATTAAATCGCGGCTAGACCTCTTTGAAGACAGTTCAACGCCCCCCCCCCCCCCCCCCCCCCCCCCCCCCCCCCCCCTCCCCTCACCCGCCCCTGTCGCACCCTTTTTGCGTCCCCTTCTCTTGAATCCTTCGGTGCCGTGAGCGACGCTGGATATATAAAATAATGCTAGGTAGAATTATGATAATGTTTGATCGATATTTTCTATTATTAGAACAGGAAAACCGGTGATACGTTGCCTTTCGGACGGAGAGACGAGAAACGCGGTTTCCTTTGGGTCAGCGGACGGTGCGTCGCTCGTCGGGCCCGAGCAGCCAAAAATCAAAAGCAATTTTTTTACAGCGCGACCGACCACGATCCAGAACAACAGAAATGCACACACACATACATGCACACACTTACACAGATACACACATACATACGAACAGACGGAACAAGCAAAAATGTAAATGGCGCGATATCAAAATACGGATGAACGGAGGAGAAAGAGAGTTTTGTGTAGGCGCGAAACGGGACATCGCAACGAGCATCGATCGGCAAACGACAATCTCGCGATGGAGCAAAGATTTCTCGTTCTGTTTCCTTATCTTTTCCTTCTGCCATAATCGCATTCGTCCCCCTTTTCTCGTTTAAACTCCTCCCATTGCCCCGCCCCCGTCTCGCCACGCCCCGCCTCGTCCACGCCTTCCCCTATTCCCCTCGAATCCTCGTTTGTTACCTCGAACGCCTTTTTGCCATCCTCGAACTTGACCTAATTTACGCACTGCCGCTAACTTTATTATTTTAATCGAAGATACGAAGGGAGAGTTACGTCATCGAGAAGGACGTCGCGTTTCTTCACGAGCGTTCCCTCGTCACCGGTTTCTCGAGAACGAGATTCGCGGGCCACCCTCGCTAGTTGTCCGCTCGCGGACCCGGCTGGCGAGCGCACAACCAGGTAACAGCTGCACTTCTGCTTCGTGCGAGAATCCTTCTTGTTGGAATTTTTAACGTTTAAAGAAATTGTTCGCGGAGTTGGGGAATTTGTTACTTAACGATGGGTTTACTACGAAATTGTAAAAATAATTAAAGTTGTTATTATTATTATTAGATAATGCTAATAAAAATTGAGATGCTGTCGTGTGAAGCAACTTTTACGTCGCCACGTTTGTAGTCAAGAATTTCGAATGCAAGGAAGGTTGTTTTGCAATTATTGAGATTGTACATTCATTTGTTTCTCCCAGAGCGTTTTCTGGAAAAATGACTGCAAAAGTAGGCACGTTTCTCTTATTTTTATAAACTTATTTCATTTAGTCTGTTATAAATATTTCTGATAGTGTTCTGTAAACCTATCGTTAACGATTGAGTATCTGTATTTTGGAATTTTCTAGAACCCCACAGATTTGAAAATCGATTGTTCCCGTTCCCGTTAACGGTACAAGCGTACAACACGGCGATCTCTTTCCTTATTCTTTTAAAAGAGTACCTTCTAGTGAAATGCTTTTTTTATAATTCACTATTGTGACGTTAGAGAATAAACTACTGAGAATACAATTAATTTGTCGACTTGATCATCGAAAACGACTAGCAGCAGTAAAATCTTCTTTCTACTCGATCGCTCGCTTCGCAACAAATTTATACGAACAATTTTAAACGTTGTCAACGAACAATCAACATCCGGTACGTTTCCTACGTTCCCTCTGCCAATATTGCTATCTTCGAACCACAAATTTTCATGCAAAACGGAAAACGCAACACGCGAAAGCAAAAATCAAACAAAAATTCTTCTGCGAACGATTTCGATCCTCACAGTCTGCCCAAGCGAAAAATTTGCTAATTTTTATTTTTTAAATACAGTATAGTACTCGATTTCTCGCATTTCATTTAAAGTAAGACTCTGAGCATGAATCGTACTCCGTACTAAAAAGGTACAGAAATGGTAAAGTTACCATTTTTGCGATTTTTACGGCAAATTTCCCGCTAAAACGTTCACGAACAGTTTCACCGATTATCCAAGATCAACGGTGTGTTTTCCGAGAGAAAAACTCATGCCAATAGCACGAAGCATAATCGCTGACAGCAGGGAAGTTCACCGACCTTGCCACGTTTGAAACGATGACTGCGAGACGATGATTTCCGAGGGTGGACGCTTCGATCGGACGGAACGCGACGAAGGAACTCGACAGGCGATCTTTGTTGTGTCCGAGGAGAGCATCGCGCACATATCAGTAGTGATTAGTACGTTTTAATTAGCGTGCTTGCCTGAACTTCGTCCTCGAGGGAGGATCAGAGACGTCGGTTTCGTAGGTCGACGATCCGAACGATCCTCCGAGGGGATCTCGACGGCGCGCGATACTCGGACGACGAAGTTTAGGCAACGACGCTGCCAATTAGCGTGTAACGTAGACTGTCAATTATTACCTGTTACATCAGTTTCATCTGTAACGAGTTCAGCGTTGTCGGCGTTTCGCGATCATCGGAAGGCGATCTTCGACGAAGAGCGTTGCGATTGTTTCGACGAGAGGAGAGAACGTTCGGATCAAAACAGCCACAATCACACACTATTCCCGAATTGTTCCGTGCGAATTACGTTTTAAGTCGCGAGAATCTGGGGGAAAGAAAAAGAATTCAAACACCTGCCTATTGTTCAGAGAATCACGGAGAAACTGCTCGAAGAGGTTTCAGACGCCTACCGGAATGTTTCGTTAGGGTGTTCGCGGAGAGGGAACTGTGCGTTCGATGGTTTTGTTATGGGAAAGCCATAAAGGGCAGTCGGAAAGTGGTGGAAAGCCATGGAGAACGTCGAGAGAGGCTTTGAGACAGAGCTGGGATGAATTTTTGAGGTACTATGCTTTGAATACTATTTTATGTAGTCATTGCTCCGAGATTCGATTGGAGTTCGATTTTTAATTAACAGGACAATTTTCGCGAGTATCGTATTTTTATTTTGGCAATCTGAAACGTGAAATGATTTTATTTTGATCCGAGATACAGCCTATTTTTATTTTGCGTGGAATAGTGTTTAACGTGATTCTTGGTGCTGAAAATTTCTTATCTTTGTGAATATAATATTTTTACTTTGGTAATCTGGAACGTGAAATGATTTTATTTTGGTCATCCGAGGTAGGACATATTTGTGTCTTGCGTGGAATAGTATTTAAAACTTTAACTGCCCGACCAACAACCTCAAAAATTCCACAAAATCAAATTAATTTATTTGATGAAGCAACAATTGAAAATTTAAAATGTATGATACATAGTTATCCTTCAACTTTCTTGTACTCCCAGATTTCAACTATATATAGTGCAACGATTGTATTAATGTGCAAATTTATTTTTAAACATGGACAAATTAATCTGTCACCCATATATGGGTGACATGACAGTCAAAGTGTTAAAGTGATTTTTGGCGCTGAAAATTTCTTATTTTTGCAAATATATTTTAATTTTGATTATTTACAATATTAAATGCTCTTATTTTGGTGATCCGAGATACAACGCATTTGTATCTTGCGTGGAATAGTGTTTAAAGTTATTTCTTGGCGCTGAAAATTTCTTATTTCTGAGAATATAATATTTTTATTTTGGTAATCTAAAATGTGAAACGATTTTATTCTGGTGATCCGAGATATGACGTATTTATATCTTGCATAAAATAGTGTTTAAAGTGATTTCTTGGCGCTGAAACTTTCTTATCTCTGCGAATATAATATTTTTATTTTGGTAATCTGAAATGTGAAATGATTTTTATTTTTATTTTATTTGTATCTTGCGTGGAATAGTATTTAAAATAATGTTTGCCGCTGAAAATTGTAGAAATTGATTTTTTTGTATGACGAGGCGTCTAAGAAAGTTGAGAAGTCTAGAAATGTTTCTTTAAATTAATGAAATACTGTTCTTAAAGTTTTTCTAGCTATCAATTTTATTTTTAAAATAAAAATTAATCATTCGTTATTTGAAATGGTATTTTGCCCCAGCTCTGCTTCAAGCATTACGAGATGGACGAGTTCTAATTAATAATTGCCGCCACGGTGACTCATCGAAAACACGTCACTCTTATGTTTCAAAAAACAAAAGAGATTGTAAAAATTGCAGTAGAGAATATTAACTTGGACTGAAAGTATTAGATAGAATCCGAGGATGTGGCTGTTGAAGGAATTATTTAGATGTTTATCGAAAACGAGAAATACTTAGCATTGTGCATGCTATCTTTTGATTCCATAAAATTGTTCCTCTATTTATTATTAACCCTTAGCACTCCAATGGCTCTTCTACAGATACACTAAAAATTGTCAGACTATTATTTAAAATAATTGTTACATTATGGCATACAATGGCGTTACAATTTTTACTGCTGCCCCAGAGTCACCATTCGAGTGCAAAGGGTTAATATAATATGAGTATTAACAAAGTATTCAACTACACATTATATGTTCCATTAAAAAATTCAATGCCGCCACTTTAACGCGTTAAAATATTCAACTGGGTTCCGATTTCTTCCAATCAACGCAGAGAATTTTGCATAAAAATTCGCAGTCCTCGCGGACAGTTTAATTGTTTTAACCCTTAACGCTCCAATGGCAACGCGACACTAAAAATTCTCGAACTATCATTTAAAACAGCTTCTACATTGCTATGTTTGCATTTAAACAATTGGTAAAAATTGAAATATTGCAAGTACGAGTAAAACTATTAACAGATTAACTGTCCAACTGACGATCTCAAAAATTCCGTAAAATGAAATTAATTTATTTAATGAAGCAGCGATTGAAAACTTTAAATGTATGCCATATTAGTTATCTATCAACCTTCTTGTATTCTTCAGATATCAACTGAATTGAATGCAACGAATGTATCAACGTACAAATTTATTTTTAAACATGGATAAATAATTCTGTCACCCATATATGGGTGACATGGCAGTCAAACTGTTAAACTTTATATTCATAGAAAGAATAAACCATCTGCAATGGAACTATTTTAGATCAAAAGAAAATGTTTCGATTTTGGAATTAAAATTGCTTGGAGTGCAAAGGGTTAATAATTTGTCTCGCGTCCCAAGGTTGCGAATTAACAATTGAGTCACCGTGGATTGGAAATTCTTCTCGATTCGAGAGCAGAGCACGCTGCCAAGTGGATGATAGCTCGCCAAGCGATTAGGGGAGCGAAAGAGAGAGAGCAGATTCTCGAGCGTTCTCCGGCACGTTGAAGTCAATTTTATGGTGTGTGTGTGTGTTTGTAGCGTGTAAAATATATATGTATATGTATGCAGCCGGGAACTCGGGAGAAGGAAGAGCGAAAATTGAATGGGGGTTGGGAAGGGTAAAGGAGAAAATAGGAAACGACGGGATTGTTCGAAAACGTCTCGAGGCTTTCACGGCCGACGTGACTACCATTATCGTGGCCTAACAGCGAGGAACTGACCGCGCAAGGTCTGCGTTATGTTTAGCACACTTCCCCAATACGATGCCACGACCGCAGGTTGTGCATACAACCGTGTGACACGCACGCTATGTCCCTGAAGCCGTGTGTCCACTTCGGCAACGCTTTTAATGCTGCTGCGATTGCCCTCAAGATCTGCAAAACCGTTCGGCATTCGAACAAACAACTGTTTCTGTTTATAAAAAGTTTGCAAGAGTTGTTTGGGATCTTTTTAGCGATTTTTACGGCGACGCGCGTACAATAAATTGCCCGCGAACGCATTCTTACAGTATAAATATTTGTTTGTTAAAAATGTGACGATGGTAGGTTCAGAATTAATTAACTTAGAATTTTTTCCGGATCTAACTACCCGGTGGAAAATTCTAGTATTTTTCATGCACAAAGGTTCAGCTTTCAGGCTTGCGCCTGAATTTTTTCAAGTCTTGATATTGCAAGATGGCGGAGTTGCGCGTACAATAAATTGCCCGCGAACTTCCTAGGTCCAGAATCAACTAGCCTAGAGACTACATGAATAGGTGACTTTCTGAATTTTTTTCGGATCTAATTACCCAGTAGAAAATTCTATTATTTTTAGTGCACGAAGGTGCAACTTTTAGGCTTGTGTCTGAATTTTATCAAATCGTGATATAGCAAGATGGCGGAGTTGGGCGTACAATAAATTGCCCGCGAACTTCGTAAGTCCAGAATCAACTAGCCTAGAGACTGCATGAATAGGTGACTTTCTAAATTTTTTTCGGATCTAATTACCCGGTGGAAAATTCTATTATTTTTAATTCACGAAGATACAACTTTCATGCTTGAGCCTGAATTTTATCAAGTCTTAATATTGCAAGATGGCGAAGTTGCGCGTACCTTTCGTAACCTTATGCGTTTCCGAAACTTTCTTGAACATTCTCAGCTGGTAGCCATTCGTCTGACCATCTGGATCTTCTGTAATGAAAAATTCTTGCGAAAGTATTAACAAAAATGTACGGTTTAGACAGTATTAAAAAATATTAATCATTATAGAAACGCCCAGCGGTTCCAACGAAGTTTGCAGAACCTATCGCTGGAAGAGGGTCGATTTTCACGTCGGGAGAATGCTCCAGTTATAAGAAATGATAAAGAATCTATTGTTGCAGCGTTACGCCGAGCTATAAGAAGATTAGGGTGCGAACGGTGTGGCACACGCTCGATGTTCCATTATTTCGTTTGAAGTGGACACGCGGCCTAAGGCGACAGATAGTGTATTTAGAGCGCTGCAGGCGGACTTCAGCGGCGAATTTCTCGCGACCTGGTTATAGTCTGTGCTTCCGGATGTTATCTGTGTCTGTGCGCAACGCTATGACCACGTACCGATGGCTTGCGGTTGGCGTCATCGGGGTTTAACGATGAGAACCGACACGTTGTCGTCTATGCTCCAGGTGTCTGACCAGTGAGGGATATTCTACTTGGTCAGCAGGTCAGTTAAAAATAGGAGAACGCTCTGAAATTGGCCAGAATACTTTTCTTCGAGCGATAGACAACACCTGGCTGTGTGTGTGTGCACGCGTACGTGCATTCCCGTTAGGCAAACTGTAACGCGAATGAATTATGCGAACAAGTCTTGGAAACCCTCCATCGAGTTCTCAGATACCTTTTACTCCGGAACGCGGCGTCTTTGATCAACTTTGGGATTTTTTTACTGGAACGCCATGAATTTTTATTTTGTACATTTCTCTCCAGATTTCCACGCAAATTTTTTCGAAAAAGTCAACGTTGACTTGGCTGCGAGCGATTCGGGAAAGCGACGGCCATCCTCGCAACAACTATGAGCAATAATAATTCTAAATCAAGATCGCTCGACAGAAAAATTGAGTTTGATTAAGTGAAATGGAAAAATCAAAAATTTCAAGAACGACGGTTGCTTTTTCGATTCGAAGGTCCGGCGTCCTCGAATCGCTTTCGCGCCCTCGATTTTTTTCTTTCGAGGGATCGCGATGCCCGTTAATGGCGGCACACGGCGCACCGGAAGTCGCAGATGGATAGTGGCAGTCACGCGAAAACGGAGGAACGGATAGCTCGTGCTGTTCGACGCGAAGGTTCATTGCCGGATGGAGGTGTAGAAAAGACGGTAAACCGGTTGGCAATAATGCGAGAAGTTAGGTGAGCAGCTGAAGCGAGAGAACGATCGAGCGGCGTCTGTAATCGATACGACGTGTGTGTGTATCGCGTTCGAATGCGTACGGCGGACAACTTTATTGTACTTTTATCGTGTAAGAGAGATTTGTAGAGAGTTTATATTAGGCCAATTGTCACAGCGAGAGTTCTATGATAGCGATATTTCTTTCCTAAACTAAGTGCTGCGGCCAACTGATCGATCTGCTCGATCCTACGGTGACCTCTTCGACCTTCACGACGGCCCGGTGCTCCTCTTTCGATTCGAACCATTTTGAACACTTTAACTGGCGAATCGGCAACGTGAAAAATTTCACAAAAGCAAAGTAATTTATTTAACACTAAACCTACCGGGCATTAAAATTGGCTAGTATATATAGTCTCATAAAAATTACAAGATTTCATTTATTTAGATTTCGTGAAATTTTTACTCGACTATATAAATGAAGAAAGAAATCCATTCAATCGATTTCTGCAAAGACGATTGTAGAATTTCAATAATTGCAAAATAGAGAATCTGAAAAGGGTCAGTTGACTTTCTGTGGTAGGTTTAGTGTTAATAAAGCAACAATGTCAAAATTCAAACCATCTTGTAATCTCCAGACATCAGCTAAATTGAGTGCAACGAATATGTTAATGTAAAAATATACTTTTAAACATGGACAAGTAATTCTGTCACCCACTTGTGGGTGACATGGCAGTCAAAGTGTTAATTAACCTGTTAACTGGGTACGACGAAATATTTCGTCGTACAAAAATTATTACTGCAATGGGCATGACGACATTTTTCGACATGAAAATTTCCTGTAATATTTTGAACGCGTTACATTTTATGTAGTTCTTATCTAAGTAAATCTGTTATATAAGTTTACAATATATAATTGTACTGTGGCGGCTGTACCTCCTACTCTCGCCGGTAGAGGGACAGTAGGACGAGACTTTCTCGCTAGTTTCTGATCCGCCTCCAGTTCATATACAGGGTAGTCCACGCAATTGTTTCAAGTGATAATTCCGTTATTATTGCATTTACGAAAAAACGCCAAAGGAGAAAGATAAATGGTTCGAAGAGCACTACATCTGTAGGCCTTTAAATTTTTTTTAGATGCAGCAGTGCATGTGCAATTAACAATTACATAATTTCTTTAAATAGAAATGCATTTTTTTTTTTTAAACAGATCGATTCTTCTATTCGTTCTACGTGAAAAATGATTAGGTTACATTCTTCAGCTTCTACGCGCAGTTTTGACACGATTTTCCGAAAGGAAAGTTGAAGAGTCATCGAGAGCGAATGCGTTGTCTGTTCCGACGAAGGCACGGTTGCTCCCAATGAATTGGCAGTGCTAATTCAGCGGATTCGACCCGAGAAAAGTAGCAAATCGCTGATGTCGAGAGCATGGTCCCCATAGAGAGCCGCGAAGCTCGAGGAGGCTGTTCAGTTGGTCGCTGCAGCAGACACGAGAGATCGTGTCGCGTTCCAGCGTAATACTCGCGTAACGATTGCCGTGGTGATGATGATGATGATGATGAAGTTCACGTTTGTACGATCGTTTCAGGAGCCTCGAGTGCTGTCGCAAAGAGAGCACGCTCTCGCTTTGTTGCGCACGGAGAAGAGAGAGAGCAAAAGAAGAATAAAAGAAATGAATTCGTCGTAGTGTAACACGTACGCACGTACCTCCAGACATTGGCCGAGAACCATGCTGACGCCTAATATTTTCTTAGAGAACAAAAAAAGAAAAAGAATCGAACGAACTCGACGCTTTCGTTGGTAGCACGGTAGTCAAAAGTCGAATTTTGGCCAAAGAATGGGAACACGGTGCCCTCGAAGGGGTCGGCGCTGGGGAAATTTGGATGTTTGAAAATCAAAAATTTTATTGGTCGATTTTTGTCCCCGATCGATCGGAATCGCGGAAGAGGATCGTCGAAATCCTAATTCGATTCGTTTGTCTTGCGGCTCCTTCGAGGGACGGGCAGGTGCTGATGGAATTGCGGAATAACGAGCGAATTTTGTTGAGGGATGAGGAACGTTCCCGCCGAACGTTCGACGAGATTGTAAAATGCGTGAGTGTATCGCCTGGTTTTTCTACTTGGGACGCGCGAACGAGACAGCGCCTAAACAGGAGCGTGGTAAGGACTTGAACGGTTGATTTTATCGAGTCTATTTTTAGTAGTTTTGTTTAAAAACGTGTCGAACAAACGAGAGGAGGAGAGACAATTCTTCTACGAAAATTGTATTACGCGATGTGTTACGATCTGTACGAACAGACAGTGAATATGAACAAAAATCAAATAAAACGTTACAATGAATGTTAGACGAACACGTCAGCTACCTTCGCCACGCCCACGCGCGGTCCAATCCCCGATCGTATTCGATATTCACAAAAATTGTTTTCCACCTCCGACAACCAGTATTTTTAGTAGAAGCAAGAGATCCACCCGCGTATCTTACTCGTTTTCGTAAAATTTTAGACGGTTAGGCCACGCCCCTTTTCCTTTAAAGATGACACTGCCCCAAGTATATGCTAAGCAACGCATGATATTTATTTTACAATCTTCAGATAAATATTTTCACTCAACAACTGCAATTTTTATTAGCAGTGTTATTCCACTTGGGATTTTATTCGTTTTCGTGAAACCTTAGGCGATTAGGCCACGCCCATCTTTCTTTAGAGATTACACTGTTCGAATATATTCTAAGCAGTCCACAATATTTATTTTACAATCCTCCGATAAATATTTTCACTCGATAACTGCAATTTTTATTAGCAGCGTTATTCCACTTGGTATTTTATTAATTTTCGTAAAAATTCAGCTGACTAAGCCACGCCCATTTCTATTCACAGATCCCACCTCCCACATATTCCCCAACTACTGCACAATATTTACTATACAATCCTCCAGCAAACACTTTCACATTTGAAACATCTAAAATATTTGATTTTATAAAATCATAAACATATCAAGCCCCGCCCACTAGCTTCCCAGATTGCCCCACCCAAATTCTCCGCAATCATCATCAGAAAATCAATACTCATTTCTCCAAACAATATTTTGTATCCCTCGCACGAGGCGAATTTTCAATTTTGTGCTTTTATTTCCTCCTGAAATCGTTTCTTGTTTCTACGAAAGCATGGACGAGCAGGCCCCGCCCACTAGACGCCTCAGTCGGTATCTCCGAAGGGATCTGACTTATCAACGCGACTGAGGAAACGCCGAGAGGTCTGCGACAGACAATAGAGAGCGTGATTAGTCAGCGAATCTGATAAGTTTCATCAGCAGTTGGTTCCTTTCAGTTGAGGATTGCTCGGGCGATTATTAACACCGTTGTGCCAAACAGGAACCGATAAACAAAGTGTCCTAAAAGTTGTTAAGAGATGAAGCTCTGCGTGTTGCAAACAATCCTACTTCTGTTGGGATCAGCCATCGCCATGGAAGGTATAGCAAACGTACCTCATCGATTCTCACGCATGTGACACGGCCATCTGCAATCGTCGAAGCCTATCAACGGTCTCGGACGATAATGCAGACGTGGCTAATCATACTCATCGCGCATGCTAGACCTCCTCGATGATTTCAGTCATTTAGGAACGGATCTCTCTTTCGTCCTACACCCGAAGCTCCGGTAGACTCGTGTTACCTTGTAGCTGAGAGTTGTCTGAGCACTGGTTATCCGTATTCACTTCCATACGACCCAATTGCTTATGATTAGATTGCGGATACTCATGCATATCCGCGAGTCCACGGCGAAATTTACGAGGAAGATAACCGGTCTGTGCTCTATCAGTTGCGAAACGGAGATTTTATCGAGAAAATAGTTGCAGTGTGTCACGTTTTATCAAGTATACTATGCTGTTTCGTTACTTTGTCGCGGTTCAAAGGCTCGGAGAATATGTCTGCCGAGGATTACTATGCCAACGGTGCAGTCTTGGCGGCAACGTATGCTTTTGGCAGGAATGACAACGGGACAGTGGAACATTCAGGAACTGAGGACAGTTGAAATATATTGTTGTTTTATTTTTTGTTTGCTGAAAGTATTATTGGAAGAAATATATTGTTTGTATATTAGAATTGTTGAGAGAAAATAT
>CM052092.1:3187502-3199656 GCA_028453745.1 Agapostemon virescens
TTTCCGCTGTCTTATAATTTCAATTACAGTAAAGGAAAAATATGGAGTCTAGTAATATTGACGAACGCGGTACTTTTAGTGTTAAAAATTGGTTAATCTAATTTGTTAACGTGCGGGAAGGAGAGAGAGTGAAAGGAGAACATTTCCGCGGAATTTCCCGGCGCATAAATTTTCACATTTCCGTTAATTAGTCGTTTTCCAGCTGACCTAAAATAATTATCGAGAGAAAGGCCGCGCGATAAAGCGAGCAGCGAATAATCTCTTGCTCTGCTGGTTTTCGTCAGCCACCATTTTTCTTTTTATCGTCGTAATCGGAAGCTAAATATAAAAATATGCGCTGAAGCGCGTAACTACGCTGAATAATGAAGCCGTTTTCGCGGTTGTTCCGTTCGCAAAATGGTTCCTCCTTCGACGAAAGAAAAATGGAGCTCGTATTATACGAAGCCAACTTCTTCTTCACGCAATCGTAAAAATTGCGAGAAGGAAACGCAGTCGCGGGAAAAGAACGGGGTGAAAACGATAAACGACTTGCTTATCTTTCGAACAAATTTTGTGTGTCAGATTTCAGGTTTCCCCGACGTCCTCGGTACCCCAATTGAATGAACTTTGATCCTGTTATTCGAATTTCCGCGAAATTTAATCAAACTTTGATTGATAGCTTTCGTTAGACGAACTTACAATTCTATTAATTGTAGATAACATCGGAGAGGAAAAGTCTATAAATAATCGGTGATAAGAGATTACGCCGGCGTTTAGATTCAATTTGTGTCGCTATGACGCAACGTCACGATAGAGAAACCTTCTGCAAAAGCATTTCTAAATCTATATTAAATAATTGTAAATAATTGTAAATTTTCAATTTCCTCTATTTTCTTACGCATTTTAATTTCATGGCATGCAAATAAGTGCATGATAAACCGTTTTAATGAATAAAATAAAACTGACAGATCCCCGATACGAAACACTAAATCGTTTATTCGTATTAATTATGCGATAATATTTTTAACAATCCCCGTGCGAGACTTTCATAATTTTATTTTAATTTCTTCCCACCGGGGAATCCAAATTTAACAATTATTATTTATGTAAAAATATTCTATCGCTCTATCGCCACAAAAAATGGTCCAGAATCGAGTCGAAAGAACCATAATCTTGGCAGTAAAAGCGCTAGAAGAGGAGAGGAAACTGAGAAGCTGTTCGGTTGCTATAAATATTTTTAATCTTTACTTGTTCGAAAGCAAAATCACAGCTACATAAGATGTGTGGTTCCGGATACTCATTCATAATAATATTATAATAATAATAATAATAATAATAATAATAATAGAGCATATTAATCAATAATTAATAATAATTAATAATAATAGATAAAATTATATAATAGTTTTTTTCTTTTCTCTTATATCCATACAGCAGGTATTTTAATACTAATGACCGTACGATAGATTCTCTCTAAACTTCTTCAAATAATAGTACGTCTTCTACTGGTATACATCTCTCGTCCCTTACACGTATTCACATTCGCACGCATACATAAACATACACGGACCCCACTCATTCTCTTACACACGCAGCAGACCCACACTTTTAATATTTATCTCGATCGTCTCCGAAACGATCTCGCAATATTCCCACATTTATTTATATATATATATATATTTATATATATATATATACTTTTTTGTTCATATATATATATACCATATAGGCTCGATAGTTATAAGGCAACCTCAGTTCACCGTCGCTCCTCGAAACACGTTCCAAACCATTTCCGTTTCCCATCGGCGCCCCCCCCCCCCTCTCATCGATCTTCCATGGGCTTGCTATAGTAACCCATCGAGTTTGGTTCGCTGTACTTCCGGTTTCGGTCGCCCCTAACCCCCACCAAAAGGGGCGTGACAAATTTCTGATTCGTCGAGGAAATAAATTATTTTACAAGTCGCTCTCTCCGTTCTCTTCTCTCGTCCTAGATTTGAGAGAGAGATAGAGGGAAAGAGAGAGAGAAAGAGAGAAAGAGAGAGACCGATCCCTCGTTATCGCGGTTTATGGCACTCGTTTCAAAATGGCTGGCCCACATGCCACGCCCGTTTTCTCGCGATTTCCCTCGTCGACGATTTTTCGCCAGCGAGTTTCGCGTTTTCGCGCGGTGTCCGCTTTCGCAAGGAGACACCGGACACCCGGAATCGGCTCCGCGAACTCTCTATCATGGTTTCTCGCGAAATCGATCGCTATAGCCCGAAAGCCGATCGATCGAGCCGCGTGACGTGGCAGATGGGAGGAGCCTAATAGCGGGGCGGGGACGCTCCTCCCACTGACCTTGAGCCGAACAATGTGTTCGCTGCGATTTCGGCTGGATTTTCGGCGGCGTTTCACTGGTGCGGTGGTCGTGATGCGTTCAGGCGATGAAGAAGGCGTTTGTTGAACGTTCTGGATGGATTAGAGAGTCTAATAATGCGGTAGATTATTTTTAAAATTTGTAAAACCATGCTTCCAGCGTTTAGCTATATGGCAGTGTACGAGATTTTATGATTTCGAACTTCTACAATTTTTTTGTAAACATGTTTTCGGGTATGGAATATTATAAAGGATTGCAGATGACTCGGTTACACCTTCTCTGTCGATTTTTCATCATTGAAATCGTTTTATGGAATCAGGGAGGCTCTTTTTGATTAAACTCAAAGACTAGGCAATTTCGAAGTGGACTGAATAAAATTATTCTAGAAAATTGTTCGTTTCCAATTTGTGGAGCTTTTAATAAAGCTCGTACTTTTCAATTCGATTCATCTGATTTTTCAATAATACTCTACAATTTAAACTATTACAATTTATTGTACATTTAGGCAATGGAGAGGTTACTTGTCGAGCATCGTTGATGGAGTAGCAGAGAGAGAGAAAATGGTAGATAATTTTTAGAATTTGTAAAGCGAAACTACCATTGTTTAATTATAATTCTAAATCGAAAAATGCCTCGATGTTACAATTAAAATTGCTTGGAGTTCCAAAGGGTAATTTAAGTGTAAATATATTTTCCTCAGAAGTGGATGCAACTTTTACTGTGCCAAATATTAAAAACTGTTCGAAAACATTCTCGTATCACAAGTTAAAACTGTTTAAAAATTTGCAGCCAAAATTGAACCAAATATGGAAGTATTCTTTCACGTTAAACGAAAACGCAACCGCATTTGCTCTCGTCCATCGTACAAAACGATCCATGAAATAAACACTTTTGCTCTGTCCACCATTTTGTTTCAAGGAACGGTATCAACGTTCCCTCGCGAAATAAAAAAACCAGCAATTCGGCAATATCAATTACCAACAAGTTACACGCGTCTTTGATAAAAACCGTCGATCGGTTCGCTGAAAACAAACTTCCTCCTTGCATCATCCCCGGCGAGATTCCTCGCCCCGCGAATCTGGAAATCCCCGAACTGCCGCTGCATGATTTTTCGTTCGCCGAGCGTTTAGGGGACTGACTCACGGAAAAATCGCGGCGCGCTTTTAATCTTAATTGGGGCCAGGCGGCGTATCCGGTTAGCGAAACCAGTCCGCTCGGTAAATTGATTTACAGAGTCGTCGCGTTTGATTACTGTTGCTCCCGATAATGACCGACGACTAAAATAAAAACTAAAAATGAATACAGGTCCCCGAGGCAGTGGAGAGGAGCACATCTCCGTTTCCACTGTGTAAAGTTTATCAAAGCAACGTCCGAAGACGAGAATACGCTTTTATCGGTCGAGCAGGGTTCAGTTTCCACGAAGAAAATCATTCGTATGACAGCGTCCAGACGAAACTTGTAAAAATTGTAATTCGATCGAGTCTCCCTACTTTATTGGCTGGTATCTTTCTAACCTCACTCTTTCTCCTTCTAATTTTAAGGCACTAACTATCTATACTCGTACTATTTCGCTTATTGTTCAGTTTTCTTTTCTTTTCTTTTCTTTTCATTTCTTTTTTAAAGGATTCGCAGACTATCTGCACGTCCGACGGAGCTAAGGCACGGTCCTACAAGTCCGGGGAAACTCTAAAGGCACCCTAGCAAGTCTTTTTGCTGTCGCGTAATCGCGTAATTGGTTCCCCCTAACTTTTTAGAGGGTGTACACTATCTGCTACGTGGTACATCGTTCATTTTACACGAACCTCTTCGTAATTTCTTTGATTCCTTCGTAGTTCTATGAAAAAGCTTCAAGGGGAAATGTTGTCACTTGGATTTATGCTGCGTTCTACTCTAAAAAGGTCTACTAAGCGTTTTCGTCGAAGCTATTATCGTTGATATTTTAGAATTAAATAGTCTCGATCGAAACCGGGACGAAAGTAGGAATTTGCGAGTTTACTCGACGACCGATGGGTACGCGATTGCCAAATCTGATCCTTCGTGCCTCTGCAAGATAAATAATTTGCATTTCGTTCGATTTAGCAAGTATACTGCGAAAGAATTGATATTCCTCGAGTTGTATAAAAATCTATCTAATTACCATAGCGATTATAAGTGAAATTAGACAGTTATGCAATTTTCTTGTCAACGAATGAAGAATACGATTTCCAAATTTCGCCCTTCGAGCCTCCAAATGAAGGTCTGAAGGTATTTTATAAAAAAATTAATTTAAACCATGGATGAAATAAAAATATAATTTTGTTTTAACCAAAGGACGAACTCTAACTCATTTTCATTCGATTTTCCAGATGATACAAGAATCTAACTAGTTCCATTCGAAATTGCGCACGAAATCGACAAATTCGTTTTCCTCGGACAATATAAAAATCTATCTAACGTTGGTCAACGTCAATCCGAACGGTGTTTCCTCGACGAGCAATCATCGCGTCCAAAATTCGATCCTCCGAGCCTCGAAATCGAAGTCACAATCGATCCCACTCGCCAAAAGTTTCACGAAGAGACTTGGAATTTCTCTCCGACGACGTACAAAATTTTGACCGACATTTTGACACGATTCGTGAACGAAATTAGGCTTAATGAAGCAAGGACGCGGTCACAACGGGGGTTGAGAATCGCGGGGGTGCGGGCCTTCCGCCGGAAGGACTCGAGCGCGCCGTGTCTCGTGAAGAACCGAATTTTCACGTACAGAGATGGTCGCTTCGCACCCTGATTCGTTGAGTGCCCGATTATCGAACCTATAACGAGTGAAACACGCCTCTCGCGAATCCTCTCGCGAGCGTTACGAGAAAACCTAAAAGCTACGATGATTACTGTTCTCCGAACCGCCCCAGCCATCTCTGAAACCGTGAAAATGGGGAATATACAAGGATCGACGTGGTCGGCTTGAGCATCCCCTGGAAACGCGAGAAACTCGATCGTATCTCGAACGATCGTTCCCGAATAAGACACGCAAGTGACGATCTATCGATAAAGCTCGCGGATGGACAACATTTCAGTAACGCTCGGCTCGATCGTAGACCGTGGAACTCGAACGAATAATTCTTCGAGACCTCCTCCTCTCTCCTTAACACTAAACCCATCGCACAGTGTGTCAAACGAACCTTCTTAGACATTTTATATCGCAATAATCGAAGTTGCAACGTTTCCTTATTCGCAACGCGTCCCAAAAAACGTGCAAGTGATTGCTCGCGTTATTCCGAAAAACTTTTCCCTTTACAGAAACGTCGTAAACGGCTCCGTTGTCGAGTTATTGATGAAAGAAGCACGGACCTATCCGACCGTTCAGAGGCCACGCCCAGCGAGGTCTGCGGCGCGCTTCGATTGGTCCGCGTTTTTCGCTGATAACTCGGAAACCGGACCACGTGCGACATTTTTGCAAAGGGAAAATCGTTTCGAAACAAATCTGGGAACCTCCATTTTCAAAAAAACTCGCCAATTTGAATGCTCGTTTAGGTTTAGTGTTAATGAAAATCTCATCCATCCGAGCTTACGCTTTTCTTTGTTTTTTTTTTTTTGTTTAGAGTATACCTCTCGCATATACTTTGCACTGTACAGTTCGCAATATACAATATTATACTCTTTAGTTTGAAGAAAACCGTCGCTGTGTTTGTTCTCCGTTTGAGAAACCGTTTTCTCCCGACGGTTTTCCTTGCGGTACACGTGTTTTACAATTTACTTAGTGTTTCCTTTCACTTGCTCTCGTAGTCTGCTCTCTGTCTCGTCTCCGGCTGGCAGTCTTTTTGTTAACTCTCGGTTTTTAGCAATACTGTTCGTAAATACGATTAACGTGAAACGGGTACCCTCCCGGCCGCGGCACGTGTTCCCCGAGGAAGCGTATAATCTTTAGTACGATTCGATTGACTCTGTCGTTGCGATACGGCGGCCAAAAAGAAAAATGGCATTCGCACACCTCGGATCACCGGAATCGTTTCTCGGACACTTGCTGCGCAAACGTTCGTTTCTCGTTGCTCGGTGATTCGATTCAATTAGGCTACTCGGCATTTCAGTTTCTACTACGTTCTCAGAGTCCATTTTCATTTCTGCGATGCTAGTTGTTACGTCTCTCGATTTTGTCAAATATCATTGAAAATCACTTCGCAATTTTTGACCCTTTGCACTCGAACGGTGGTTCTCAGGGCACCACTGAAAATAGCTGCAGCACTGTTTAAAACAATTTTTACGTCGCTACGCTTGTGTCAAAGAAATTCGTAAAAATTTATTCGTTGCATGGACGAGTAAACAAATTGTAACACTTCACCGACCGGAAGCCTATTAATATGTTTTTCAATAATTGCCCTGTCACAAAATGAGGCTTGAAAAACTGCTTTTACATTGTAATTCGTAACGAAATTATTAGATAACGTTACTTAGGAGGCCTTGTTGATTCGCAATAAAAATTTCTGTCGGCGTAGAGGGATCCATAGAAAAGTTTTCAGTGATGAACCATGGACCTTGAAGAATTCTAAAATAATGGCCGGTCGATAAAGTGTTAAATTATTCTAGGTCAAAATGAATGCCTTGGGGTCGGAGTTAAAATAGCTTCGAGTGCAAAGGGTTAACATTTTACGTGGTGCTTGAAATTAGGTACGCATTGTTGCCGTGCGATTACATGAAAATTTGAAATTGAATTTCCGAAGGATTCTATCAAAAGCGCAAGGAAATTTGAGAAAAATTGTAAGCATCGAGATTCGTCATTCATCTTCCAGCTGTTTCACTCTGCAACCTCTAAACTTCTAATCTTCTGTTCTAGAGTACAGTCAACGGTCAAATGTCAACGTTGCAACAGTTAAACGTCAGTTGGAAAGTCGTTTAAAACGTAGATGTCGTCTTTCAGAGAAAGTATGTCGCAAGAACGTGGTAGCAGAAGCCGATCGGGCAGCCATTTTGAAATCAAACACCTGTTATCGTGTTGTCGTATGAGCCGCGTAAAAGATGCTGTGTCGATGACTGATTTCGTTTGCTATGCCCGTTAGAGAATGCCAGGCCGAGCGAATGCCATTTCCCGCGCCAGCGAGGCTACGAAACGGTGGCTGCTACCGAGACAGCAACGTCGCCGTCGACGAAAAAGAGGATAAATCGGTATATCTGACGGCGTAAAGATCATTGCACCGTCGCTGACGAACCACACAGTCTCTCCACTGAACCATCGAATCGATCGTCAGCTCCGAGAGCCGCAAAACGTCATCGAATTCACACAATTCTCTGAAATCGCCGATGGTGCGATGGACTAGACACGACGCCATATTGAAACAGGATTTATACTTGGCTCGCTAGCACATAACAGAGATCCCTTCAACGTTTCATCTCCACCATGAATCTGACGGTCATCAATCTTTCCACTGGGTCCTCCAAAAACCCACACATTCTCACTTTCTCTCTCTCTCTCTCTCTCTCGTTCTCGCAATGTATATATTAACTATCTACTCTAGGACCTAAGTCGCCGCTGCACCATGCGGAGGGTACACGCTACTAAAAAAAAAAGAAGAGAGAAGAAAAACAGAAGAAAAAAACAAAAAGAAGAAGAAGAAGAAGAAGATTGAAAGAAAAAAAAATGTACAGGGGTCTTTTGCTATTAAATATTACAGTTTGTCTTTTTCTTCGCGCTAAAGCTATATAGACTCTCTCGTCGTCCTCGATTTTTATTGTCTACGGTTCTGCTTCTCCCTCTAACCATTGAACACCATGAACGTCTTCAAAGAATCTCAAAGTAGTCTCTCTCTTTCTCCTCAAAAGAAGTTCCTCTTCAACGAAACAAAAAAAAAAAAAAAAAGAAAAGAAAAAAAAACGAAAGAAAGAGAGAAAAAAAAGAAAAAGAACAAAAAAAAAAAAGAAAAAAGAGAAGAAAACTCGGCGATGAAGAAAAAGGGAGCACGAATATACTTCTTTCTCTTCTTCCGGTTCTCTTCATCACCGAAGGCAGGCAGCAAGGTTCCCGACGGTCGGTAAAATAAATATCCTCGTAAGTACGAAGAGTGACCGAGGCCGAGATCCAGGGATCCCTCGATCGTCGACCGACGTTCCTCCCGACAGCTCTGCAGATCCCTTCTTCGACGGCTGACTGATCGATGTGACTAGGTCGGGCTTGCCCCCAGGATCGTGCAGCTCGCTCGCAGAACCACAGGGCCGGGTCTCTATTCGTGTCGCTGCAGGGGAATGTCTAACAAAAAGGTATGATGGAGACAATTGTCCTTGTCGAAGTGTCCCGGTTCACCGAGGATCGAGCGATCCCTCGATCCACAGCCCGCCCCCGTGGCTCTCGTGGGGAATGTCTACGGGGGGACCGTCTTTCTTGAGCCTCCTCCAGCGTGCAGCCGCTCGGCGAGGCGTCGTTATGGGTCCATGTGTCTGTACTTGTGCGCCGACATCTGGGCCAGGCCCAGAACGGCGTACTGACACTGCAGACAATGATAGTGAGTCTGTTTGCCGGAGTGCTGGCACTGGACGCCTCCGCAGGGCTGGCTGGGAGTGAACTTCTGAAAGCCTGCGGCCGCGATGCTGTCGAGCTTCGCGTGCTGCCGACGATGGGCCACCACCTTGTTCGTGTCCGTGCAGACGAAGTCGCATTTCAGACAGTGGAAGTGCGACGCTTTGTTCTGCATCGAACCCAACGACGACGTGTACGCGCACTGTGCTCTCCCGCAGGGGATGTTAGCTCTGTACTGTTGGAAGTCCCCGCCCATTAGGGTGTCCAGACGCTCGTGGCGAGCCGTGTGCTGGACGAAGCGGGTCTTGTCGCAGAACGAGTAGCCGCAGTCCTGACGCATGCAGTGGAAGTGAGTCTGGTGCTCCCGGTACCCGCAGAGGGGGTACCTGCAGTCCTCGTTGAAGCGGAACCTGAGAAAAGAGAGATTCGTTAGGGTTGGTGAAGAATGATGGGCTATGAGTGCGCTGTTCTTCAGGTGGGGGTTGGAGGAGTCTTTGGTGGGCTTGTATACTGGTGCCTATTGGTGATGGACGACCTTAAAGAGGTACAGTAGTGTCTAGACCATAGGTCTTTATGCAAAGTAGGCTTTGGGTGATGTTTTTGAGATGGGGCTGCTAGAGGAGCCTGTGGTGGACTTGTACATTAGTGCCTGTTGGTGATGGGCAACGTTAAAGAGCTATAGTAGTGTCTAGAATATGAATCTTTGTGTAAAGTAGGCTTTGAGTGATGTCTTTGAGTTGGGGCTGCTGGAGGAGCCTGTGGTGGACTTGTACATTAGTGCCTGTTGGTGATGGACAACGTTAAGGAGATACAGTAGTGTCTAGACTATGAATCTTTGTGTAAAATAGGCTCTGGGTGATGTCTTTGAGGTGGAGTTGCTGGAGGAGCCTGTGGTGGACTTGTACATTAGTGCCTGTTGATGATGGGCGACCTTAAAGAGGTACAGTAGTGTCTAGATTATGTCATTAAAAATTTTAAAGTTTTAACAACATGCATAGCCTCTTACCTGACGTATCCTTCTGGCACAGGTTCGTCCTTGAGCATCCTCATGGAGTGATGCAGCCTCTGCTTCTTGGCTTCTGGAGAATTGCTATCGGGCGGGGACAAGGACCTCTTGTTCAAGTTCAGGTTAGCAGCCAGCGAGGCTAGAGGGTTCTCATCCCTGGTAGGAGGTAGAAAGTTCGCCGGAGGTAGTCCCGGAGCAAACATGAGTCCCGGTGCGCCGGTGTACATGCCTCCATGTTGTAGGAAAGGTGGCAGAGCCTGGTTCATCAGCGCAATTTGTTGATTCATGGCGGCCATCACTGCGGGGCTTGGGAAATGGAAGCCGTGACTGAGGTCCAGCTCGAAGCTGGTCGAGACTGGGGATTGTTGGACGCTGGGAGGCAAACTGGGCTGGGACAACTGTCCATTCTCGTTGGCGTCCATCACCGAGTTGTTCCCTTCGTCCCTGTTGATCTCGCTGGGCTCCCTTTTCACGTTCGGTACGTTTTGCACGCCGACATCGGCGCCGCATCTTGCCGGCTCCATTTTCACTTCCTTCGGCTGGGTCTGCTGGTTCATCTGACCCAACGTTTGCTGCATCTGCCTCTGCATCTGGTTCTGGAAGTTCTGAATGTTCTGCGCCATCTGAGCGTTCTGTGCCATGAAGTCGTGCTTCTGGGACAGCTGAGCCAGGTACTCGTGCTGTAGCTGATTGGGCACCTGGTTCGCGAGGTCGTGTTGCTGCTGGCTCAGAATGGCGCCGGTAGAGTGCTTCGCTATGTGAGCTACCAGTCGGTCTAGCTCCGACATCGCCTGATTGCACGCGTTGCAATGGTAGTGGTTCTTCCTCTTCAGCTTGCAAAACGGCCGGCTGCAACTCTGCTCCGGACCGTACAGCGTGTGCGGCGAGGACGAGCTGGTGGAAGGGAGAACTGGTGACTCTGGAATAGTAATAGTCATCGTTCAGTCGAAAATCTTTGAGGAGGCTGAGAGGATCTTGACGACACTGCTGGAGACGAGGCCCGGGCAAACCCAATACGCGAGAGAATTTCGTACAAGCATCGTTTCGTTGTATATACAGTTTCTTGATTTCTTAACCTTTGGCAAATTGTTCTTTTACTCCTTACACAAGTTACAAGCTTGCCAACCTTTTTGGAACAGCAAGTATCTAGGCTGCGTCTTTTCACGTCTAACTCAAAGACATAGTTTCACAATTCCACAATTATGGAAGCATTAGGGGAGTTTCAGAATATTTCTATTTAACTCCTTTAACATTTCTTGCAACTGACTTGCAAGAAGACTTAAAGAGATTATTTCTATATTAATTTTAACAGAAATATGTACATAAATTTTATAAACTGCATTAGACATAACTGTCTTTTATTTAGGTTAAGTTTCTTCTTGTCTCTCTTCGAAGCACCCACTAACCAAACTGGAGCACGTGGGGTTATGTACATCTCAACGCACTCTCTTTATTACCATTTTAGTGTTCTGCGCAACTCCATAATGAAAAGCTTTCGATTGCATAATCTGTTAAATAAAATAACATTGGTAAACATTGTGTGACAGCGTTTTGGGAATGATGATACTGTGCGGTTGTGATTTCTGTAGAATGTTCTCGTGTATTAGGTTTGCCACGTTACTCGCCTGGTTCTATACTAAGAGAAAACACGTTTCAAGGCAAGAAAATCTGTCGTCGGTAGAGACACGAACCTTGATGCACGGAAGTTCGCATGGATAGCACGACGCCCGGAAGTGCAGGTTCACTCGGCGGTCCACTGACCGGATAATAGGTGCCTGCCGCCCTCACCACTAGCAACAATCAACCAAACAACCAACACTTCAAATATACCTCCCACTAGTATTACAACCACCTTGTACAATAGATACATCAGACGCAAAGAACAAAAAAAAATCGATGTACAAACGCAACGACGACAACAAAGGGGAAGGACGTCTTCCGACGTTCCATAAATCTTTGCACGGTACGTCATAACATTGCTTTGCTATGTCATTTATTAATTGTACTTCTTTATCTGAAATCGATTATTGCTTTCAGTCTGTTTCGCTTTTTGAATTGTTAATTGTGTTCTCTGGAACTCTGTTTCGCAGTCAGAATGTGTTAGAAAACTAAAAGTGACTACGCTAAACTACTTTATACGAGTTGCACAATGTTATGCATGTTGAAATAAGTTTACTGAATAACATTGATTATATATTGTTATAATCCTTTTTTAAATTCATAATAGTGTTTTCTTTGGTACTCTGTCCCACAGTGGAATGTAATGTAGAATTAAAAATGGCTACGCTACACTACTTCATAAAAGTTGCACAACTTTGTGCACGATGAAATG
>CM052092.1:3204656-3219509 GCA_028453745.1 Agapostemon virescens
TGGTGCCTGGGAGTCACCATTTGGGTGCAAAGGGTCAATCGAGTAATGAATAAAAAAACAGTTTGGCCCATGGTTCATCTTGCTTAATATTCCTAGAGTAACCTCAGGAATTTGTTCTTGCAAGGAAGTCGAAAGAATTTAGCTTAGAGGAACACTAGAGAAATTTAATAAAATGAAAGCCGTTCAGGCAATTTGTCCTAGTGCCTCGGAATCATTCGACAGCAAAGGGTTAATCGGATACCAAAAGCTGCCTTACCCATGTCAGCTTTGTTCTTGAACGTGAACCTACATCCAGGTCTCCGACAGTGGAAGTGCGTGGTCCTCTGACCTACGAAGGTGCAGTGCTCGGTTGCGCAGCTTTCGGTGGCTCGAAATCTCTGGAAACCCTCCTGTATGATGGCGGAGTCCTTGCGGTGGTAGTTGGCGTGCATCTGCACGTCGGACGTGGATATGTAAACCTTGTCGCAGTTCTCGTGGATGCAGTGGTAATGGGTCTGCTTTCGGTTGTGAGGACAGGCGCGTCCTGGATGCCTCTCCGAGCAGTCGTCCGTCGGCGAGTACCTCATGAAACCGTGTTGCAACGACTCGTCCCTCTTTTTGTGCCACTTGAAATGCCTGATCATCTCCTCCTTTTTCACGAACACCCTGCCGCTGCAGTCCAGACAGTGAAAATGCTCTCGGCAGCCCAACTCCTTGCAGTAGGAGCTGCCGCACTCTTGACCGGAAGTGTACCGCCTCACGTATCGAGAATAATCGATTATCGGCTGGGACACCGAGCTTTTCGAGCTACCGATCAGCGTGTCCGCCACTGGGGACATGCTTTGTCTCAGCAGAGCTGCAATCAGAAAATTTTGGGATTTTAGTAAATTGGAAATTAGGGTTTCAGACGAGATACGGTTCTCCATTCTTAACTAGGAATAAGTCCTAGTGGAATTATTTTGCCAACTTGATTTATAGCATTGTTGATTTTCTGCATTTATGATAAAATCAAAATTAATTGCAGACTTTTTGCATTTGTGAAAACGCCAAGTGGAATAAATATAAACAGCTGATTATAATTATTAAAGAAATAAATGAATAGTTCAGTTTGTGAGGTTAGCACTGCTGGCAGTTGGAAAAACGATTCCACTTACATAAAAAGAAAAATACTTTTGAATTTCGCGCTGAGAATAGGTTACTGCGTTTTCATTGACAGGTAGGGGATTCCCTATCTTTGGTAGTGAAGGTAGAACACAGCTGGCAGGACAGAAAACCAGTGCTAAGGAAGGGTATAGTTATCGACCAGTATGTGCAGAGTTATCGACCTGTACGTTCTCTGTTTTACCCACCGAGCTGGCGATGCAGTTCCACTACAGTTGCGATGTGTTTATTAACGCGTAACGTATAAAAGTGTTTAAAAGTGGTATGTATTTTTTCAGGAAAACTGTGAGATTATGTAGTGCAAGAATCGAATTACGATGATTGTCCTTCCTCTGAAGACATTAGAATTTTTGTGTGTAATTTGCATGAAGGCCCATGATGAACGCGCAGGAAACCAGAGGACCACAAAGAAGAAACATAGAAATGAGGTTAGTGTATTGAAATGTCCTAATTAGTTATAGCATATTGATTAAATAGAACTGTTTTTTACTGTTTTTTACTGAAATGTTATAATCTTTTTTATAAATATATGAACTTCCATAATGGGTGGCCAAGAATCAGAGTCAGAATCAGAACACCTTAGCTTATGCATTGAAGAATCCTATCAGGCAGTGTCCATTGATCAGAAGACCATTTATTTGTCCTTTGAAGATGTTATAACTTGTGGTATAAATACAAGGACTTCCACAATGGATGGTCAAGACATAAGAACACCTTAGTTAGACATATAGGTAAGGGGTTGATGCATTGGTGAATCCTATCAGATAGGGTACATTGATCCAAGGACTATTTATTAGTCCTTTGAGGATGTTATAATTTTTGTTATAAATACAGGGAGTTTCACAATGGGTGGCCAAGAAATCAGAACAACTTAGTTAGAAATATAGGTAAGGGACTGATGTATTGAAGAATCCTATCAGGCAGAGTACATTAATCAAAAGATTATTTATTTGTCCTTTGAAGACGTTATAATTCTTGTTATAAATATAGGGAGTTTCACAATGGGTGGCCAAGAAATCAGAACACCTTAGCCAGAAATATATGTAAGGGGTAGATATATTGAATAATGCTATCAGTCAGAGTACATTGATCCAAGGATTATTTATTTGTCCTTTGAAGATGTTATAACTTGTGGTATAAATACAGGGAGTTTCACAATGGGTGGCCAAGAAATAAGAACACCTTAGTTAGAAATATAGGTAAAGAGTTCATGTATTGAAGAATTCTATCAGGACTATTTATCTGTCCTTTAAAGACGTTATAATATTTGTTATAAGTACAGGGAGTTTCACAATGGGTGGCCAAGAAATCAGAACAACTTAGCTGGAAATATAGATAAGGGGCTGATGTATTGTAGAATCCTATCAGTAGGAGTGCATTGATGAAAGGACAATTTCTTTGTCCTTTGAAGATGTTATATCTTTTTTTATAAATACAGGAGCTTCCACAATGAATGGCTAAAAAATGAAAACAGCTTAACTAGCAATATAAGTAAGGGGCTGGTGAATTGTAGAATCCTACCAGTAAGAGTGCATTGATCAAAGGACCATTTCTTTGTGCTTTGAAGATGTTATAACTTGTTTTTTATAAATACAGGGACTTCCACAATGAGTGGCCAAGAAAAAGAACTACGAAGTACAAATATAGCTAAGGGGTTGACAAATTAAAAAAATTGAATTTGTCAGATCCAACTGACTAAAGGAGCCCGTTGATCCATTAACTTTCGCTATGATTCACCTGAACTTCTGCAACGAACATACAAGAAATCAACGAACCGCGAACCACGACGGACAGAGAGGTACATATTGAACAATGCTTCGCTAAGGATCGTCGACGTTGCGATTGTTGCTACAAGCACAGGATCTCGCAGCGTAGACGTGCAAGCAGTTAGAGAGGCAAGGAGGACGATGAAGAATCGAAGTAATTGAAGGATGAAGATGGGGGTTGATGGATTAGGAGGACGAGCGTTCGGAAAACACGGTGCAACAGTCGATTCGAAGAAGCATCCGGGTGTTCTCTCGCGGGTTCCCGATAGTTTACGGAACATAATGCCGGGGCATAATGCTCTCGGGGCCTCTCCCTCGCAACCTTTACCATTTCGTCTCTTTTCTGGTTGCTCGTTTTTCTTTCGTTTCGGCCGTCGAGACGCGGAGGCCCCGGGTAAGGGGAACCCTTTCCACTCTTTCGCGGTACACACGTGCGCATAAAACCCACTGGCTGCACACGCGGGTTATACCCATCTTCTCCAGGCTACAAACGGAGCGAGAACGGGGGACCCCTAAGAGAAATATTCGACAATTTTTAAACTCGTTTCTGAACGCATTCAAACGCGCGCGGAGAGAGTCGGCAAGTAGGAATTTCTCGGAATCAGCCCGGGCCCTTCGCCTCGAACTTGGACCGCGGTTTCCGGCGAAAAGGGCCAGGGGGGATAGAGGGGGTAGGGGATAGGGCGAAACACACACGGTATATATTCCCTATATATATTCTCCATTCCCCCCCTTCGGTTACATATTTCGCGGTTATTCGCGGGATTCTTGGGACCGTCGAGATCAAGCGAGAAATCGGCGAGACATTTCCATCGGTCTCGCCGATCCGTCCACTTCGATTTATCGCGCTCCCAAACGGATTCCGGTGTGTACACTTTTTATTTTCAGGAAAGTGGATGCTTTAATAGCTGCAGGTTATTGTTAAATTATTTCTCAGATTTTTGTCGGTTCGGTTATTTATTTTTTGAACAAGGAAGTTTGAACCATTCATTTAATCATAGCTGTACATTCATTTCATTATTGCCAAATGTTCACAGATTCTTGTTAGATTGTTTAAATATTTTTCTAAATTCCCGAGAAGTCGTACTGCGATTTCATTTATTTTTTTAACACCCGAAAAGTCTGGTGGAATCAAATTTAGTCGTGGTTTGTGCAACGGTCCTCTGTCATTTTCATGTTAGAACCATTCATTTAATCATTGCTGTACATTTATTTTATTATTGCCAAATATTCACAGACTCTCGTTACATTGTTTAACTATTTTTCTAAATTCCCGAGAAGTCGTGCAGCGATTCAGAAATACTCCAATTCGGAAAACCTAACAGAAACACGAATATCAAGGAAGATCTCAATTCTGGCCGTCACCACGATGTGTCCGCTCTATTGCTTTCCCTTCAACGGTAATTTTTCAATCAATTGCCAATCAGACTCATTTAAAATGTTGCGCGATTTCTCTGGAATTGCTGTTCGCTTGGCGAATTCCCGTTTGGTTCAGGTCGGTCAAAATGAATAATCCGATTCAGCGGGACCGGGGACGGTCTCGCGGTATTATTGCGTAACGTTCGGTTATGGCTATTAATCTATCCTCCGGCGTACAGTAATTATGTAACGCAGCTGCGTGTTTTGTGCCGCTCGTTAGAGCAGCCACCTTCTTCCGAGTGGCGACGAGGAAATTCGGATCCGCGCGAATTTACAGCCTCTCGCCGCAGTTCTTGTCGCCGCGCGAACGAGAGCGAAACGGAAACACCAGCGAAAAAAGAGGAACACAGGGAAATAGAGCGAGAGAGAGAGAGAAAGAAGGAGGATATGCGAACGTGTGTGCAAGGGTCAAGGCTCGATCGGTTGGTATTAATTAAGAATAAACCGCGTCCGCGAGAGTGTGCATGATTCTCTCTTCTCTCTCTCTCTCGTATCCGGGAACGTCAGACATTTTGTTGACGCCTAATTATGCGGGCCGCGTCGCAGGAAGCGTGCCAAAACGGCCGCGGTACCGACTTGTCGAACGGAACCTGGCCTTGGAACTCGTTAAAAGCTACAATGATGCATATTCTTTCGCAAATCGGCCGTTGTCGAGTCGATTTCTCAGCCCACCGTTCCCTGGGAACGGTTTGTTACAACGGTTTCAGATCGTTTGGAAGCTGCGGGGGGCTTTGTGTACAATCGAATGGAACAAGTTGACCGCTTCCCCGTGACATTTATAGTCGTTTGTTCCGGACGAAATTATTTTTCCAACGAATGCCACAAGGTGGCCGACTCTGTTTCGCCTGAATTAGGCTCTAGCCATTTTGGGATTTCTTTTGGGCGAAATAAATTGCAACTTTTCTGGAATTTAATGCATTCGGTAGCTCGAGAATCGTTTATTACAATTGGACGCTCAGAGCCTTTCGGTTCATTAATTTTTTAGGAATTTAAATGTAAGTTTATTCGAACGGGAAGACGTCAACTTTTTAATTCTTCGCGATCGAGAAAAAATTTTATTCGAACTGGGGGCATCAAGTATTTTAATTCGCCATTTGAGAATCATTTTATTCGAACAGAAGATTCCACCATTTTAATTTTTCTTGTTTAAGGACGATTTTATTGGAACTTGAGGCTCCAAGTATTTTAATTCGACGTTTGGTAATCATTTTATTCGAACAGACTGTAAACTTTGTAATTCTTCGTGTTTAAGGACGATTTTATTGGAATTCGAGGCTCAAAGTGATCTAATTCTGCGTTTGGTAATTATTTTATTCGAACAAGAAGATGTCAAATGTTTAATTCTTCGTGACCAAGAAACAATTTTATTCGAACACGAGTCTCCAAGTATTTTAATTCGCCATTTGAGAATCATTTTATTCGAACAGAAGATTCCGCCATTTTAATTTTTCTTGTTTAAGGACGATTTTATTGGAACTTGAGGCTCCAAGTATTTTATTAGGTCAATCGGAAAGTTCTGTTCATCTAGCGTCGAGTAGCCGTAGCTCGAACTGTGGGTAACTATAACCTCTAAAGTAAGGCTAACTTTTTAGTTTGAACATCTGTTAATAAAACTCAGTACACAACAATTTACGCTTGCATCAATAACTTCGTTTTTTTCTACATTGAAGATGTCGGAATTTGAGCCGAATAAGCGTCATTTGCGCGAAGTGTTAGTCTTTTGTTTCAATTGGAAGAAAACGGCAGCTGAAGCTCATCGAATGATTGTAGACGTTTATGGCGATAATGCTGTTTCCGATAAAACATGTAGAGAGTGGTTTCGACGTTTTAAAAATGGTGATTTTTCTTTGGAGGACAAAGAGCGTTCTGGACGGCCACGAGTATTCGAAGACGAAGAATTGCAGACATTGGTGGATGAAGATACATGTCAAACGCAAAAACAAATTGCAGAAGCGTTAAATTGTGCTCAATCTGTCATTTCCGACCGTTTAAAAGCCTTAGGGAAGGTCTACAAGGAAGGAAAGTGGGTCCCATATGAACTCAAGCCAAGAGACATTGAAAGGCGGAAAACCATCTGCGAAATTTTGCTTGCTAGGCAACAAAGAAAGGGGTTTCTCCATCGTCTCATCACTGGGGATGAAAAATGGATTTATTTTGACAATCCTAAACGTCGAAAAACCATTTGTGATCCTGGCCAACCCTCAACATCGACGCCAAAGCGGAATATCCACGGAAAAAAGGCTTTACTCTGCATTTGGTGGGATCAGGAAGGTGTGGTATACTATGAACTGCTAAAAACTGGTCAAACAGTCACAGGAGATCTCTACCGACAACAAATTATCCGTTTGAGTCGAGCATTGCACGAAAAACGACCACAATATGAAACGAGACAGCGTAAGGTGATTTTGCTGCATGACAATGCTCGGCCTCACGTCTCAAAAATTGTCAAGGAAACGATAGAAGCACTTCGCTGGGAAGTGCTACCACATGCGGCTTATTCACCAGACTGTGCCCCATCTGACTACCACTTGTTTCGGTCAATGGCACACGCACTTGCTGAAGAACGATTTAATTCGTACGAAGATCTCAAAAAATGGATCTCCGCCTGGATAACCTCCAAAGATGAATCATTCTTTCGACGCGGAATTCGCTTGCTGCCCGAAAGATGGGAAAAAGTCATCACTAACGACGGACAATATTTTGATTAACGTACTTTTTCATTTTCTTTCATGAATAAAGCTTTACTTTTTGTAAAAAAGCGGACGGAACTTTCCGATTTACCTAATAATTTGGCGTTTGGTAATCATTTTATTCGAACAGAAGATTTTACACTGAGAATTTACACTGGCGACATAGAAATATTGGGAACAAGAAAGTTCAACATCGAATATATCGTAAGAAACGTTGTATGTCGACGCAAGGGTAGTATCTCTGGAATTTTTTGTTGGGATCTTTGCACTGCCAGCAGCCCAACGAAAACTGCCAGCGAGTAACCGGCATTTTTCATCGAGCTTCGAGATGTTTGTCTAAAGAAAACGAAGGTTCCTCCGGCGTAAAAAAAAAAAAGGGAAAGATATGAGAAAAATATTTACGTACATTTCGAAGCGTGCGCGACCATCGAAATTGCACAATCGCCCGGAGAGGACAACACGGCGGGATTAATGTCCCCCATTGTGATCGGATCGCAAGTTTCGGATACAAGTTCCTATAGAAAGTAGTTCTAAGGGCGCTCGGCTCGAATCTTGCCACCCACACGGCGTCTCAAAAAGCGCCGTGCCGGTTTTTCATAGCGGCTCGAATAATGCGAGAAACGTGACACGGCTTAAGGGGGCAAATCTTAAAAAATATGAGAAACTCGGGGGACGACACGCACCAGGCTCCCTTTCTACCCTTAACGCGAGATCCACCTTTCAGGCTGAACCCTTTTATTCGTCGTTCTTGAAACTCGCGACGGGAAAGGTTGAGAGAGAGAGAGAGAGAGAGAGAGAGAAGAAAGTGGGGAGAGAGCTAGAGAGAGAGAGAGGGAGAGAGAAAGGTCAGATGGAAGGCCCCGGTAGCTTGAAATTTTCAAAAAGCCCGATCCTGAAAAGCAGGCCCCGTATTTCAGTGCTCTCCTCTTTTTCTCCCTCTCTCCCCTGTTTTCTCCTCCTTTTTTTAATCATTTAATCCGCGCGGCCCCGACGAGCGTAACCCTTTCATGCTAGCCTGACCTCCGTTCACCCGAAATCCTCGAGAACGCATAATCTACACGCACACGAACTACTATGGACGCGATCTCGACCCATGGTGAATTCAATGAAACTGTTCTTGCATCGTTTCGACACCCTGAAAATGGCGGAGGTCGCTGTTCGGGTTCGCTAGAGCTGCTTTTTTATTTTTTTTCAAAATGGCGACAAGAGTGAAAATGCTTTCCGAGCATAACAGTTTAATTTCTTGAAACTCCGTAACTGTTATTGTTTCCCAGACTGCGAGAGAGTTCAATGATCTGGGAATGTGTTTTAATTATTTCGGAGGGATGATTTTCTTCTTGGACTTCACTCAGTAAATTGTTCCTGTATTAAACAATCTTGTAAAAATAGAGACTGATTACTGAAGGTTCTGACCATGGAATACATGATTGTTAACTCTTCAAAGGGGTTAAATATTAAAGAAAATGCATTCCAGATTTTTTAAAGGGGTGATTTTCTTCTTAGACTTCACTTAGTAAATTGTTCCTGTCTTAAACAATTTTGTAAAAATAGAGAATGATTACTGAAAGATCTGACCATAGAATAAATGATTGTTAACTCTTCAAAGGGGTTAAATATAAAGGAAATGCATACCAGATTTTTTAGAGGGATGATTTTCTTCTTCGACTTCACTCAGTAAATTGTTCCTGTATTAAACAATCTTGTAAAAATAGAGAATCATTACTGAAGGATCTGACCATAGAATAGATGATTGTTAACTCTTCAAAGGGGTTAAATATTAAAGAAATGCATTCCAGATTTTTTAGAGGGATGATTTTCTTCTTGGATTATCACTTAATAAATTGTTCCTGTATTAAACAATATTTTAAAAATAGAGAATGATTACTGAAGAATCTGACCATAGAATAGATGATTGTTAACTCTTCAAACGGGTTAAATATTAAAGAAATGCATTCCAGATTTTTTAGAGGGATGATTTTCTTCTTGAGACTTCACTTAGTGAATTGTTCGTGTCTTAAACAATTTTGTAAAAATAGAGAATGATTACAGAAGGATCTGATCATAGAATAAATGATTGTTAACTCTTCAAAGGGGTTAAATACTAAAGAAACACATTCCAGATTTCTTAGAGGGATGATTTTCTTCCCGACACCATTCGCTAAAATAAAAAAGTATCAAAAAATCTTCTAACAGGGAAAAATAAATTCTGAACCATCTGCCTAAGAAATAATTGACTGTCAACCCTTCAGAAATGTGAAACGTTGCAAGAACGACCTCGCGACTGTTCCAAAGGATGATTCCTTTATCGAATCAGTATTCGGTGAACCGTTTTCGTACCAAAAATGATCGCGATATCGAAGAACGGTCTCCGAACGAGAAACTAACCCCTCGGAGGGGTTGTCGGACCGAAAACGTTTCAGGGTCGAATCTGGTTCGATAATCTGCATTCGGTTAATTCTAAAAATCATTGTGATATCGAGGTAGCTGCTGGATCTAACAAATAATTAACTGTGGACCCTTCCGGGGGTGAAAAGAGGACTCGAGCGTCGAAATTCACGAGGGGATGACTCCCGACTAGGAAAAAAGATCGGACCTAGCAATTATACGCTAACAATTCGCGCAAGTAATTTCGTCGGCCGGGCCCAGCTATAATAATTGACTGTCAACGGTTCGAGGGTGAACATAACCCACAAAATCGCGTGTTTGGATAATGCGTCAAGTGCCTGCTGCGTCGCAAGTCCGTTCTCTCCTTGCGAAGGGCCCCATTCAGCCCTTTTTCCTTCCTTTTTCGCTTCGCTCTCTCTTTTTCTCTCGAGAGGGCCTAAATACCGACAAAAAAAAACTCCCAAAGGGCAACCTCTCCATCCCCCGCGCGCCCCTCTCTACCCCTTTCTTTTCGACGGCCCTCGTCACAACATTGTTTCCGGAAAAACGGCTCCAGCAAAGGAGTAACCGACCAGATGTGATTTAATGAGCCAGAATAGAGACGCTGCGCCGATTTCTGGGGGTGAAATAAGGGTGGGGGGATGAAACGCGGCTGGTGGGAATATTGTGACGGCGAGTTTTAATATTTTTGATGAAGCTACCGGGGGGTTTGGGGCTTGAAAGACTCCAACGGAACCGATCGACCGCGAGATCCTTGTTGGTTCGATGTTTCAACCCCTAAATATTAACTTCTGTTTCACTGACTTCCGTTCTTCGCGCAGTCGGCTGCCTCGGACCTTTCGCTGATTCGCTATCTTTATTTCTAAGTATTTTCTACTTCGGCAGAGACAGACTTGGTTATTTATAAAATCGATTCTTATCAAATAACACGATATTCGTCAACTCGATTGTCAACATCCCTTGTTTCAATTTTATCTAACTCGTCGCGGCGTTTACTTTATTTGCAATCTGAATTGTCAGAGTTTAAGTTAAAAATTGATAGTTCTTTTTGTGGTCACAGATATTTTGGGAAAAGCGAATTCAAGTAAGCTTTACACGTTTATTGAGCAGTAGCAACCGCAACGATTAAAATTATCTGTAGTCCTTATCTTTCCACTTTTTGCAACAAAATTGATTTTATATTCAATCAGATGGGCTACATTCCAAATTGTGGACCCAAAGCTTGTTTTTACCCCGTACCATCTTCGGGAATCAAAATCGCAATGATTCTAAATTTTTCTTCAGACCTTATCGTTCCACTTTTTCCAACAAAATTGATTTTACATTCAATCAGATGGGCTACAATCCAAATTTTGGACCCAAAGCTTGTTTTTACCCCGTACCATCTTCAGGAATCAAAATCGCAATGATTCTAAATTTTTCTTCAGACCTTATCTTTCCACTTTTTCCAACAAAATTGATTTTACATTCAATCAGATGGGCTACTTTCGAAATTGTGGACCCAAAGCTTGTTTCTACCCCGTACCATCTTCGGGAATTGGAATCACAGTGGTTCAAACTCCAGGATCGGAATCACAGTGATTCAAATCTTTTTTACACTTTATCTTTCCACATTTTCCAACAAAATTTATTTTACATTATTTCTATCCCATATTATCTTCGGGAATCGAAATCGCAATGATTCTAAATTTTTCTTCAGACTTTATCGTTCCACTTTTTCCAACAAAATTGATTCTACATTCGATCGGACGTTCTACATTTCAAATTGTGAACCCAAAGCTTCTTTCTACCCTGTACTATCGTCGGAAATCGGATTCGCAGTGATTCAAATTTCCTTAACCCCTTGCCATATTATGACGAGTCAAACTCGTGTCGAAGATTTTAAATACTGTCTAACAAGTATAAATATTACACCTTGCTTTTTAGACAAAATCAAATGTTGTTCATTTGTAATCAATATTTAAACATTCAAGAAGATCTAGCAGTATAAAAGATATAAATTTTCTTTTCTCTTTTGTGACATTTTTAGCGATGAAGATATAATAATAACTTTAATTCGAACGAGATTGGTATGTCAAGGGGTTAATACTTTATCTTTCCACTTCTTCCGATGAAAATTGATTCTACATTCGATCGGACATGCTGAATCGAAAATTGTAGAGTGAAAATGAAGTTGGTTCGTTCCGTTGGTGGAGTTTCGCGAAAGCCGGATGAAAAGGGCAGGAAAGAGGATTCTTGGGGCCGCGGTTGAATTCACGGATATCAGACGAGAGAACCCGTTCTATAAATATCGTTCATAAATCTCGCGAGTGGACGGTTGAGTAATAATTAGGAAGAGGAGCGGGTAGACAAAGGCGCGAATAATTCTATCGGCAGAGGTGCCCGAGGTGGTGGAGATCGTAAATTCCCGTGGTAGGAAAGAGGCCGTGTCTGTGTGAGCGTGCGAGATGTTCGTTCGTGTCTCTCGGTGGCCATCTCTGGAGAGGCTTCTTCCCTAAAGAAGGAAACGGCGTTAATTATAATGATGGTGTGCGCTTCTTGGCCGCGTTTATTTCTGGTCCGATTCCGTGAGTCGCTACCGGCCACGGAGAAACAGAGAGGAGGATGGAAAGAGAGTGAGATAGATGGAGAAAAACAGAAAGGCAGACAGGCAAAAACCGAGAGACAAATAGAGAAAAAGCGGAGAGACGGATAGAGAAACAAACACAAAAAGATAGAGAAAGAGGGAGAGGAAGATTAAGAAAAAAAGAGGAAAAGAGAGATTGATTAAGAGACATGCAGAGAGGGAAAGGATTACGAAGAGAGGGATAGAGAGAATAGGAGAGAAAAAGAAACAGAGAAAGAATTACGAAAGGAGGGTTAGAGAGAATAGGAGAGAAAAGAGGAAGAAGAGAAAAGAGACAAATAGAGAATTATAAAATGTGAGAGAAACTAGGAGGAGAAAAAACAGAGAATTACAAGAAGTGTGAAAAACTAGGAGAAGAAAAGACAGAGAAAAAAGGAGACAGAGAGAAAGAATACAAAAAGTGAGAGACTAGGAGAAGGAAAGAGAGAGAAAAAGAAAAGTGACAGGGAGAGAGTGAGAGAGTGAGTAAGAGAAAAGAAGGGACAGAAAGAAAGTTACAAAAAGACAGAGATAGAGAATCAAGAGAGACTGAGTAAGAGAAAAGAAGGGACAGAGAGAAAATTACAAAAAGAGAGAAATAGAGAGAAAAGAGAGAGTGAATAAGAGAAAAGAAGGGACAGAGAGAAAATTACAAAAAGAGAGAGATAGATTGAGAAGAGAGGGAGTAAGAGAAAAATGGGAGAGAGAAAGTAGTAGAAAAAAGAGATTGAGAGAAAAGAGAGAGAGAGGAAGAGTAGGTAAAAAAGAGAGGGAGAGAGAGAGAGTAGGTGAAAAAGAGAGAGAGTAAGAGAAAAAGGGGGAGAGGAAAAAAAGACAGAGGGAGAATTATAAACAGTAAGATAGATGGAAAATGGAGATTAAAAAGAAGAAAAAGAGAAAAGGAGCCGGATGGAGAGAGAAAGAGAAGTAGAGAGAGTGAGCGACAGAAAGGGGTAGCGAGTGGAAGAGGAAGGCGAAATTGGGGAACGAAGACGAAGAAGACGAAGAAGAAGAAGAGGGAAGAAGGTGCTAAACGGATAGCGCCCGGAGAAACGGGACAGTAGAATGGCGACCATAACGTAATTTTGACAGAAATAACGCCGCCGTTGCTCTCGCTGAGGGACAATAAGTCCGCGACACTCTCTCGCGGAGGATCTTAGAATAGTTTAGTGTCCGCCTTACGCGCTTTCTTGCTTTCTCCTTTCCTCGTCGGCGAACTTCATCGCGCCTTCTCGGTCTTCATTCTTGTTCTCTCTGTCTCTTTGCGAACCGTTCCACCTTCAACCGCGACTTTCCCGTTTCAGACGCTTTCGGGTGACCCTACCGGCGCCACGATTTTCATGGTTGGGCCGATCGCAGCGTAGACCACCGCCATAGAAGTACTCGGAGCCGCGATTCTCGTAGATTAATACTAAACTGACCGAGCATTAAACTTGGCTAGTATAAATAGTCTTATAAAAATGACAAGGTTTCATTTATTCGAGATTTGAGGCTTTCACGGTTCGGCATCGTACAATTATTATTGTTGAGGATTTCCTAAAGGAACGTTTCGCAAGCATTGCGAAATTCCCCCTTCATCAGGGGGAAATATCTTCCTTTAGAACACGGCTTACACCCGGAAGCCTCAACAATAATAATTGTAAGGTTTCATTTACTTAGATTTTGTGCAATTTTTACTAAACTACACGATCGAATAAAGAAATTCAATCGATTTCTACACAGGCTACTTTATAATTTTAATTATTGCACAATAAAGAATCTGCAAAGGGTCACTTGACCCGCTGTGGGTAGGTTTAGTGTTAATGCCGTCGATCCTTCACACCCGAAGGTGTTTCAATTCGAAAACTATCATACTTTTTGCTTCCAGAATATTTCTGTTACGCCAAACTGATTTTGTGTGTGCGAAGTCATTGTTACTCGTGTTCCCAACGCTTCGGTTCTATTGGAGTTTCTTTGATACAGACTCGGCAGCGTGGAAATTACTTTAAATATAAGTACTACAGTTTTTAGCGACCCTTAGACTCGCCGTTCGAGAGCCAAGGGCTAACCCTTCGGTGTCCGAGTCTATTCCGAGGTATTCGAATCGCGGTTTAATCGATTCTTAATGATCACAGTCAAATAAGTAACTGTCACGTTAAAAACCATGGAGAAATTAATTAATCTCTCGTTCCCTTCTGCAAAACGTGTTTCAATTAACTTCCATCGAACTGCTGCTTTTCCGCGATTGCACGTGTCGATTCGCGCAAGGATCCGCGCCCGTTCACTCGTTATACAAATCTTTATCCGCGGTCTATAAATCGAAGCAGTATAATAGTGTCCGAAGGGAGACGTTCAGAATTGCTTTTTCTAATTTATGAGACAACGAAATGGCTAACGAATAAAAGACAAGCTCTCTCCGTCCACAGAAATAACTGCAGAAGCTTCTTTCCTCCGCTCCGGCTCGACGCTATTATTTATTCCGTTCCATTATTTAAACAGGAAGAAAAGTGACCGGAGGTTCCCAAGCACGTTTATAATATTTCTTTCGAAAGCCTCGACATATTTTTTTTCACCTCTCCACGTAAATCATCGGCTCGAACCTACAAATTGGCGCGTAACGGGAGTTCCCAGTTGGTGGGTGCAAGCAGTTTTCCAAGCAGCGCGGAAGATTGTTAACACTTTACCGACCGGAAGGCCTATTAACAGGACTTTCAATAATTCCGCTTAACCCCTTGCCCTACAACAACCACTCAGACTCGTGATCGAGATTTCGACCTGTATCTTCTAAACCATATACAGTAGCGCACGAAAAGCAGAGCTCTCTTTAAGCAGAGCTCTCAAAATCTAGGCTAGCATATCAGGGGACTTC
>CM052092.1:3233890-3244412 GCA_028453745.1 Agapostemon virescens
ATGGTTGCACTGTAACTAAATGAAGCCTAACGAACTGCTTTTACATTTTAATTTTGGGAGGTAATTATTAGATATACGATATTAGATAATTTTAAAATTAAAATTAAAATTGCTTAGAGTGCTAAGGGCTGAGAGTATTTTGAAATGTTATTGCAAAATAACTGGACGCAAACGTCGCCTTTCCTTTTTACAATGACATGCGAATGACCTCCCGCAACTTTATAAATGCAAGGTCTCGACTATTTTGTATTATAAAATATGTGCAATACAAATATACCAGAATACAATGTAAATTAGTGTGCATAATTGAGTGTTCGACAAACAACCACGGTTGCCATGTCGTTATCAAAGTGAACCTTGCACCGACCATCAACCCTTCGTTTATCGAACAGTGTTTAAATTTTTGTGATCACTATAGCACCTACATAATCCAATTTATTTGTGGTCGAGAATATTTCCGCGAGGATATTCTTCCCCTTCTTCATTTTTTCCACCGGAAAAGGAAATTAGCATCGTACTGACAACAATTCTGAAGCGTGTAAATATTATTAAGTACATCAGGAAACATTATACATTCTTTATATCTTTGCATTTCGTGGTCGAGGATTTTTCTGCAAAGGAAAGCAAGCGTATCGGTATAATGCTGAGCATAAATCTTAGAGTCTTCAAGAAACAACTGGGAAAATTAATGTCTAAACATATTTTATCTTTGCATTTCTTGGTTGAGGATTTTCTGCACAGGAAAAGAAGCGTGTCAGTACCATTCTGACCATAATTCTCAAGTCTCAGAGTAGAAAGTATAAAAAAGAATATTTAAAGAATTATTAACCCTTAGCACTCAAGAGGCGACTCTGAAGCGACTCTGAGGCGCCAAGAAAAATTACCACACTATTATTTAAAACAATTTTAACATCGCTGTCTTTATACCTATGAAACTGTAAAAAAACTCCGTACACATAAGGCGAAATAATTCATGTAAAATGAAAATGGGTCCGAAGATATGCTTCGGTTTTCTAGTTAAAACGGCTTCGAGTGTAAAGGGTTAATGTTTGTATTTTTTTGGCCAGGAATTTTTGCAAGAGGGATTTCTTGGTCTTCGTATTTTCGTCGAAAAATAAGTGCATCAATATAGTGCTGACAACAATTTTAAATTATTTTAGTTTAAAGTAGAGAAATTGATACTTAGAGAATTGTTAATCTTTGTATATTTTCGTCAGGGATTTCTTGATCTCCGCCTTTTCGTCAGAAAATAATTGCACTGGTATAGTGCAGTACCACAATTTTAAACTATTTTAGTTTAAAGTAGAGAAATTGATAATTAAAGAATTATTAACCTATGTATTTTTTGGCCGAGGATTTTGCAAAGGAAAATAAATGTATCAGTATAACGTCGACCCACAATTTTAAAGTGTTCGAGTAGAAGGAAGAGTTGTTAGGAAGAGAACTTGAAGGAATTGTTAATCTTCGCACTTTTTGGTGGAGGATTTTTCTGCGAGGGATTTCTGGATCGCCTTCATCTTTTCGTCGGAAAAAGGGTCGCCAGAAATATACGGAATATCCGCGAGCGTGCTGTCGGCCGGCATCCGGTTGACTATTTCGAGAATATAATCGCGAAACGAGTGGAAAAGGGGCCGCGGGGCGATCGCAAAATACGCTTCGAGTACGAACTGACGTTTTCTACGCTCTACCGGGTCGTCGCGGTTCTTTATTCGCGTTCTACCTCGCAATGGCTCGTTTCGTTCGTAATAAGCTTCGCCACAACAGCCCTGTTACCGAGAAATTCGATTTACTTCTTCGAAACTGTTCTCGGCACCAGGAAAATGACAAATTTGTAGTATTTCATTCTCCGCGTGTCACCTCCTGACACGAGCATTCGTTTCGAAAAGTGCATTGCCCTTTAATTCCTCCATTTTGTTTCTAACGACACGAAAGCGCGCCAAATCGGGAGCATTTAACCCTTTGCACTCTGAGCAATTTTAATTCCTAACTTCAGACATCTTTGGTTCATTCCATTGCACGTGGTTCATTTCCTTTCGTGCATATCAAATTTTTAATAATTTCTTAATTACAAATATTTGTAATGTACAAATTGTTTTGAATAATAGTCTGACAAATTTTCAGCGTCACCTCAGAGGAACCATTGGGTTGCCAAGGGTTAATTAAAATTGAAAAATGACAACTTAGGTGTATATCTAAAAATACTACACTGTTACCCCCGAAATTTCAATTTCGTTTGTAAATTGCTCTACTAAAATAACAAAAATCAATTTCTTTAGATTTTGCGCACTTCTTATTACAATATGCGCTACAACAGAGATTCAATTATTTTTCATGAACAAATTATAAATGAAATAACGCTAGAATTTCCAGGTGCGTATTAAACGTGACTAAAACGTGCACAGGGTGTAAGAATTAATATATGATGCTAAAGATGGCCAGCCATAAAATTAACTAGTGCACGTTGTCTTACAATTAATTCTCATAGACTTGTCCTTCGCTAAAACTATTAACCCATTGCGTTAAGCATTGTTTAAAGCAACCAGGATTGTTTAAAACAATCTTTACGTCGCTATACTTGTGTCAAAGAAATTTGTAAAAATTAAATCCTTGCAAGGACGAGTAATAGTAAACAAATTTATAACATAGAATGAAAATATTCTAGGTCAGCAAAAATGCCTTAGGGTTGGAGTTAAAACAGCTACTATTGCAAAGGGTTAATTCAACTGCTTTTCCATGGAAGCACCTTTCAATAGCTATCAAATAAATAATCTGGAAATGATTATTCGACCAGTGGTGCTTAACACCAGCGTGTTAAAACAAATTACAGAAACCAGCCAAAGTTTCCAGCGAAGGTTTTACGCAATCGATGACATTAACCCCTCGTCATACATTTCCCTTTGACTGTACAATTATTTCCACAATCTTCGTCGCCAAAAATGTTACAGAAAAGATAAATATATTTATTACAAAAGAATAAACTTTATTAATAAACTTATTTTTATCGGACTTCGAAATGTCCATTGCGAATCTGATTCGTAGTGCGCGAGAGGGTTGCTGGAACCGGGGAACGCAAAGAGGGTGTAACGCTCGCGTTTCGTGTTTGTTTATTCGACGACGACGCGATTGTTGTCGAGCGGCACAGGTGGCAAGCCGACGAAAAATTGCAAATTAAAATCCCGAAACCCCGGTAGGCGTTCCCCGACGAACCCAAGCCGGCCGCGGGTCACATCACGTTTCATGCGGTTTAACGTGTGCAAAACTGTTCGAAGGGTTTCGGATTAAGCGCTTTCCGCGTGGCTGGACGAGCATGGCGTCTGAATTACTTCGTGAAAATCGATAAAACACACACTCGCACATTCTCTCTCTCTCTCTCTCTCTCTCTCTCTCTCTCTCTCTCTCTCTCTCTCTATCTTTCTCTCTGTCTTTCCTCTCCATAATGCTGTCGGCGTGCGGCAGCTGTTAAAGTGTTTGACAAATCGCCCTTTCAAACGAATCCACCTAGATCGTTGCGCGCTCGGTGTATTTAACTTGGATCTCCCCCGAATCACGAGGAAAAAAGCCTAAAACCCCGCTCCCCCTAAAAATAAAAAAACTCGAAAGAGGCTTCCAGCAGTCTCCATTATCTTTGCTCGAAAAAAAAAAAAATCTTGGACACTCGACTTCTCAGCTTTCATTGTTTTCCTTACTCTTTCTTTTCCTTTTCAGAAGTACTGGGCCTCCTCTTCGAGATCTGCTCCCGACCCATGGGCCAAACGATTTTATATCATCGTACGAGTATTGGAAGTTATGCTATGCATAGTTGAAGCTGTCCTGTGAGTATTTTATTATATGCAATAATTGATATTGTGAGTATTTTATGTTCGAGCCAGATGTCTGTGTTGTCAGTGAATATTTTATGCTGTCGATAAGTATTTTATGTTGGAAGCGAATATTTTACGTTGTGAGCTAATAATTTATATTAACAGCGAGTATTTCATGTTTCAGGCTAATATTTTCTGTTAGAAGCAAGTATTTTATGTTGCAGGCTAATATTTTATATTAAATCGAGTATTTTATAATGAGTATGTTATATAATCTCAGAAAGGTAGGATAATGTATTTATTTGGATATTTTGCATATTATGAGTGCAGATTAAAAAATGTTTTAATGTTCTATCTTGCGAGTTCAACAACTAATCTTCTCTGAGAGTCAAAAAACTTCAAGATAGTATGATTAGATGAATTACAAATGCAGGTTTAAAAAACTGTTGATAGAACAGAGTCATTGGACTTGCAATTAATTTTTGTTGCTCCTGAAACATTGAGAATTGAAAAACAGTCTCTCCAGTCCATTAATATTCGATTAATTCTCGCCTGCGATTTTTCCGGCGATCGTACAATTTTCCACGTGCACGAGATTGAAATTCTCCGCGGCAACAATATACAAACGAAAGATCGAAAATGGTCAATGATTGGCCTCGCGGTCCGCCGCGACCGGTGCCATTATTTCCCAACAACATTAAGCAATGAATTATTAATGAATCAATTTCCCCAGACAATGAACACCGATGCGCACGTCGGCGATTACGCTCCGAAAAATTATAATACACGGCGCCGCGGACTGCGCAAGAAAAGACGCCATTAAAAAATTCTCCTCGAGAAAAAAAGCAAAAGAAAAGAAGATAAGAAAACAAAGCGTCCGTCCGAGCGATCGCATCGCTCGAAAACGCCGATTCTATTCGCAATTAAAAATTCCCTAGAGCAGTCATTAACAGCCGGATGGCGGACAGTCGGACAGACGGACAAAAGGCGGAGCAGAGGTTCGTTTCCACCCCGTAATAGAATTTACTATCTCCGCATTAGAGGCTAATTAATCGATGAGCCCGACTCGCGCAAGTCCCTTTCACCCCCTTTCGCCCGGCACACAACACGGCGTATCCGAGTTTACGCGTAACGGCACAAAAAATCCCCTAGACTAGTTTCCAACCCTAGTAAAATTAACTATAGCCTGAAACGGTGTGCGCGGTTCTCGCTAGGTCCTGCAGAGAACCATACCCACAACGAGATTTCCGCTGTTAACCGATCGACAGACGTATCATTACGCTCGCGTTCCTCGTTTTGCCGACGCATCCTCAGCCGCCGCGTTTAATTGCATACTTAAATATTTATACGCGCGGGAATATAAATCGAATCGATTCATAAAAGGCGAGCCAACGGCGGCCAGGGAAACAAGACCATCGTCGTCGTCGGAAGAAGGACCCCGCGCGCGTTCCTCTCGAGGATCCTCGCAAAAAAGGGCGAAAACGAGAGAGACGGAGATATCCCAGTCCTCCCTCTACTCTCATTCCTTCCATTCCCTTTCTCTTTCTCTCTTTCGTTTCCTTGTCTTCCTCTCCGGCCCTTCCCGCCCCTCCCCTCCCCTCGGTTGCTCTATTAATTAGCTCGCGGCAGCTCGGTCTCTCTCCGGTCTGTTAATTTACTCCCGAAGGGGGGGCGAATTTTATTTTTCGTACGGGCCTGAGCGTCGTCGATCCTCTCTCCCAGCCCGGGCCTCCTCAATCCGGCTCTATTAATTAGCTGGGGCCCTTTTTTCCCCGCGGGCCCAACCCCGCAAGACCCGTCGAACCCCGTCAGGAAAAAGGGGAATCAACCGGCGGGAGAGGGGGGACGGGCCCGTACGGGGAAAAAAAGGAATGCGCGCGGACCCCGCGTCTCAGATTCCAGAATCACCGGAAAGGGAGAAGAAATATTCCGGTTTCGAGCAAAACGAACCACCGCGATACTTGCCCCCCTCCATCAACGGCCCCAAAGCGGTGGAACCCTCTCGAAATCACCGGCCCACTGTCTTTTCGGGCCCCTTCGATACCCCCTCCGCTCTCTCACTGTGTTTTCGGGACCCACGCACCAAGCTCTCGCGACGATCGATCGTTGCGCGGGCGGTTTCGTAACGCGTGGGATCCTGGGAGGCTTTGGGCATCACTTCTGCAGACTCGGGGCCTCTTTTGCGAAAATTATATTCTATTTGGGCCGGGTGATATTTGGAAATTTTTTAGCTCGATGGGAAAGCAGAGTTGATTTGAGAAGCTAGTTCGTGTTTGAGTCCCTGATTTCGTCTGCAATTAAATTGGCGGCAAATGGGACTCGGGGCCTCTTTTGTGGAAAGTAGAGTCTACTTAGGTTCGATGATCCGGGGAAAATTACCTTGCTGGGAGAGCAGACTTGATTTCAGAAATTAGTCCCTTTGGGTCTTCGATTTCATTTGAAATCTGTTGGTAATTGGGACTCGGGGCCTCTTTATATTATAAATTATATTATAATTAACTTAAAATTATTACTTAAAATATACCTTTAAATTAATTAAAAATTAACTAGCACACATTGTCTCATAAGAATGAAAAGATATAATTTATTTAGAATTCTTGATATTTTATTGCAATTGAATAAATAAATCTGTCGAATCGATTTTTACCAGGGCAATTTTATAATTTCAATAATAGTAAAATAGAAAATCTAAAAAGAGACATTCGACCCACTGTGATAGGTTCAGTGTTAATATAAAACAACTTTCGCGTCATCGTGCTATCATATAACCCTTTGCCATATTATGACGAGTCAGACTCGTGTCGAAGATTTTAAACAAAGTCTAACAAATATAAATAGTATGCCTTTATTTTTAGGCAAAATCAAATATTGTTAATTCGTAATCAATATTTAAGCATTCAAATATATGTAGCAGTATAAAATGTATAAATTGTATTTTCTCTTCTGTAACATTTTTAATTATGAAGATGCTACGATAACTTTAGTTAAAAAGAAAATGGTATGGCAAGGGGTAAAGAAATCTTCCGTACACGAAAGAAGATTATCAATGTACAATGAAACAGTTCCACACAAAAAGGAAACCGTCTAAGAATTGCAATTAAAATCGCTGGCAGTGTGCAAATGATCGGCAAACACCCTTAAAAAATGAGAAACCTCGCAGAAACTTGCAATCTACCAATCGGGCCGTCGGTTCTAGGCGATCGACGATCGAGATCGATCGATCGCGATTCCCGAAGAAGGGGATGACGAATCGGTGTCCCGCCACCTAGCGCGACGAAGAGGGAACGTCGTTTTATATTTTTTCCCTGTGTTCTCTCTGTCCGCTATAATTAACGCGAGACCGGGCCAGTGGAGGAGAGACCGACAGAGCCTCGAGAGATGATGTCGAGAGAACGAGATAGAGAAAAAAGATAAAAACAAACGTAAAACAAACAGCAAAAAAAAGGAGGGAGAGATAGAAAACAACGGGGATAAACAGAGACGGAGGAGAAGGTGAAGAAGGCGAACAAGACGAAGAAGGGGCGCGAGAAAGAAAGAAATAAAGAAAGAGAGGGAGAGGGAGAGATAAAGAGGTGCGCGGCGGGGGTTCGCAAAGGGGGCTAGAATATCTGGCAATAAAAGTGGCGGAGTTCGAAAAAGGGAATTGCGAAACGAAGCTGCGAATGCCGCAATGTTTGTTGGCCGCGCGATTGGCCCCGATCGCCTTTGTATCGGGAAACAGCGATTGGCAATCGCATGCCGTCCTCGAAACTCAGGAATCCATCGTTGCTAGATCGAAACGAAACGATACGCGCGCTCACCACACCTCCCCCTCCCCTTTATCCCCTGTTGATCAACCCCTCTTCCCCCGTCTGGCCCACCTCGAAGAGAACTGGCTTCTTACGCAGAGCGTATTTCAGCGGACAACCTCGTGTCACGCGCGCGCTTCGCTGCTTCAGCTCGGTTCGAGAACCACTACTCTCTCGTCCCCGTTTTTTCCTGGCGGACGTTTCGCGATTTTTCGACCGCCAAGAATACGACTTTATCGCGGCGCCCGATTAACTAATCGATCCACTGTACCGGGCTCTCTCGCCTCGATCTACAGAGAGAGAGGAAGAGAGAGAGAGGAGAGAGCGAACCTTCGAGCCGACTCCTTGATCCGTTGGTTTTAGATCGATCGATTCGGACCCAAGCGAAACTGGTCGGCCGGATCTTTATCGGATGCGAGAATTTTGGTTCGTTTTAGGGGGTGGAAACCCTGATACTGATCTGCTTTGTCCTTCAAACCTCGGACCATTTGTAGGATCTTATAATTGATGAGGTTTGGGACCGTTTGATGGTATTTCCGTTTAGTCTTTTGGATTTATATTTTTATGGCTTGAAGACGCGTTAGGCTTTCCGTTGATACCAATGTAACAGATATTCGTTTAATCTCATTGCTAGAAGCTCTGGCACCGCAGTCGGATTATGCGATTCGCACGAGATTCGACTATTTGGATCGTAGAAGGGATCGACGTTATTAATACCATCGGTTAGCTGCTTGATAATCGAGCCCACATTGTAAGCGATTCAATTTTTCCACTCGTAAACCGATGCTTCGCCGTGCCAAAACCTCTGAAAATCTTTTCGAAACTGTCAGAGGCCATAAAAAGGTTCTTCGATTTTTAAAGGGCTCATAGAAACCATTGTAAATTCTCCTTGAGCCCCCAACCGCCAAAAAAATAATGCTATGACAATTTCTAGTTCGTTATTAGAGTGCTAAAGACTCGTCTGCAGTACACACCAACTATAAGAGCCATCAGATTTATTAAAGGGCCCCGGAAGACCTTTGCGAATCTTCCTAAAACCACCAGATGCCCCAAAAACGTTCCTCTACCTCCAAAATCTAAAATATCCTCGAAATTCCTAAAGTTAGCCAAGCACCATCAACGGGCCCATCCTAAAGGGCTTATAGAAACCACTGCAAATTCTCCTCCTTTCAAGTTCGTCATTAGAGTGCTAAAGACTCGTCTGCAGTACACACCAACTATAAGAGCCATCAGATTTATTAAAGGGCCCCGGAAAACCTCTGCGAAACTTCCCAAAACTACGAGAGGCCCTAAAAACGTCTCTCCAAAATCCAACAAGTCCCCGAAATTCCAAAAGTTCACCAAACACCAGCAAGCAGGGCGCACCGATTTCCCAAAAGGCTGCTAAAAACCAGGTCCTCCGCCGGAAGGATCGCGATCGCATAGGTCCCAAATCTCCATCAGCCTGACCGGCGAGTGAAAAATCCCGACGCGGTCCGAACCGCGGAATTTTCAACCCGTTCTCTTTTTACGGGGGTCCCCGTCTGTTTAGGGTGGGCGCCAGCAGCGCGGCAGTTTGCGGAAAAATGCGTTTCTTCTGTCGGTGCCGATAGCATCGATGGGGCCCCATAGGATCCTCAGCGGGCGCCGCGTGCGCAAAACAACAACGCGGCCGGAGGATTCGCCGCGGAGGGCATCGAATTGGGGAGGAGGAGGGCGAACGACGAAACCGGAGGAACGGTAGGGATACAACGGGGACCTATGGGTCCCTTGGCAAACGATGGGCCGCAGCGTGGGAAGGGGAGGAGGGGGTGAAGGGGAGTAGGAGGGGATTCGAGTGGAGAAGAGCGAAAAATTAGGGACGGCATTCCGTCTGTGTACCGATGCATTTCGGTGACCGTTGAACGGCCGTGGACCGTTCCCTTTTAATGCGATCGCGATTCCGCGAGCGGTAAGAAATTAATAAAAAGTTGAGGAACGATAAATTAGACCGGCGACGACGAGACGGCGCGAGAACCGACCGGCGAATAGGCTTGAAAGGGGAACGGGCCCCGTAGAAACGCCGCGGAAAGAATACACCGGGGCCCCGGCTCGGGCCCCTCGGGCCTCGCTCCGGGCGATAATAAATTTCAAATATAAATAATAAAATTTCGAATCGCCCCGGCTTTCGACCGGGTTTTTACGAGGCCGGCTGGGAACTCGGACGACCCTGGGCCCGGGGACCCCCTCGGCGCACCCCTTTCGGGCCCGCTATTCTGTGCCCGCGATGATTTACCCCCGGGAGTCTAATCAAAATTGAAGGAGAATTATTGCGGGTGATTTTCTCGAATGTTTCCGAGTAATTGCTACGTGGCTTCGAGCTGTGCAATTAAATTTGATGGAATTTTTTGGAAAATACCAATCACATTTATCGTCGTGTTTTTATGTAAATAGAATTTTTATTGTTTAATGCACTTCTCTTTCTTTAAAGAGGAATTATGCAAACATGAAATTTAATTTACCCTGAAGTTCAATAAATGATTGCAATCATTTATCTGTCTTTATTGCTGAAGAATATTTAGGAGGAGTAACATTTATATAACCGTCGGAATTTTTGTATAAATAAAAATTATTTACCATAGCCTTCTTTTTTGACGAGTATTGCATTCTGCAAGAATAAACTAAAATCGACCCCTGAAGTTGAATAAAAGATTGCAATCATTTATCTATCTTTATTGCTGAAGAGAATTTGGGAGGAGTAGAATTTAAATAACCTAAGGAATCATTGTATAAATAAAAATTATTTACTGTAGCCTTTTTTCGACGAGTATTGCATTCTGCAAGAATAAACTAAAATCAACCCCTGAAGTTGAATAAAAGATTGCAATCATTTATCTATCTTTATTGCTGAAGAGAATTTGGGAGGAGTAGAATTTAAATAACCTAAGGAATCATTGTATAAATAAAAATTATTTA
>CM052092.1:3263875-3278053 GCA_028453745.1 Agapostemon virescens
TTTGAGAGCTCTGCTTAACACGTTAAGCAGGCCTCGTCGGTCCCTACAAACCGGCGACACATTTTTCGTTCTGCTATCGCGGCGCGCGTTACGTTACCCGACTGTTTATACTCTGATTCGTCTATCGGCGAGCGGCCCACCTGACGGCTAACCGTGGCTTGAACGGAACGGTACAGAAATTCGGCGTGGCGCTTAACGTGTTAATCGAGGGGTTCCAAGGGGTTGAAATTTTGATGTCAGCGTGAGAGTTCGTACGTAGAAAAGAGAGTTGGTACGTAGAAAAGAGAGTTGGTACGTAGAAAATTCTTCGGAACTGGCGCGGAACGCATATGAAATTGTCAGTCATTTCTTTGTGGATGGCAGTGAAACTGTTTAACGGACACGTCGCGAACAGCTAAAAATGAATTTAGTATAACGTTCGCGTTCCAGAGGAGCAGCTCGTCGGAGCTTATCTCGTTTGTTACGCGAGTATCTGGCGAACGGTTTGATTAGAGGATCGAGTTCCACCGGCGAACTGCAAACAAAAGAAAGGCAAATGGAAGAGTCCCGTGGGAACGGGCCTCTCGGGTCTCGTTTGTTCGCCGATCGCGAAATCCAATGTTTCGATTTCCACGTATGCACGTTAGGCATGCGTAACGCGAGGAATACTATAAACGCTCGCGTGTTTCATTACACAACGATACGCACGAAATTCGATTCTAATGGGAAACAAGAAAGCCGAGACCCGAGAGCAACTCGTAATCCGACGTCCCGGCGCGTTTCAAATACCTAAATCACGAATAACGACGCGATTCCTCGTAAAACCGGAGTGGCATGGGCCCCGACACCGACCCGGGCCCCAACGGACTTATCGCTAATTGCGATATTACTGCACGGTCGCCGATCGTTTTTCGCGCGAGCCATCGAAACACCGCGATTTCACGATAGTCGCGTCGACATCTATAAAACTCGATGCTCCCGTTGGTCCGGATCCATTTCAAGGACTCTTCGCCTAATTTCCGAGGTAATTCATTGTTCCAACACGTCGAATTACATCGACGCTGTTCTTTCGATCGCCTAATTTCCGCTCGAAAATTGCACGTCCAAAATGTAAAAATCAAAGCTCGGTAAAATATTGCTTCAAATGTCGACTATTTACAGTCTCACAAAATATGATTTATTAATCATTTGCAGTGTTTGTCGCAGATTATTCCATTCAATATATAATTGCAATATTGTTGAATAAATGGCGGTCGTTTTCGCCTAATTTCTAAGCTAAATCATGTTTCGAACACGTCGAATTACAAAATTGCACATCTTCAAAGTGTTCGAACCAAAGCTCGGTAAAATACTGTTTTTCAAATGTCGAATATTCAGTTTTACAAGATACAATTTATTAAACGTTTGCAGTGAGTGTTGCATATTATGCCATCCGATATATAATTGCAATGTTGTTGCGTAAACGGCGACCATTTTCGCGCGAGCCATCGAAGCGCCATGGTTTAACACCGCTCGCGTCGAGAGTTATAATTGAAAGCTATGAATTAAAAAATTAACTATTCCGAGGGTGTCTTCGCTCCACTTTTCGCAAAGGCCTCGCCAAAATAGTCGCGCTGCGAATTTCGCTGTGAAAATATTCGCATGTAAAAGTCGCGTCACGTTCTTGGATCCAGCGTCGAATTCAGAAGACGGGCAACGTGGAGAAAAAGGGGGATGAAGAACGAACATGGTTCTGCACTGGGTTGGACACATTTCGAATACTTTATTATTTATATTTTTGATACAGTCTAATTTGCCACTTCAGTTAAATAATATTTCAACAATTCTATACTTTAATTGAATTGTTCAAATAAAATAATAAATAATTTCACGTCAAGAACAGGTAACTGGAGAAATAAAATTAGAAATTGAACGAAATTGACAAAATTGGATAAACTAATTTTTAGAGTTTAATAATTGAAATGTAACGTGTGCGTTTTAAAATTGTTCTTTGCGTAATAACTAAAATTCTGAAGCATAAAAATCGTTTGACCAATTGAAAAATGAACTGAAGAATAGTAAGAAGAACCAAGAAGCTTGGAACATTAAAAATTGAGATTCCCATAAAAAGATAATGATATAATTCCGAAGAAATTCTTTGCCATTTCGAACAAAACTAATATGTGATTATTTCAAACGACACGTAACCGAATAGGATAATATATTGCCTGGGCGATTATTTTTCAAATAATTTATTTCGATAATGCCAGAGCCTGGTAGACGAGCCTAACCGCGCTCAGGACAGTGAAAAAGAGAGAAATAGAGATAGAACCCTGTCGGAACGCCCTAATGGCGGTCCATTTGTTAGCGAGCCCGGCGGGCATAATCGAATAATTTTGCGGGGGCCCGGAAAAATGGAAATCAATTCGTATGGCACACCGGCGCGGCACCGACACCTGTTGAGGGTTCAAGGTCACGCGATAAAAGACCCGATCGATCAAAGAGCGGAGGCTCCGGCGATGGAAAACTCGGCCTCGGACAGAATCCCCATAATAAATCGTCGATTCTCCATCGGCTCGTCATCGCCGGCGACGATATATCGACCGCGGCGAATCGACCAGCGTCATTAAAGCTACACGGCCGGTTTTCTGCGTTCCGACGTACACGCCGTGACGGAAAGAACCGCCCGGAGCGGTGTCTACAGGGCCGAAAAACACCGTGATACGGAAAAGTGGACGATTACGCGTTCTGTCAGCCGATTTTTAACTTTACTAGCGCGAAATTGCCTGGCTATAGAAAAACCAAAGTCGTGGGACGATTCTCTGATGAAGACTGAATCGAAATGAAAAAGTCCGTCGTTTCTCTTCGACGCCCCGTTTCGGAACAAATCGCTTTCGAAAGTAATTAATGCGTTACGCTGCGATTTCCCGCGAGTATTAGATAAACGTTGATATTCTTGCGAAATTGTAGAAACAGGATGAAGTAAAATTATAGGGTGCTTCCTTGAGGTATACTCAGGCGAAATGAAGGGGTGCATCATTTTTCTTGGATGCTCAAATTCGGAGCAAATCGCTTTCGAAAATAATTAATGCGTTACGCTGCGATTTCGCGCGAGTGTTAGCAAATTGTCACTGTTCGTGCGATTTTTCAAAGAAATTGTGGAAACAGGATAAAGTAAAATTACAAGCTAATTCTTTATGGTATACTGAGGCGAAATGAAAGGGCGCATTATTTTTCTTGGATGCTCAGATTCGGAGCAAATCGCTTTCGAAAGTAACGAATATGTTAATGGTGTGATTTTACACGAGTATTAAATAATTGTCGCTATTCTTGCAAAATTGCAGAAACAGGCCAAAGTAAAATTACAGGGTGCTTCTTCGAGGTGTACCGTGTAAAAATGAAAGAGTGCATGATTTCTCTAAAACGCCACGTTTTGCAGTAAAAAAATAAAGTATTTTCGTTTGCGTGCAATTCGAGCCCCCGTCGTTCGTTCTCGAATTTTGGCCGTTCCGCTCGGAAATTTGGGACCGCGCGTATTTCAAAAAACGCGCCGGCCAACGAGAAAGATATCCCCCGCACGATTTCGACTGGTTTTCGAAGGAGGACTGGCCGGGCCCCGGTTGATTCACGGTTTTCGAGGCGTTTCGGTAGATACGGCCCGATAATCGACGAGTCCGGGACACTCTGGGGTTCTCGGGTTCGCGTAGATCCGGATCTCTCGCAGAAAAATCGCCACGGGGAGCGGGTCCGGGGCCCGCGCTCGAATTAATGAGCCATCTGCGTAATTTTTCAGCGGGCCCCGGAGCGGGCTCTGCGAAACGAGAATTCATCGAGCCGGGTGTAACGTTTCCAAATTTTAATATTTGACCGTGGAGAAAGAGGGAGAGAGGGAGGGCGGGAGGAGGACGAAAAACGAAAACGAAGAGAAGAGAGAGGGGGGGCACGGGCAACGACGGAACGGAGAGAGGTAATGAAGCTTTGGGGGACAGGGGATAAGAAGAGAGAAAGAGAGAGAGAGAGGGAAGAGAAGGGTGGAGACTGGCGCGAGATAAAGACCGAAGGGCCCCGCGGGGCCCATTTTTAACACCTAACAGAAGTCAAGATGCCCGGCCGTGATTAGCGTTCCGCCGGGGCCACGATGGGGCCCCGGACATTATCCTGTGAGAAATTGGCGGCCGTTCGTTCCTTTGTTCCAGGCGATTTTTTATTGACTCAAATTCTGGAAAAAAGACCCCCTGAAAAAATTCGTATGGGGCGGAAGGGGGTTGCAGGAGGGGACGCAAACGCTTGTAGGACGAGGTGTGGCGGGGTCGGGGAGGAGGGGAGGAACGACGGTTAGGATCCCGCGGTGCCACCACGGTGTGGGAGGCGATGTCGAGCGGATGAACCGGGAAGATAGAGGGAACGGGGAAACAAACCAGAAGAGAAATATAAAGACGGAAAGACACGGTGCCAGAAAGTGGGGGCGTCAGAGGGGTGCCACGGGAGAGACGGGGAAAGGGAGTGGGGGCAACGAACAACTGGCCACGGTCGAAGCCAGAGCTGAGCTCATTTTTTCTCGCGACCGAACCCGAAAACCCTTTTATGCCCACCCAAGATTAATTATCCGCCGTACTCGAAAAATGAAACGGCCGCGAACAAAGACCGGCCGCGCCGATCCGCCGGGAAACGCTGTTCTCTCTCTCTCTCTCTCTCTCTCTCTCTCCTCTCTTTCTCTCTCACTCTCCCCCGTCTCGCTCTTACAGCCCTCTCCTCCCTGTCGAACCGACTGCCACAACGTTGCTCTTAACCGGGCGTCGAAAATGTTGTGGAACCTTTTCGTAGGTTGTGTTAACCCTTCACACTCGAACGGTGACTCTGAGGCGCCGGTAAAAATTGCCATTATTCGAAACGGTTTCTGCATTACCGAATTCATCCGCATTCTGTAAATTGTCAACAATTCTACCGCGTAAGAAACCAGGTTCAATTTTACGGTTTAAAAAAGATTGCAAGTATGACGCCACTAAAAATGGCCAATCTGCAAAAGCGATTTCTAGATGAAATTATTTCACCAGGTCTAAACATAAATTTTTGTATTAGGTAGAGACAAGTAGGTTCACGGAGTGCCTAAATTGACAATCGCTATTGAAACGCTAATAAAAATTGCTTTTCATATTATTGAAACTCTTTGTATTCTATAATATGCTAATTTTGAATAAAAATGCTCCAGGCCGAAAGAAACGTCTTAATTTTGGAGCGAACCCGTGGGACGACAAACTGTACAAAATTATGGTACCAATGGTAATGCATGCAGAACGATACACGACAGACGAAGGTCATCGAATGTTGCCCATCGGTTCTTGAACGTCGAGAAGAACCCGCGACACGTGCGAAGATTGAATGCGAATTAATCGCGACATGTGCGATGACTCGCTCGAGATGAAACTAGCATGTTCCCCGAGTCGAAGGCAAAGAGATTGCTCGAGTATCGCGCGAAACGACGCGATCTCGCAGGAAAGTTCCTGCCGGCAGGATCTTCTAAAAACCTGTAGGGGGCGGTTGCTTCTCGGCTCGCCGAGGGGGTTGGGAGGAAAAAGGGGGTAGGAGAGCAGCTCGTTAGACCCGAAAAATTCCGGCTGGGCCCCGATTTGAATATCGCATAATGTCGAATTAATGCCGGAAATTCGACTCGGTGGGCCCCCCTCGCGACGCAGTAATGGGGGGCCCCCGAAATTTCGTGGCGACCCCCATAAAGCTGTTTCGCGTATGGAAAACGTGTTGAGGCAATAAGCCCCGTCGTCGTCGACCCCCCTTTTTCTCCCACCGTTTACCATCGTCTCTGCCCCCCGCCCTCCCTCCTCCCCTTGAGGCTCGTTCCTTCTCCTACTTTTCCCCCCTCGAAGCACCCCCCCACCCTCCCTCAATTTCTTTCTACTCTTTCTGGTCCCCGACAGAGAACCGCGTGGATCTTTTAAGAGGGATTTAAAACGCAGAAACCCTAGGCGTTCGACGGAGGACCCGTTCTTCTACTTTTTCCTCGAGATAAGGGAGCGAGAGTCATTTGGAGAGGGATATATACTCCGTGGCTACGTCGACGGTGAGGAATGCCAGTTCAGAAATTTTTGCGAATAATCCCGCGGTATTCGAGCCTCGCCCGGACCCCGTTTTTCGGCCGCCGCTCTGATTAACCACCTCGCGGCAAGCCCCGATACTAATTAAACCGGGCCCCGAACTACATTCGTCGGGGACGCAGCAGCCCTCGATCATTGAGCGATCCTCTATGCTCGCGAAGATATTTGTCTTCGCGAATCGCACGATCGCGCGCCGGGTACGTTATTACCAGCTACGGCGATTAATTGTTAGCGCATTGCGACGATCCGGAGATGCGGGAAAAGGAACGTCGTGGGACGATTCTTGATGAAGGCTGCGGCAAAATGGAGGAGCATATTATGTTCCTAAGGTGCTTCGTTCTGAAGCAAATCGGTCTTAAAAGTGACCAATGCGTCTTATATAATGGACCTCCTCGTGTGCTGTTCATTGTTTTAATTATTCACTTGAAATTGCGGCGACAAGGAAAAAGCGTGAACATAAGGTGACGCTTTGAGGAAGATCGTGACAAAATGGAGGAGCACATCGTTTTACTAAGATGCTTCCTTATAAAGCAAATCATTCTTAAAAGATGGACGATGTATCTAACATAATGGTCCTTCATGGGTCCTGTTCATTTTGAAAATTATTTACATGAAATTGCAGTGACAAGGAAAAAGCATGAACATAAGGTGACTCTTCAAAGAAGACTGGGAAAAAATGGAGGATCACATCGTTTTCCTAAGATGCTTCCTTTTAAAGCAAATCCTTCTTAAAAGTGGACGATGTATCTAACATAATGGTCCTTCATGGGTCCTGTTCATTTTGAAAATTATTGACATGAAATTGCAATGACTAGGAATAAACATGAACATAAGGTGACTCTTTAATGAAGAGTGGGACAAAATGGAGGAGCACATCGTTTTCATAAGATGCTTCCTTATAAAGCAAATCATTCTTAAAAGTGGATGATGTATCCAACATAATGGTCCACCATGTGACCTGTTCATTTTGAAAATTATTTACATGAAATTGCAACGACTAGGAAAAAACGTGAACATAGGGTGACTCTTTAATAAAGACTACGACAAAATGGAGAAGCACATCATTTTCCTAAGATGCTTCCTTTTAATGCAAATTATTCTTAAAAATGACCAATGCATCTTACATAATGGACCTCCTCATGTGCTGTTCATTGTTTTAATTATTCACATGAAATTGCAGCGACAAGAAAAAGCATGATCATAAGGTGATGCTTTGATGAAGATTGCAACAAAATGGAGGAGCACATCATTTTCCTAAGATGCTTCCTTATAAAGCAAATCGTTCTTAAAAGTGGACGATGTATCTAACATAATGGTCCTCCATGGGTCCTGTGGATTTTGAAAATTATTGACATACAATTGCAATGACTAGGAAAAAACGTGAACATAGGGTGACTCTTTAATAAAGACTACGACAAAATGGAGAAGCACATCATTTTCCTAAGATGCTTCCTTTTAAAGCAAATCATTCTTAAAAGTTATCAATGCGTCTAACATAATGGCCCTCCTCATGTGTTGTTAATTATTTTAATTATTTACATGAAATTGCAGCGACAAGGAAAAAGCATAAACATAAGGTGACGCTTTGGCGAAGATTGCAACAAAATGGAGGAGCATATCATTTTCTTAAGATGCTTCCTTATAAAGCAAATCGTTCTTAAAGGATGGACGATATGTCTAACATAATGGTCCTTCATGAGTTCTGTTCATTTTGAAAATTATTGACACGAAATTGCAGCAACAGTAACAAAATATGAACACTGGACAATTCTTCGACGAAGACTGCAACAAAATGGAGGAGCACATAACGTTCCCAAGATGCTCCGTTCTAAATCAAATCGCTACGCAAAAATGTTGCATATGTCCAACTTAATGTTCCTCCCTGTGTCCTGTTCATTTTGAAAATTATTGACACGAAATTGCAGCAACAATAACAAAATATGAACACTGGACAATTCTTCGACGAAGACTAACAAAATGGAGGACCACATAATCTTCCCAAGATGCTCCGTTCTAAATCAAATCGCTACGCAAAAATGTTGCATATGTCCAATATAATGGTCCTCCCTGTATCCTGTTCATTTTGAAAATTATTAACGTAAAATTGCAGCGACAAGGAGAAAGCATGAACATAGAACGACTCTTAGACGAAGTCATCCTCCAAACGAGAGACATCATAATTTTGCTAGAACGCAATAGAAAATGTTCAACACCTTTCAATATTGTGCTTCTCTGGCCAGTTTAGCTGACGTATCGCGAGACACGTTGCCTTAATCGCTGCACCGCAGCCGCGGCAAGAATGTAAATGATTTTCTAGTTGGCGCACTTGCGAGGATGGGAAATAGCTGGTCGGAACAAAGCGCCTCGGCAAAACGAGTAGTCACTTTCGTTTTCTGCGCAGCGATTTTTTTAATAATATATCATATTTCTCGGTTAAAACCGTTCTTCTTTAATTCCCTGCCGGCTGGTTTCGTGGGCCGAGGGCTCAGGCTTTTCTGCTTTTTTCTGGAGCAACGTGGGCCTCTCCCCGTCGCTCCTTGATTCTCTTATTTTATCCGAGGTCGGGTCCCATCCGCGCGTCCTTTCTTTTTGCTTGACATAATTTAAAATTTATGAGTTCGAGAATCGGTTATGCGCGCGGGCCCCACTCTGCCCGCTTCGCTCTCGGCTCACTTTTACCGGGGGCCCCCCCTTCTTCTCTCGCCACCCCCGTCGGGCCCCCCTGGCCCGGGTTTTGCCGGGGAATTTGAATATTAAGATTAGGCCAGCTTTAATGCCCCGTTCCTCCACGTATTCCGCTTCGCCGATACACGTCCACCGCCACGAAAATTCGCCGCGAAACGTTTTCATAAACTATGCGCCCCGGTTGCTCTCTCTCTCTCTCTCTCTCTCTCTCCTCTCTCTTTCTCTCTTTTCTGCAGAGCCCCCTTACTATGCTCGACCGCGTGCCCTTTGTTTCCGCGCACGCTTTCGATTCGTATGCAGAAACCCGCCTCCGTTTCGATATAGTTGTAGGAATAAAAGTAGGATCCGCTCTTTGGTGGTCTGACTCCACTCCGCCGTGCCCCGTTGGGCCCCCTTTTGGTCCCCTGGACCCCCAAATCGCGGTTTCTGACAGCCCGGGACGGGGGTGAGTTTCGCAAAGCATGTGGACACGCCTTGAATTATTTTCTGGCCCGGAAATCCGACGTATCAGTGAATCACTGTGCATTTTAATTCGTTGTACGTGCACGAGGAAATGAATTGTTTTATAGCACTGCCAGAAAGTTTTGTATTTAATACACCGAACGTCTCGTGCAGTCGAGAGATTAGTGCGAGCATTGCCTCGTAAATGTAACAGGACCTTTTATTAGAATGCGAGGCCTAGTAACGAAATTTATATAACCATTGGCAATTTCTTCCTCTTACAACTTTAATTATTGTAAGATATAAAAGATGTAGATTAAAAAGTTACTAGAGTGCCCTGTTAGTAATTCATTTTGCTAGATTCGTTTCAAAACATGCTTTCATTTGTATGAAACAGGAGGAAAGTAAAAATGCATGTAACTAAGCAAATTTGCATAACCATCGTCAATTTTGTCCTTCTACTACTTCAATAATTCTGAAATATAAAATATGTTGTCTAATAAATGAATTAGTAGAGTCAACTGTTTGTTATTCATCTTGGAAAATTAATTTCTAAATTTACTTTCATTTGTATGAAACAAGAGGAAATTAAAAATGCATATACCTAAGCAAATTTGTATAACCATTGCTCATCAATTTCTTCATTTTACAACGTTAATAATTATCAGATATAAAACCTGCAGTTTAAGGAATGAATGACTAAAGTTACCAGTTTGCAATTCATCTTGCAAAATTAATTTTAAAACTTGCTTTCATTTGTACAAAACAGGAAGAAACTAAAAATGCATATAACCAAGGAAATTTGTATAACCATTGCCCATCAATTTCTTCATTTTACAACGTTAATAATTATCAGATATAAAATCTGCAGTTTAAGGAATGAATTACTACAGTAATCACTTTGCAATTCATCTTGGAAAATTAATTTCAAAACTTGCTTTCATTTGTATGAAACAAGAGGAAACTAAAATTGCACATAACTAAGCAAACTTGCATAACCATCGTCAATTTTGTCCTTCTACTACTTCAATAATTCTGAAATATAAAATATGTAGTCTAATAAATGAATTAGTAGAGTCAACTGTTTGTTATTCATCTTGGAAAATTCATTTTCCTCCATCAAACAGGAGGAAATTAAAAATGCATGTAACCAAGGAAATTTGTATAACCATCACCCATCATTTTCTTCATTTTACAACATTAATAATTATCAGATATAAAACCTGCAGTTTAAGGAATGAATTACTAAAGTTACCCGTTTGTGATTCATCTTGCAAAATTAATTTCAAAAATTGCTTTCGTTTGTATGAAACAGGAGGAAACTAAAAATGCACTTAACCAAGCAAATTTGCATAACCATCGCCAATTTTGTCCTTCTTCAACTTTAATAATTCCCAAACATGAGACAAGTAGCCTACAGAATGAATCGCCATAGTTACCCTTTTGCAATCCACCTTGAAACTGAATTTTAAACCTTGCTTCGATATCTACGAATCCGGAAGAAATGAGAAATGCAAATCCAGCACTGAAATGTGCTGTTGAAATGCAAAACCAGTTCAACAAAATGAAAAATGCGCTACCCACGAGTTCATCCAACGTGTTCCCACTTTTCACCACTTCACCCTCTAATTTTCCAAGCGCATAAAATACTCTTCAGCCACTCACAGAACACCCAAGGAATATTCCGAACATCCAAGCAGATTCTCTCCGATATAAAATTATAAATCCCTTATCCCGGCGAAAGAACGATAAAAGAAGCGAGCACCTTACAGAACAAGAGTGTCGACTTGCCAAGAAAAAGAAAACGAAAAAAGAAAAAAGAACCGAGCAAAAATTAAAGCCTCGAAACCACCCACGCGACGATTCGCAGGCGCCAGTTTCTCGCCGCGTTCCGATCGCGTTAATTAGTCAACGAGTCGCGGATTCGTAGAAAATCCCCCGATGGTTTTTAAAACGGAGATTAGCGAGGATCGCGGGATTGGCGGAGAACAGTTGGTGAAGAAGGGCGAAGGGGGAGGAGGTAGGTAAAGGAGGAGGAGGAGGACGGAAAGAGAGAAGTTCATTAAGATCGTCGAAGCCACGGGCACCGTATTAGGTCGGACAAACTGGTTTTCGCGGGTCTTTTCTCTCCCCTGAATCATCCGGCGCATCGGGCTCGGATAAAAGAGCCCTGGGATTCGGCATGGCCCTTAACCCTTTATTTGGCGATGTCGCCCTCGGGGCCACGCGAGAGAGAAAGAGATTTCTCTCTAAGGTCTCTCACGAGTAGGTTTCCGACGATTTTCGATTACGAGCCGAGATGAACGACCGAAAACCAATTCTTTTCTTTTTTTTCGTTTCTTTTCCTTTTATTTCTTCGTTTCTCGTTGTCGAGACTCGCGGGCCCGCGCCCTTTCGATCCGTTTATCTCTTTCGACGCGATGCAATCGCTCCCGGCCCGGTCCCGCTTTAATTAACCCCTTTCGCTGCGATTCATCTCGCGGCTCCGACGATTAAAACTGTTTCGTCGTTCGTCATATCCCGCAAGGAGGAATTTCAAATCTGTTCAGAGTCATTTTGTTCCTCGATGCCTTTGAAGAAGAACTTTGACGATTTTAGACGGTCACCGGATTGTCGGCGTCATCGCGTTTCGTTCATCCCTTATCGCTCCGACCGGCAGCTATGGCTGCCATAATTTTCCGTCGACGTTCTAGTTTGACAATCTTAACCCTTTGCACTCGTGGTGACTCTCAGGTACCAGTGAAAATAACTGTGGTACTGTTTAACACATTAACTGCCCACCTGACGACCTCAAAAATTCCATAAAATCAAATTAATTTATTTAACGCAGCAGCGATTGAAAACTTTCAATGTATGTCATATAGTTATCTATCAATCTTCTTATATTATTCAGATATCAACTAAATTGAATGCAACGAATATATTAACGTATACATTTATTTTTAAGCATGGACTAATAATTCTGTCACCCATATATGGGTGGCGTGGCAGTCAAAGTGTTAAAACAATTTTTACATTGCTATGCTTGTGTCAAAGAAATTCAGAAAGATTTAATCGTTGCAAGAACGAGTAATAGTATGCAAATTATGTATGCATAAGATGAAATATATCGTGTGGAATAAAAATATTCTAGGTTAGGCAAAATGCCTTGTGGTTGGAGTTAAAACAGCTTCCAGTGGAAAGGATTAATACTTTACCAAGTGGCGATTGTTTCAGAATTTTTTAAGGCCCACAAAGTTCTTTCAAAGCTGACAGGAATTTTTTATTGAGAATCCTCAAGGCATCTTCGGTAAGGTTATGTAATAATTTTGTTACAATCTACAATGTAAATGTAGTTTTTTAAGCCTCGTTCCATTAAGTGCAATTATTGAAAATCCTAGGCTTTATTGTTACTTTGAGAATGTGTCTTGAAGGATTTCTCAGACGCATACATAGTGATGCAAAAGCTGTTTCGCATAGCTAAGAATGTTAAGGGCGTCTTTCTTCGTCGTTTTAAAATTAACAAAGTTTGTTTAGAGCTGGTTAAAAATTACTCCGCGATACTCTTGCAGCGATAAGATTTACAAATAATTGCCATAACATTAATGCCATTGAGCTTCGAATTTTATGTATAAGACGCACTTCTTTATCCACTAATTAACAATCATTTTCACAATGATTGTTTCCACGATCTAGATAAATAAAAATTGTGGTTAAAAATAATTGTAACGTTAAAGACATTGAACATCGATTTTTATATAAAAGAAAACTTCGTCCAGTAATTAACAATTGTCATTACACTGATTGTTCTTATGAAATACGTAAATTAAAATTGTTAATTAATTCTCTCAATTGTTTAACAGTTTGTTGCACGTTTCCAGAATTTCTCGATATTCGTCCATTCTCGTTTTACATTTAAATGCAACTCGTTCGCGTTTCAATTACAACTACATATTTAAATTACACATATCAAACTGCAATATAATAACAAAAGTAACTGCGCCTTGTCGTCTACACTGAAATTACAAACTACGTAAATCAGAAGATCGAATGCATCCGCGAAACCGTCTCAAAGTTTAGCCTCAAAATTAATTCAACGAAGGGATTAAATATGTCACTCATTTTTGCAGGTTTCCTTAAAAATTTGACAGTATCCGAACACTTGAACCGACCAACCAGCAACCTCAAAAATTCCGCAAAGTCAAAGTAATTTATTCAATGAAGCAACGATGGAAAACTTAAAATGTATCGCGCATAGTGATCGCTGAACCTCCTCGAATTCTCCGGATCTCAACTGAATTTAGTGCAACGAATATATTAACGTACGAATTTATTTATAAATTCGTGGACGAATAACTTTGTCACCGATGTACACGGTTAACGTGGCAGCGAAATTGTGAAAAATCAAGGAGATAAAATTTAGCGGGAAATCGATGCAACCGCAGATCGATCGAAAAAGAGTTTTTATAATTCGATGGACGGTTCGATCGGCAAAATATCTGTTGCGTTACTCAATGATAATAATAGACGAAAACAATGTTTGCAGAGGCATTTTCCCGACCTTTCGATTGCATCCGTTATGCGTCCCGATCCAATAATAGTCATCGGTAGCAAATAATATAGAAACGATCGGGAGTAGCGTCGGTCACGGTAAAAACGCGTCTCGCTTTAAATATAATCGGTGATCCCATTGTTTCCGTTCGATTTTAAAACCGTGTCGCGTGACCGCTAATTTGCCAATTGCCTATGCTAAATAGTTGGCAAATGCCTGGCGGGATTTCGCTGTGCGATCGCCAAGTAAAAAAGAACGTCTCGGTGCGACGATTTTATCGTGCGGCGAATTTTTCGCTCTGCACAATCGCGATTCTCAAACTGACCCTTTTCTTTTCCTTCTCGAAAAAGCGAAACTACCTTTACGGGGGGAATACACTTTATAAGATGAAAATTTTAGATTTTTTTGTTTGAAATTGATTCCAGTATGTGTCTAGAATACGTGTATAAAGTT
>CM052092.1:3347487-3363105 GCA_028453745.1 Agapostemon virescens
TTCTGTCCTTGGCGATACGATTTCTCTGCGGTGCTTTCGACTTTAAATCCTTAGTCAACTGTCTTTTCAACGTGTTCCGAGTGCTTTTTGATAGCAAATTTATTTTTTTGTCGAAAGCCATTCGAGTTGGGGGGTTGTTGATGATTTTCAGGGAACTTTGAATTTTAGTTTCTCAATCGAACACTTTGTTTAGGTGGAAATTTTAAATAAACCCCCCCGGAGTTTTTCATGTTTTTTACCGAGACTGAGACTGTTCCTCAGGCGACTGGGAAAGTGCCCCTGGGAGTTGCAGGCGGTTCGTCTTGGAGACGAGCTCGCTTTTGAATCATTTCCTTGGTCCATTGACATTTTAGTCTGTCGCAATGTGATTTTATAAACTAATTTTTTTAAATTGCTATCAAAAATCGTAAGAAAATGCGACGTCAAATACGAATCACTTAGAACAGTACCAGAAAATGTATCGATAAAAGTGCAGAACGAAACGACGAAAAATAAAATGGTTGCCTCTCTTGAAGTCTGTCGTTAAACAAATTCTCAAGCACTAAACAATGCTCTAAAACTCTTTTCCATTCCTACCAAAAATCGTAAGAAACTGCAACGCCAAATATGAATCACTTAGAACAACGCCAGGAAAAGGGTTGTCGGCGGAAATTGTAAATAAACCCGCCCGGAATTTTTCACGCTTTTCACCGAGACCGAGACTGTTCCTCAGGCGACTGGGAAAGTGCCCCTGGGAGTCGCAGGCGATTCGTCTTGGAGCATCTGTCAATATTTGCAGTCTATTCGCACACGGTGTTTCCTTTCGAATTGTTTTCTTGGTCCATTGAGTTTTTAGTTTGCAAGGTGATTTTGTAAACAAACTAATTTCGTTTAAACTTTGAAACCGAAACGTTTTCGGTGAATTTGAGGAAACCGTAGGCGTTATTCGGATATTTCTGTATGGTTACGTTGGAGCCGTCAGTAGAACGCATTTGATTGCCAAGGCTGCGAGCGAAGAATTGTTTCATTCAGTTATTGTCTTTTTAGTTTGTTTCTAGCTAGCGAGGGAATTCTCTCGTACGTCGAGGAGGATGCTTTTGTTGATTTTCAAAGAACCGTGGCTGCATTGATGCCTCGAAGATGAACGATGATGCACGACAGACACCAGGACGACGCATTTAATTACTAGCCGAGCAAACAGTCTCGTTACGTGCATTATGAAAAATTAACGCACGTTCTTGTTTTTTCTTCGGACCGATCAGGACTTTGATAGACGATCTTATTCTTCGAGGAAAACGTTTTTCATGCTTCTCCGGTGTTTCTAGCACTTGCGAGATCCGTGTCGAATTCTGCAGAACTGCAGAATTCTTTCGTTCCCGAAGGACGCCTCCGGAACGCTCCAGAAACACTTTGCAAAGCGTACCCTAACCTCGTCGAAGAAATCTAGGAAAATCGATTCTCGTCGATCGAAAAATTTCGTGACGCTTACGTAATAGTTTTAAAATGGAAAATTTCCTCGCAACAATAAGTTTTGTAACATCGTTACACTTTGGAGGGCAAAATAACATTTTGTTTATTTAATAGTTCACGGTAACAACCCCTGGCACTCGAAAGCAGACATCGAGGCACCATTAAAAATTATCACACTGTTATTTTAAATAATTTTTGCATCTCTATGCTTGAGAAATTGATAAAAGTTTAGATGTCTTAGGGACGAAAAAGTGCCTCGGTTTTGGAATTGAAATAGCTTCGAGAGCAAAGGGTTGAGTTATTAAAAATGCAGAATTCTTTATTCTCCGATGAACTTTCTGACCAGAATCAAAGGGCATGAAGGGAACTTCCTTCGAGAACGATGAACACTCTAAAACACTATCTAACGAACAACCCTAACCTCTTTCAAAATCGAATTTCACCAACTAGTACTTCAAGATCTGTCTCGCATTTTTCAACGCGTCATAAAAGTCCCCCAAAAATTATTTAACGCTCCAAAAATAGACAAATTTGCAACAATAATTTCTGCAACATCATCGCACCTTGCAGAGCAAAATAACATTTTGTTTATTTAATAGTTCACGGTAACAACCCTTGCCACTCGAAAGCAGACATCGAGGCAGCATTAAAAATTATCACACTGTTATTTAAAATAAGTTTTGCATCACTATTCTTGAGAAATACTTCAAGATCTGTTTCCCATTCTTCAACGCGTCATAAAAATCCCCCAAAAATTGTTTAACGCTTCAAAAATATACAAATAGACCGCAACAAAACGTTTATCTGCTAGTTCGTAGTAAAAATGAATTTTCAAATTTGCTAATTTGCTAAAAAAAAAAATAGTATCGTTCAAGACACGAACAACGCGTTAACCCGAGACGTTGAAAACAAATCAACCCGCGTTCGGCGATGATTCTCTCACCCCGGAAACAAATGGAACGTCGATCCGCCATTTTCTCCTTGATACGGAAAATCCGTGCGAATACATGAATGTCGATCGTCGATTTATCGTAGCGCGCATCAAGCGCGGTCGAGGCTCGTGTGAACATTGTCGGCGCAATTAGGGATAATTACGAGCAAATGAATCTCGGTTTATTCTAATGCGGCGGGTACGTTTCGCGGAGTAAAAAGCAGAAGGAAGAAGTGCTCGGAGCCGACCGGTAATCAAAACACCGACACTTTTTTTCTATTTCCACAAGCGAGCGAATTCCTCTACGAAACCAGATACGATCGACCATCCGAACGGGTTCGAAACCGTTCCCGTGGTCGACGGTTCTCCGAGATCGGGCGGATTGAAAACCGAAAGGAACACGCTTACCTCGTGTGCGCGTTATCTCAGCGAGTGTCCTCCTCTCGACGGCTGTCCCCGGGCAGCATAGTCCTCGAGGAAGCCCCTGATACCGGAACCAGTGTCCAGGACCCGTCTAATCTTCCGCGATCCTCGCGTCACTGTGTCTCATCGCACTCACTCGCGACAGTATGCAAATAAGGAAACGTGTCCAGGTCCTCGGACGTCACTTCTCGCACGTCGGTGCCACGGTCGAACGAAGCAAACGTGCGTTTTATCGCCACCCTCGAGAGAGAACTTCCGCGAATCGAGGAGAGAACAAAATCAACGAGTAGAATCAAGAAAAATAAACGTCGACACCCTCGTCGCGCGCAGATTGTTACAGGTCTTCGATCTTTCTCACTGATCTCACGAGATTCGGCGCGCGTTCGTGTCAGCAGACGCGAATCGAACGTAGAACGAAGCAAATCACAATCGGCCAATCACACCGTCCACCGTAGAACAAATACAGTAGAAAAAATAATAATAATAATATTATCAAGAATATATCCATGAACCACTGGATATCTCTGTTTCCCGTGTGGTCGTCGTCGTCGCACTGTCATCGAACCCGTGCCGGCCGACCTCGCATGATTTCGTGTCGCGGCGCGAACTGCGGGTGAGTGCCAGCCACCCTCTCGACGGTCCAACAAACCGGAAGTCCCCGCGGCACCACCGATCATCCACCGGGTCGAAGTCGATAGACGCGCGATGCGATGCCACTGTCCTCGCTCCGAGCCGCTCGCGCGTCTCCGTTGGCCCCGGGGGGGCCGAAGGGGGAGGGGTCTGCGTTGCCGAACCGGTGGTGGTGGCGGGGTTGCCCGAGGGGTGGGGCGTGCGCGCGTGCACACGGAGAGGATCTCCGAGCCGGGCGCCGCGGAGCGCCGAGCGTGGCCGCGTGAAACGCGCAAAAACCCGACCCGCGAAGCGAGTCGCGAGAGACAAGAAACCGCGTGTGTATATGTATTTCTCTCTCTCTCTCTCTCTCTCTTTCTTTGTGTTTCTCTTGTGTCTCTGCGCGAACGTGTGTCGCGCACTGTTTCCAATGTCACCCAAAATTCCCGTTCGTCCTCCGAGTGTCTTCTCGGGGGTTAGCGAAACGGTAGGAAGAGTGTGGAAGAAATAGACAGAGTGACAGATATGAAGAAAGAGAGAGTGAGAGAAAGAAAGATAGATAGAGAGGGAGAGAGAAAGATAGCACCGCAATCTCCAAAGGGGATGATCGAAGAAACAGGATCACTGGTTCTGCACGGAGGAAACTCGACGCTGTTCCGCACGGAGCTGGTTCCTACCACCTGGTGGGGCTCGACCGTCCACGAAGTGGGGGTGTTCCGCGGTTTCCATCGGTAGGGGGTGGTGCCTGCTAGCCCGTGTGTCCGCGTGACCGATGGTCGCGAGGGAACAACGGAGGAAGCTCTTGCCCGTTCCGCCGCAACCCCGTTCGTCGCGCGCAGGGGTGGAGAAAGTGGCGTGCAGAAGGAGACGTGGTATCGCGCGTGTGCGAGAATCGCACAACGTGCGAGAGAGCTTTCGTAAGAGAGTGTCTTTCACCGAGCCCAGAATCTAAGACAGGCGAGTGCGCGTGGCTCGGCTGGCGCGAGATGACTGAACCCCTCCGAGGGGCGAGAGAGAGACAGAGAGGTGGGGAGCGGTGTTCGCAGCCCCCACCACGCCGCCCCGTGCTGCTACACGGTTCGCGGCCCCCCACCATCGAGGCCGGGTACCGATGCCCCACCCCGTCAAACGGAACGACAACCGGCGTTCTCCCCGCCCTCGCGCCGTTCCTCAGCGTCTCAGACGCGGGTTCCCCCCACCACCGGCCAGCTCACAACCCTCTCTGTCGGACTCGAGGACCGGGTACGCCGGGTCCTCCGCGCAACGATCGCTGAGACCACAGCCACGCCGCGAGTAGAGCGAGCAGGATCGACGACGCATACGCTTCTGCCACCGTCGTCTCGAGATCAGGCTCTTCTTCTTCTCTCGTCCTCGTCTACTGTCGCGCACTCGTCCACCGGCTGGCGAGCGACGCGCTGCGCCCTCCGGCTCTCTCTCTTTCTCTCTGTTTCATTCTTTCTTTCTTTCTTTCTCTCTCTCTCTCTCTCTCCTGCGATCTCCGTCTCTCCGTCTTTCTTTGTTTCTTTCGTTCCATCGTCCTCGCTCGCTCTCTTCTCTTGTTCGCTTGTTCCCTCGCCCTCTGCCAGTCCACGTGCTTCTGCTTCTTGTCGCCGATGCACCCCGCACCTGGTGGGGGTGATTGTGGGAGGGTCTCCGAGCACGATGCTTGATGCTGATCGATGAGGATGCTGCGGCGACTTAGGACCGACCGGGCATGATGAATTCGAGCGAGACGAAGTGACCCGGCGAGCGGACTCGCGCGGTACTCGAGGCGGTCTGCGCATTTTTTCAGAAAAATTGATGAGCCCTGGGAGGAGGTGTTGTTGCTGCGTCTGGGACCCAGGAATTTTCGGGAGGCGTGAGTAATGGGGTTGGGATTCAGCGAAAGGAGTAGGGGTCATTTAGATTGATTCTGCGAAGATTTTGGGGGTTTGTTTTTTTCGTTTTCAGGCTGTCCGGGTTTCTTGAAGGTAATTGAGTTCTAAGGACGGCGAAGAGTGTGGCGTATTTGTTGACAGTTTTGAGGGAATGTCGACGAAGATGTTTGGGTGTCGTTGATTATATTTACAATGTGCGACTGAACTGGCGATTTTAGAGATTGATATTCGTTTCGGGTGTGCTTGTAGACAGCGCGTTTCCTATGATTAGATTTATTGTGTCAATTGCGACAGGCAAATGATAATTCATTCTTAATTTAATCAGTTTAACGAGACGAGAGTTCTGGGAATTCGCAATTTGGCGTGACGTCGCCGTCACTCGCAGAAAAGAAATAACCAAGATAATTAGATGATGGGGTGAAATACGGTGCTCATATTTTTAAACCAGCTAGGGATCATTCCTTAACATTTTCCATATTACAACAAAACTCGTTTGTTATTAATAAAGTCCAATAGAAAGAAACGAATGGTCATTCGTAAATCGTATCATCCTGCCTACTGTTTTAGGTTTGACTCACTTTTGTTATAAATGTACGAAACTCAGTTTGTTTATAATTAACAACATTGCAGACGCAGAGTATTGGCCATTTTAAACCAAAACCCGGTCGAAATTGAGAATGTTAGAAACAGAGTTTAATAATTGCAACGTTGACAGGTTTAGCAATGTTGCAGACACTTGAATATTGTTGGCAAAAATGATACTACCACAGGACATTCATTATGCATTCCGATTTCGCGTCATAATGACTTCATCTGTAGTCTCCCGAGGAATTATTGTTTCCAGGGGTTGCAAAGATCGACGACGCGTGCAGACACCCCTGCGCAGAATCGCCTCTATCAGCCAATGACGTCACGCCGCCCTCTCGACCAACCCCATTCAAGGCCCTCCTACTTTTCACCCCGGAAAACGAGGTGCTCGTGTCATCGCCGTCGCTTATCGGTAATGCGATTCGCAGGGGTGAAGATCAGTATGATATCCTTTCAACCAGTTACTAATTGAGACTGAGAAGAGGACAGTTTTGCAATTTTATTGCCCACAGTGTTTCTCGAGGCGTCTTTTTATTAACCCTTTTTTTGTTGTAAAACTTTGAGGAATTAAACTTCCAAGGAGTGCAAAATTTCCCAGATTCTCCAAGCTCCTAAATATTCGAAACTTGCAAGATCTTCAGGAGCATAGTATTTATCAACCCTTAGCATTCGAGCGGTGATTCTGGGGTATCTTTCTCTTAACCCTTTTTTCTCGTAAAACTATACGGAATTAAACTTCCAAGGAGTGCAAAATTTCCGAGATTCTTCAAGCTCCTAAATATTCGAAACTTGCAAGATTTACAAGAGCACAGCATTTATCAACCCTTAGCAGTCGAGTGGCGACTTCGAGGCGTCTTTCTGTTAACCCTTTTCTCTCCTAAAATATTGTGGAATTAAATTTCCAACACGTGCAAAATTTCCCAGATTCAAGACTTTCAAGAGCATACTATTCGTCAACCCTTAGCACACGATTGGCGACTCCGAAGTGCTATTAGAAATTGCCACGCTCATTATTCAAAGTATCGCGTATAATATCGAATTTGTTTGAGTACAATAACTTACTAAACGTTTAAATATCGTATCAGTATCGTCCTACAAGTTTTACATCCACAGAATAAAGAAAAGATCACATGAAATAAAAATATCCTAGATTGCAAAAACAGTTTAACTTCGATGTTAAAACAGCTCCTAAAGACGAACAAGATTCCAAAACGCCTCCAAAAAATTTCAAGAATTTCATCGAATAAACATCGAAACGTGCCAATTGATATTTTAAATTTCGCAAGCCACAGCGTCGACCGCGAAGTACATACACACATCCATCGACAAAAATGACGCTGTACCTAATCAAACGAGCCCCCAAAAGTCCGTGGCAACAGTACCCCCGGAAAAAACTCGTCCGGACTGTCGAATTGAAAACCACCCCTTGGCGTCTCGCCGGTGAAAGGTCACAAAGGCGCCGGTTTCGCCGCCGGTTTAAAACTATTCAGCGAAACTAGCCTTCCCAGGGCGAGTGGCAACATCGGTCCGCGCGATTCATAGTGTTTCCACGGCTTTCCATAGTTACAGTCGCGGAAACAAAAGGGCGCAGACTCGGCGTCGACTGGGGGTAAAGCCCGAGTTAGGGCGAAGCTCTTGTCCAATAATGTCGAGAGTTTCGCCACCCTCTTTGGTTGCGCGTTCTCTCCGGCCCTCCCCCTTTCACTTCTCGTCCCTTTGCGGACTCGCCTGATTCTCCGGGTGGTTGTCGGCTCGTAAACATAATGGAGTAACAATGTGCCGAATTAGCCTGGCCGGGCCGGGTGAAACAATGCCGCGCGAACGAATCGAATTAAAACGATCCCGAAGTGGTTCCCATAGGCCGTGCGCGCGCGTTTCTACAACCCATGGCTTTTGCTGTCGCGGCCAATTCATCCTCCCTTCCAGCTTTTAGATTGACGTTTCCGAGCTATTTACATCGTGCGGGTAGTTTATGGCCGCGGATTAAGGATGATTAAAGCTGAAAAGAGTCATGAACGAAAATGGGCCTGATTCACGGACCGGCCGGCCTGTGAACCGTTCTCTCTCTTTCTCTCTCTCTCTTTCTTTCTCCCGCTCTCTTTCTCTCTCCTCCTTTTCGATTCACCGGTGTGATTCGACATCCTCATTTGTCACGATTATGCTCTCTATAAACGAGACCAGCCACTCGTCGATCAAAACCGCCGCTTCTACGGGGACATTGTCGGACACGAAATCTGGAACAATAGCGTCTCGATCTCGATGCCCTCCGCGGACGGTTTTCGGACACCTTTCTCTTGCGCGAGAGTAGCTTGTGTTGCGTCTTCGAGTGGATTAGAAGCTTGCGCCAGCCTCCTTCTGCGGGCAATGATCTCGAATATTCCTTCAATGACACTCAATTGAGACTTCGAGCGATTCCTCGATCTGATTTTGTGGGAACACTGCGCCCACTGAACGCTGCTTTTGTTCTTTAATGGAATCAGCGATTTTTGTTTGGGTAATTGGTGCTTCGAATCCTTCGCGACGCGTCTTTTCGGAGATTATTGTTTAGAATTTACGTTCTTCATGATTTACAGAAAGACATTTGTGTGCTTTTTGGAGGATTGAAAAGTGAAATGTTTGTGTGCAGCATTTCTTCAATTTTAATCTAGTTTTTGCAGATCAAACGCAGAATTGAATTCGAATGAAGAAATAACTGGTCAAATAACTGGTTTTAAATTTTTTATTTTGCGATTGTTGAAGTTAAAAATCGCCTTCGTAGGAATCGATTCGACAGATTAATGTATTCAGTTGTGCATCGTGACAAAAATCGCAGGAAAGCCAAGTAAATTAATCTTTATCATTTTTATGAGACAACGCACATTATCGATTCCATACGCTTATTAATTAAATGTAAAAGTTGAAACAAAACTGTATTGATTATGAAAGAATATAGAATTAACACTAGCTTACCACAACTAGTCAAACAACTGGTCTTAAATTTTTTATTTTACAATTATTGAAGAATTGTTGGAGTTAAAAATCGCCTTCGTAGGAATTGATTCGACAGATTAATGTATTCAGTCGTACACTGTGATAAAAATCGCAGAAAAGCCGAATAAATTAATCTTTATCATTTTTACGAGACAACGCACAGTACTAATTGCATACATTTATTAATTCAACGTAAAAGATGAAATAAAACTATATCGATTGCGAAAGAAGGTAGAATCAAGAGAAGCGTCTCATAATATAAGGGAACTGCATTTCGGATTGCTCTCATGATTATTCTCATTCTATCATTCCCACGAAGTAGCAATAATTGCAATTAAACGCGAAAAGGGGCGTGCACCAAGAAGATACCGAAACTGTGATTTTATTATTATCAACGTTTCGATCCATACATTTATTTAAATGTATATTAGGACTTCTCTTGGCAGTGCAACTAATTTTGCATTCGAATGCGACCGTCCAATAAAAAGAAGATTTTAATCTTCGCCCCCGGTTTAATTAAACCCGGGATTAATTAGAGCAACTTGCGAATCGAGTGTTTCTCGAACTTCTCCGGATTCTTATATTAGTTCAGTCGTGTCTGAAAAAAATAACGAGCATAACAACTTTACAAAACAGTCTGCACAGATACGATCTGAAACCTCGTTTTAATTGAACCGCGCCCTAATTGGAATAAATTATGAAACACGTGTTTCTTTGACCACCTTACATTCCATTAACATGCGCACGTAGACGAACCACTATTACCTCGTCCATGCCAAACCTGGGTTAACAGAATTCGGGTCGATTCTGACCCGGAATGACGAACGTTCTAAATTCAAAATTTCCGATACCCCAATTCAGATCATTTTTGTTTTACAACAAGAATAAACTACAAAATTAATTGAACGCCGAATCTACCGAGCACCGAAAGTGGCTGTTGCATATTACCTTGAAAAAATGGCAAAATTCAATTTATTTAAATTATCTGCAATTTTTACTATAAAATACGAAATATTAATATATACGAATATATACGAAATATTATATTCTACGAAGTACGAAGAAATATAGAAGTCTACTAAATCGTCAACTAATTCCCTTCGAAGGGAATGGAGTAACTTAAACAGTTGAAAAATAAAAAGAATTAGACCAGAGAGTGTTTCGGTTTCCCGAACTTCCGTGAGCTAACTGTATTTCCATCTCGGGTTTCCGGTTTCAGAAAATCCCAGAAAAAGGTTCCCAGAATGTTGTCGAGTGTCCCGGTCGCAGTAACATAATCGATTCCTCTGCTAGACGAACGGCGAACGGGTTGAGTTACGCCTAAGTGCATTAGTCTTTTAGGAAAAATCGAGAGAATCTCGATTCGAGGAAACACGATATTTTCACCGGGACTAAACGGGTCTTTAAGGAAGCGATATCTGGGAGCACCGGTATCCTGACCTATTTTACAGAAGGGTTACTCGGCAACCCTTTCGCCTAACGGGCTTCCACTATTTTTCCCACATTCTACTTTCCGTGAAACGGCAGCTACCTGATTCGGAACAGGGTGGAAAGCGGCAGACACGAATTAAACGATCCCCTCGCAGTGCAGGTGACGCAACAGGCTAGATCAAATTAATTTCCTGCCATCGATCGTCTCTCTCACGAAATCTGTGCTCTCTGCATTTGCATCCCCTTCCAGCTTCTTTGTTCACAGCTGGTTCGAATTGTTAATGTATCGTGCGGCCCTACGAGACTGCTTTTTTCCAGCAATTCTTGTTCCTTTTCGACTGATTTCCATCTGGCGCTGGCTGCAATTAGCCTGAATTTGTTGCTTCCCTCACGGAGACGTTTTCATACCTAACCTAGTATCTTCTGGAGGGGTTGTTGATGGCTTGAACGTTTTCATTTTGATAGAAACTTGATTAAACAATTTAAAGAATTCTTTTTCGTTGGTTCACTAAGACTGATTCTTTTCAGCAATTCTTGTTTGTTTTCGACTAATTTCCATCTGGCGCTGGTTGCAATTAGCCTGAATTTGTTGCTTCCCTCACGGAGACGTTTTCATACCTAACCTAGTATCTCCTGGAGGGGTTGCTAATTGCTTGAACGTTTTCATTTTGGTAGAAACTTGATTCAACAATTTAAAGAATTCTTTTTCGTTGGTTCACTAAGACTGATTCTTTTCAGCAATTCTTATTCCTTTTCGACTGATTTCCATCTGGTGCTGGCTGCAATTAGCCTGAATTTGTTGCTTCCCTCACGAAGACGTTTTCATACCTAACCTAGTATCTTCTGGAGGGGTTGCTGATGGCTTGAACGTTTTCATTTGGATAGAAACTTGATTCAACAATTTAAAGAATTTTTTTTCGTTGGTTCACTAAGACTGATTCTTTTCAGCAATTCTTATTCCTTTTAGACTAATTTCCATCTGGCGCTGGTTGCAATTAGCCTGAATTTGTTGCTTCGCTTACGGGGATGTTTTCAGTATGTTTTTGTGGAGTTCGTTTTTTGGGGTTGGCGGGGAACGGATTTATTGATCGAATATTTCAACGACGAAGGCGAACATGAAAAGAAATGGTGGCCATGTTATAAAATCGGAAGCATTGAAAACACGAAGACGATTTAATGATTGATTACAAATGTCAGCCCCGAAAATCGAAGAAGGCATTCTTTCATAATCAATACGGTTTTATTTCAACTTTAACATTTAATTAATAAGTGTATGGAATTTATAGTGTGTACTGTCTTATAAAAATGATGAAATTTAATTTATCTAGTTTTTCTACGATTTTTATCACAATGTACGATCGAATAAATTAATCTATCGACAAAATTCCTGCGAAGGGGATTTCGTAACTTGAAGAATTAGAAAATATAAAATGTGAAAACAGTTATTCGAGCAGTTATGGAATTAGAGGAATTAAAATAGTCTAATGGCTTCGAGAATTCCCTGAGATCAAAGTCACGGTTTTTTTTTCTATCCTCCACGGAGCGTCTCTCGTTAGCTTTTCCATGGGGTTTCGAATATCAGGAAAGAAGGGGTTTGTACCGTTTGGGCGTCCGTGTGAGAAAACCATTAGCCAAAAAGGAACCTTTAAATAACGGGCCACCGCCTCAGCCGGTCGTTTGCTAGAGGGGTGGATTCCCGGTGAAAAAAATATCGGTACTTTTGAATCCAGGTAGTCCAGGATACGATGGAAATATCTTTCCACGTTATGGGATATAGCGCCATAGGGTGGGGGACATTAACGGACACCTGGAGTCGTCTCGAGGAGTCGTCGAAAAATTATTATTTCATTCGTCATTTCCTCTGTGCCAAAGAAAAAAATGATTTCGAGAACCAAGAGCTCAAATGTCCGTGTGACATTCCTACAACTGTAACAAAATTATTGTTTCTAATCGTCGGACAAATTTCTAATCGGCAAACCTAATTTCAATGAAGGGACACTCTTTCATCGAGTTTTGACGACGGCTGTGTACAAATACCATAATAGTTCCGTTACACGGGGGACTTTTCTATATTAAAAAATTGTGATAATTACTTCAATGCTGTAACAAAACACTCCTAAAATTTCAAAAAGATCGGTTCGACCCATCGCCTGTAATAAATTCCAAACTACGATTCATTTTCGACGACGTAAGTCCACAGCTTGGTAAAAATTTTGAAAAAAATAATTCGACTGTTATTTTAGCTTAGCTGTTGTTACATAATTCATGTGACATACTATAGTTGAAACGAGACATAGTATAATACTTGAAAACCGTAAAATTTCTGCAAGATATCGTTATTTTGATAATTTAAAATATAAAGCAGAATATTTTCACGTTGTCGATCTAGGAACGATGAAATGGATGAAAATAGAAAGTCGAAAGAGTTTCTCGGTTCTTTTTTCCATCAAGATCCGTCGATTCCTCCCGAGGAAGCTCGTGGCCGGGTCTCGTGATGGAGGAGTCGGCGAGTTTACGAAAAAGTCACGAAACCGTCGGGCCAAAAGCCGGAAAGTTGAACGTTCTCTCTCGGCGCGGCTCGGCTGAAAGTTTAAAAATACCGGCGGCCCTTCAGCCTGGTGGAAATATGAATTTTTTATCTGGTCCCTGGACCATATGGCCGGTGCTCATCCTCGGAGGGGTGGAAAGACAAAAAAGCCGTGGTGCCGCGGAGAAAGAACGGTTCACGGAGAAAAGAAACGGTATTTTTAGAAATAGAATTTCCGAAGGTGGTTTCCGTGGTGTCCCGCGCGACAGCCAGGAAAGAGGAAAGGGTTGCAGCATCCTTTTCCCTCTTTTTCCACGTCTTCGACCGCGTTTCCTTCGTTTCTTTTTTTTTACGAAGCGAGAGGAAGAAAGAGAGAGGGAAGAGAGGAGGGATCCGAACACCCCATCGTTTCCGCGTCTAAATTCTTCTCACCCTTTCCCTCGGCTTTCGGACGGGACACCCTTTATTTTTCCCTTTGAGACTCGAGGATCCTTCAGCTGTCACCGCGGACTGTTCCCGTTGCCTTCGATTCACGATCCTTCGCTCTGACGATTACAGAGACCATGTGCGACACGCGCACTTCGAGACTTTCTCCATTGAATTCGCTCTTCGATTATCCTCAAGCTCCGTTCTCGAATATTCTCGAAATAGGAACTTCACCGTAATTCCAGAATCGCAGTTCAATGCCAACACCTTGGGAGCGAATAGTAGTCGTGTTTCAGACGTTGGGATAAAAGGGTAATCGAATGATAAATGGAAACAGTTTTGCCAAACGGGAGATAAAACGGGAAACGCAATCAGCGGGGGTAGAATTTGCGATCGCTGAGAGCAGGGCGAAGCACATTGCTGGGGGCAGTTATAGTTAAGCGCGTTATAGTACTTTCATACTGAAGCTACGATAAAAGTAATAGAATATCGTCGAGCAGCAATGAAATAAGAAAGACAATTTTGTATGGCTATTTAAATTACCACTGTGGGAATATTGCAATTCAACTATTTAAGGTTCTCCAAAAAGTCAGCGATTCCGACAGACTTGCGATACTATATTCATTTTTAACATCGTTTTCAGTGGTAGGAACTTTATAAATGGTGCCATTACAAAATAATGCTATTTTGACTGTTGGCAAGTATGGCAGGCAGATTCGTGGGAAATGCAATGAGCAGGAAAGAATTTACAATAACATGGAGCATGGTATAGTATAGTTAAAGTGGGGCTATTAAGGAGGTTGTGTTAGAATATAGTACTTCCATGCCGAAGCTACAATAAGAACTTCGTTGTATACATGTTTAAATTACCACCATGATAATGGTACAATTATAATCCTGTAGGACAATGGCGCTCACCTAAGTTTACTAGGTCTAGCTAGGTCTACATTCACGATGATCAATAGACGCAATAAAAGCAATACAAGAAGATGGTCAAAGAAGCAATATAATTTTTATTTGTCAGTGGTATTGCTGCCGGAAATGTCGTAAGCAGATCCACGGGAAACGCAATCAGCGAAGAAGAATTTACCAGAACACGAAAAATGGCGAATTACAGTTACAGGGGAGGTAGTTATAAAGGCTGCGTCAGAGTACTTCTACGCCGCAGCTTCAATAAAAGCAATAAAATATGAAAATCACTTTCGTACACATGTTCAAAATTACCACTGCAATAGTAGTACAATTTCAATAATGTCGGTGTTTCGCATTATATTGGGTTGTTCGGAAAGTAATTTCGTTTTTTCCCGACAGAGGATTGAATTGTATTTTTTTGCACCCAACTTCACACTTAAGTCGCTTAATCATTATATGTTTTGGGAGCTGATATAGCAAGGCTTGTGTGTGAAAAAGTCCGATTGATTCTACGCAGTAGTTTTTGGTTGGTGCCCTTTTAAATATGGAGAGCAATAAGCAGCATTTTCGTTATATTTTACTTTTTTACTATAGAAAAGGTAAAAATGCTGTTCAAGCCAGAAAGAAATTAACCGATGTGTATGGAGAAGATGTGTTGACAGTACGCCAGTGCCAGAACTGGTTTGCAAAATTTCGATCCGGCAATTTTGATGTCGAAGATGCACCACGTTTTGGAAGGCCGGTTGAAGCTGATAAAGACACGATAAAGGCATTGGTTGATGCAAACCGGCGAATAACAACACGCGAGATCGGTGAGAGGTTAAATTTATCGAATTCAACTGTTTAGGACCACTTGAAAGGCCTGGGTTTAACCTCGGAGCTCGATATATGGGTTCCCCATGTTCTCACGGAGAGAAATTTGTGTCGTCGCGTTGACGTCTGTGATTCGCTTCTCAAACGTCACGAAAATGATCCATTTTTGAAGCGCATCATTACTGGGGACGAAAAATGGGTTGTATATAACAATGTCAAACGCAAGAGATCATGGAGCAAAAAAGATGAACCGGCTCAAAGCATTTCCAAAGTCAATATCCATCAAAAAAAGGTGATGCTGTCTGTTTGGTGGGATTTTAAAGGAATCGTTTTTTTGAGCTTTTACCGGATAACACAACAATTAATTCGGAAGTCTACTGTCACCAGCTGGACAAACTGAATGATGCACTTCAACAGAAAAGGCCAGAATTAATCAACAGAAAAGGTGTAGTGTTCCACCAAGATAATGCGAGACCTCATACAAGTTTGGTCATTCGCCAAAAGCTTTTACAGCTTGAATGGGATACAATGCCACACCCGCCATATTCTCCAGATCTGGCACCTTCGGATTATTATTTGTTCCGGTCACTGCAAAATTTGTTAGACTGTAAAACTTTGAACGATCTTCAACAATCTTGAACGATCTTCGACATTCTTGAACG
>CM052092.1:3383410-3405093 GCA_028453745.1 Agapostemon virescens
AAGAACGCACTCAACCATTGAAAGAAGCGAAAGAAACTTTTAGATTAAATTAGACAATAAATTGTAAAAGTTCCAAATACCTTGTTAACCTTATGTATTTGTTACGTTCGCAAATTAAACAAGAATCTGCTGCGGTATTATAACAATCGATCGAAAGAGAAGGATCTTGAAATAATGCAAACTAAACAGAAACCTGCAATTATAACAATTGATCGAAAAGCGAGTAAGAGTGGAATAAAGTAGTCGAACATCGACTGAAGCAAATTCAAATTTTCAGATTGAACCTGACAATGAATAGTGCAAGCTAATTTGCAGAAAGAATAGCTATTTTGTCGGTAATTTCACGGACAATAGCCTGATTGGATGCGGAGACGCAGAAAAATGCGCGAGAAACTTTCGTCGGAACGCAATCAAGCTTCTAACCCGCCATCAAAGGGGCACATCCGAGTCGAGCGGAATGAAGAAGAGAGAGAAACATTAACAATCCAGTCGTACACGTTGCGAACGTGTGTAATGAAACAGATTTTTCCATAGTTCTCGAGTCTGGCCCCGAGCGAAACGATACACACAGTCGTACCGTCCGCTCCAAAAGCCGGCGCGCGTCGACCGCGCGGATCGATCGCCGATAGATCTCGTGGATCCGCGGCTCGATCGCGATCGAACTAAAACTTCAAGAAATACGTCGATCAGTGTAGGAGACAGGGACAGATCGAAAAATCTGCGCCTAGGTTGGCTAGTATCGACCGAAAATCGACGAAAAATTCGCGAAGCCGGGCCGTCTGGCTCCGGCCCATAAAGTGTCGGGCGTAAATCACTTGGTTTTATGGTGGTGCACGTTTGCCAACCTTTAGCTGATGAATTCCTCGGCCGGGCAAACTCAGAGGTGAAACACACGAACATCCTCTCTCGACGATATTGCCAGCTCTTCGGAGAAAAAACGAACGACCCTTTCGAAATTCCTGCCTTCGATCGCTGCAAATTTTTCGCGAAGCGATCCAAGGATTTTTGTCGAATTTCGGGAACTTTGCGGGAGATCGTGTTTCTTTTATTCCATGGTTTATGGGCGTTTTGGATATTTGGGAGTTTAGAGGAATTATGGTTTAGAAGGTTTTGTGGTCGTGATCGATTTTAAGATGCTGGAGGATTTTTCAGAATGTTGCGCACGTTGGCAGGTGAAACTTTGGTTTTCTAGATTTTTAATACTGGTTACTAATTTTGTAATTATTGATTATTTCGATTGGATTTTTATAAGTTATATAGAATTTCAAGACTTTCAAGTTTCGCAGGATTTACAATTTTTCCAGCCCTCTGAAATTTTAGGGCACTCAAGATTCTTGAGTTAGAATTCCTTACGCTTTTTGAAGTGCTTTAAAATTTTTTAAAGCTTCAATTTTTACAAGTCCTCCGAAATTTCAAGACTTGCAAAATTTCAAGGCTTTTAACATTTCAAGAATTTCAAGATTTCCAGTAGTTCCAATTTTTCCAGCAATCCGAAATTTTTAAGGCTTTCAAGAATTCTCAGAGCTTCAATTTCTCTAAACCTTTCAAAATTCCAAAGAGTTCCGATTTTTCCAAATCTTCCAGAATTTCAAGGCTTGCAGGATTCGAAGGCTTTTTAAATTTCAAACCATTTAGAATTTCAAGAATTTCAAGATTTCGAGGATTTACAATTTTTCCAGCCCTCCCAAATTTTCAATGCTTTCAAGAAGTCTAAGAGCTTCCATTTTCCAAAATCCCTAGTTAAATGAATTCAATGCAAATTGGACAGAAATTCTGGCATCGACGGCTGCTTACAAACCTGACAAAAATGCTTGCTTCGATCAACTTCGCAAAATTTCTTCAAAAAAACGCCTCGTTTATTGAGTCAAGTAAATATTGAACAAAATACTACTGCTTGGACCGAACGCACAAAAATTCGACAAAAATGTCTGCTTCCATCACTTGGGCAAAATTTCACTAATAATCCTAAATTCGTTGAATTAAATATAAGTAGCATAAATATTGTTGCTTCGATCGACCGCACAAAAATTCGACAAAAATGTCTGCTTCGACGAACTGCATAAAATTTCGAAAAATTCCTGGCTCGTCGAATCAAGTGCAAACTGGACAACAATATCCCTGCATCGTCAACTGCAAAATAAATCAATCGAACGACGTGTCTGCTCAAACGAATGGCGCTAAATATCGCGAAAAATGGCCGGCTCGAAGAGCGAAACACCGAGTCGGACAAAAATGGCTGCATCGGCGTCCGCGTAAAAATCCTCCCTTCCGAATTGCCTCGAAGGGGGTAAAAAGCGTGCATCTGCATCCCTTCGGGGATGAGAAGACGGTGCGCTCGGTAAAGGGTTCGAAGAAGCCGGAAGGAATCTTTTTAGGTCGATTAGAGAGAGGAGCCCGGAGAACGAGGGGCCGAAGGTGTCGTCGACAGGCTCCGCCGTTTTCTGGATCCGCCCTAACGGCGTTCCGATTATACAGATATTCAAATGAGCCCGTCCCCGTTGTCTCTGGCCGCAACAGTTACGTATCATCGAATTATTCTAATTTCCCGCGGCAAAACAACAGCCGCCAGCCAGAAGTTTGCGTGGAGTTCGCGGACTGCAAAGCGCCTTCCCTACTTTGCAGAGCGTCCGTCGTCGCGTCTGCGGCTCAGGGAAAAAGGAACCGACGACACGCCCACTTCTGGGGGTGGCACGGGGGTTGGCTGGCCTATATCAACCCTCTGTCTGTCGCTTTCAACCCTTCCCTCGAGTACCCGCTGGACTTGAGTGGGGGTGAAAACGGTTTCCAGGTTCCAGGGGGCGGCGGACGCAACCTTCGCGCAAAATCCAACAACCTCTTGCCTATTCGTGGGAACACTCTGCCAGCCTGGTTTAGGGGTGGTTTCGCGGGGGACGATCATGCGCGGTGCGAGCAAGCTTCGTTCGCATCCTGGAAACACTTTCCGTAAGGTCGCAATTTTTTGAGGCGCTTTTTCGAATTCAAAATGGCTGCCTCATAGATTCCGAGATTTTTTAAAGCAACATAGGCGCACTTCTTAATTTTTGCAATTTGTTTGCAATCAATTTAGTGGCAATCATTAATTTCTATTTGTGAATTATTCTTGTTGAGGCTTTTGGGTGTAAGCCTTGTCCTAAAGGAAGATATTTCCCAACGTTTTGCAAGCAGGGGGGTTTCGGGTTCATCAGCTTCATCAGGGGGTTGGAAGACACACTGATACTATATTTGTGAAGTATAGCAGCGCTATAGTAGTTAGGCCAAATGGAAAAATCCTTCACGGATAAATCCACAGGTGGAAAGCAGTGGACACCCCTTTCCTCGAGCACTTCCGGAAGAGACGAGAGTTTCGGCGCGAAGGGGTGGTTTTCTGGCAGCGTGCGCAGCCTTTAGTGAGTTGACAGAACGTGCGATGATCGAACGATAAAAGTGGAGCGAGATGGACTGACACGAAGAATTACGAAGCAGAGCGAGACGGAATGACGAGGAATGACGAGGAATGACGGAGAACGAAGCGGAGGAGCGCAAGAGCGTATTTTCTCGCGAATCGCGAGGAGTGGCGATGGTTGGCGAAGGTATTAAAGGAAGAATGGTGGATCGTCGCGCGACCATATGGGCAACAAGGTTCACCGATGGAATATAGCTCGTATGACGTCACGTACACGGCCGGATGCCGTGGACGTGTCACACGGCCCGCGGGGCTCCACGGAATAATAAAGAAAATCGAAACGAGAGGAGCCCCGAGGGGCCAGAGGAGGGAAAACGCGGTGAAAAAGGAGAACCGGGTTCCTCTCCTCGATTCCGAAGGGAGCTGACCGATCGTTCGGCCACGTATCGAGACACGTGGCCACCTGACCGACGTATACAGGGTGTTCGGCTACGTGCGTTAAATATTTCCCAAGGGATGGTCGAGATCGAGCCCTTCCAACCAGCTGAACCGATCTTACGGGTCAAACTGGCTCGCGAATTCACAATGGCTTTGTTCGCCGGTTAGGTACAACCGTTTTGTATTACGGTAATCGATAGATCGTTGTGGGCTGTCCGGAAAGTTTGCGTCGACTTATTTTTATTTTTAATAAATATTCATAGCAAAAACTTAAACGCTTTGCGTTTCAATCTTCTGGCAAAATCGGGACGAATTTTGTGGACGATCCAAGAGAAGTTTAGATGAAATTGAGTTCAGCGACGTTTTTAGATTTTCGGAATTTTTTCTAGCATAATCGTGAAAGGTTTTCGAACGATTTTTATGAGAAATTATTCGATTAACTCTCGTGAGTACAGTAATATTAATTTTTAGGATATGGTTAAAAAACGGGGAAGGAGAACAAGGTACAGAGCAACTTTAGGAATTTTTTCTGTAATAACTGTAAGAGGTACCTAAACGATTTTGAGATAAAATTATTCTATGAATTGTTGCAAACGTAGGAATATTTATTTTTATAATATTTCGAACATGGATATGTTTAAAAATTTTGTGGAGGCAAATGAATTTTTTCTAGCATAATCGTGAAAGGTATTAGAACGATTTTTATGAGAAATTATTCGATTAACTCTCGCGAATACAGTAATATTAATTTTTAGAATATGGTTAAAAAATGGGGGAGGAGAACAAGGTACAGAACAACTTTAGGAATTTTTCCTGTAATAAGTCTAAGAGGTACCTAAACAATTTTTACACGAAATTATTCTATGAATTGTTGCAAACGTAGCAATATTTATTTTTATAATATTTTGCACATTTGGATATGTTTAAAAATTTTGTTAAGGCAAGGCAATTTGCGACAGTTTTCTTGGTCTTTGTGTTATTTATTTTGTAAGTCGATTGTTTGAAGATGGGTAGAAGGGAAAATGTAATTGTAGCCGGTGTAGTAATTAGTTTTGAATGTTGGCTGTCAGGCTAGATATTTGAAAATCGAGACGGTCATCGATGTGAACAGCACAGTGCCGTTAGGTTTCCTTTAAAGTCTAATGAAACGGGAACAACGGGACAGATGAACGAAACGAAAGTTCACCGCTCGCGATAATTATCCGTTCTAATGATGATGGATGTCTTTATCCGTGGGCTTGGCGCGATTAGGACGGTTAATGGCTCGCAACAGGTCGAACGGCAAATTTCTGCGGAGGAACGATGTTGAACCGGGTTGAGGAGTCGTGACGCGAGGCATAGAGGGTTGATTACTATCCACTTTCATTCGGAAAATAATATTTTAAAAAACATTAACCACGAACACTTAATCAGTATGGGTCTTGTCTTTTCTGTTTCGACCTTCTCTCCGAGAATGACGAGTTAATTGATCGCCGAAAATTTCGGGCCTCTCGAGATCTCTGTGAGGTTTAATTTTTACAATCCTTTAGAAATTTTAGGGCACTCAAGATTCTCGAATTCCCATTCAAAATTTCCAGTAGTCTAATTTTTCCAGCCCTCCATAATTTTCAAGGCTTTCAAGAATTCTTAGAGCTTGAATTTTTCTAGATCTTTCAAAATTTCAAGGCTTACAAAATTTCAAGGCTTGCAGAATTCGAAGGCTTTACAAATTTCAAACTATATAGAATTTCAAGGCTTACAAAATTTCAAGGCTTGCAGAATTCGAAGACTTCAAATTTCAAACCATTTAGAATTTCAAGGCTTTCGAAATTTCGAGGCTTTCGAAATTTCGAGGCTTACAAAATTTCAAGACTTTTCAAATTTCAAACCATTTAGAATTTTAAGGCTTTCGAAATTTCTAGGCTTACACAATTTCAAGGCTTACAGAATTCGAAGGCTTTTCAAATTTCAAACTATACAGAATTTCAAGGCTTTAGAAATTTCTAGGCTTACACAATTTCAAGGCTTGCAGAATTCGGAGGCTTTTCAAATTTCAAACCATTTAGAATTTCAAGACTTTCAAGATTTCCAGCCCTCCAAAATTTACAAGGCTTTCGAGATTTCTAAAAGTTTCAATTCTCCCAAACCTTCATCATTTCAACGCTTCAAGATTCCAAGAGTTTCCATTCCACCAAGCCCTCAATAATTTCAAGGCTTCCAACATTTTCAACCCTTCTAAAATTCCACGACTTTCGAGATTTGCAGAAGTTTCAATGATTCCAGCCCTTCAAAAACTTTAACAATTTTAAGATTCCTAAGAGTTTCACCTTTTCCACGCTTCTGAAAACGGCTTTTCTAGGCTTTCAATATTTTGAAGAGTTTAAATCTTCGAATTACGTTGAAAGCGGTTCGAATTTTCCCTCCAAAAATATCGGATCGAAGCAATTAAAAATGTTCAGACCCCATCGGTGGATACAGGGGATCCGAAAGAAGGTGCACAACATGCAAAACTTCGAATCGACGAGTCGGACGTGTTCGAAAATTTCTGTCTGCGAGACGTAGCGATTAGGCTGTCACTTGACGCGGTCACGGAGGATCCTTCCGGTAGACAACGCGTTAAGAAGGTCCGCGAGGTTCGTGTTCGATCGTGGGTCGAAAAGACGGTCGGTTCGCGGAATCGTCTGTTCGGAAACGTAGAAAAAAATAAAACAGACAAAAAGAATCTCGAGGTGGGCCCCGAAAAGATCTGTTCGTGGTTCCATTTAGCCCTGGACGAAGAAAGAGATGAGACGCAGACGCAGAAGAAGAAGAAGACGAAGAAGAAGACGACCACGAAGAAGAAGAAGACGAAGAGACAGAAGAAGAGACGGAGGAGGAGGTGGACGCGAAAACGATATGGAAGAAGAAGAGATTTTCGTGGCTGGGCCCCTTTGTGCGCAAGGCCCAGCCACGTTTTATGCACAAAAGACGCGGGGAAGGGGCCCGAAGAGAAGCTGAACGAGCCAGGAGGAGGACCAAGGAGCAGAGGAGCGGCGGTTCGTTATGCCCGGTTCGCGAGGACAATTAATTATCTCCTGATTCCTTCTAAGAAACCAGTCCAAGTGCGCGCGCGAGCGCGAGGCGCTCCCACACGAGCAAGCACCTACACGGTCCCGCGGCAGCGCGCTGTTTTATAGACACATATGATGGAACACTCTCAGGCCGATCGTGTTTCAAACCACAGAGAGACTTAACTGAGAAACGACACACGTTGCTGCCCCGGAGAGACCGGACTTCGACTCTCTTCTCTCTTCTCTCTTCGGACTCCTCTCTCCACCCTCCGCCAGCCCCCCGCGTCGTCTTCTTCGTCGTTTCTGCTACCTTTGCGGTCCGGCCCGATTTTCATTGTCTCGAGAATTTCGACGCGCAGCTAATTAACCCCCTGTGAACGCTACGCTGCAGATTTTTCGATCATCCAGACGGCGCTTCGGAATCATTGCTAATTTTCGGTTCGGATTTTTTAGGATCTCCTGAAGCTTTGTTCGAGGGCTTGGGGGGGATTGGCTGAAGCTTTGCTATGGGTCTTTCAGGATTGCTTGATGATTCGTTAAATTTTCTGTGTGGCGAGAACTTTAATGAGAAGATTATTTACTTGTAATTGCTCGACGGTTCTTTGGAGACTTTGGAAATTCTAGATTCAAATCTTGGAGGATTGGTGAATGCTTCGGTCTAGATTTTTGGGGATGACTGATGCTTAGGTCTGCAAGGATTGGCTGAGGCTTCGCTCTGGATCTTGGAGGCTTAGTTGATGCTTCGTCAAATTTTCACTGTCTCGAGAACTTTAATGCGGAAATTATTTAGTTGTAATTTTGCTCGACGGTTCTTCAGAGACTTTGGAAATTGTAGGTTCAAGTCTTTGAGGATTGGTAAATGCTTCGGTCTAGATTTTTGGGGATGACTGATGCTTAGGTCGGCAAGGATTGGCTGAAGCTTCGCTCTGGATCTTGGAGGCTTGGTTGATGCTACGTCAAATTTTCAGTGTCTCGAGAACTTTAATGCGATGATTATTTACTTGTAATTTTGCTCGACGATTTTTCAGTGATTTTGGAAATCCTAGATTCAAATCTTGAAGGATTGGTGAATGCTTCAGTCTAGATTTTTGGGGATGACTGATACTTAGGTCTCCAAGGATTGGCTGAAGCTTCGCTCTGGATCTTTCAGGATTGCCTGATGCTTCGTTAAATTTTCACTGTCTCGAGAACTTTAATGCAGAAATTATTTAGTTGTAATTTTGCTTGACAGTGCTTCAGAGACTTTTGAAATTGTAGGTCCAAGTCTTTGAGGATCGATTAACGATGCGCTCTAGATCTTTGGAGATGACTGATGCTTAAGTCTGCAAGAATTGGCTGAAGTTTCGCTCTGGATCTTAGAGGCTTTGTTTGATACTTCGTTAGATTTTCAGTGTCTTGAGAATTTTAATGCGATGATTATTTACTTGTAATTTTGCTCGACGATTTTTCGGAGATTTTGGAAATTCTAGATTCAAATCTTGGAGGATTCGGTCTAGATTTTTGGGGATGGCTGATGCTTAGATATCCGAGGATTGGCAGAAACTTCGTTGGATTTTCATTGTCTCAAGAACATCTATGAACGAAGTCGACGATTCTTCGAAGCTTTGGTAGTTCGAGGTCCAGGTTTATGAAGAGTGGCAGATGCTTCGCTAGACATCCGGGTAATTATAGTTCGGAGTCTATTAATTTGTGAGAAGACGGATGGGACGCAAAATAGGACAAGCATCGAATGAATTTAATGTCACTGGTGCGGGAGCGATGCAGGACCTCGCAGCACGGACACGTCCCAGTTTTCCAAGGCGCCAGCAATCGAAGCAATAAAACCTGGACGCTGGTCTCTCGGAAACTGAGCCGTGGTGGATTATAATCGATAAAATTTCGTAGGAAACCGGTCGCTCGGGAAATTCGAGGTATCGAAGTCTCGGTTCGAGGCACGTACGCCGACCTCGAAGCGTACGGGACTCGAGTTCTCGGCTCGCTCGCTCGCGCGAGGATTTATTTTTCCGGCACGAGCTCGCGCGAGCTTATTCTCTCCCTCTACCTCTCCATTCCTCTCTTTTAATATCTCCCTCGCTCTTTCTCTATTTTACTCTCTTTGTACTAGAATCTCTCTCCTTCTTCCTCCATTTCGCTCTTTCCCTCTTTCAATGCCACCCTCCTGCTCTTTTTCTACTCTGTTAATATCTTTCTCCGTCTCGCTCATTCTACATTTTTCCGTTTGTCTCTTTTCATTTCTCACTCTCTCTCTCTCTCTCTTTCTTCGCCTCGATCGTTCTCTATTCTACTTTCCCTCTATTTTACTTTTTCAGGATTTCAGTCCTTCTCTATTTAACGCTTCCTCTATTTTACTTTTTCTCTATTTCACTCTTCCTCAATTTCACTCTTTCTTTATTTTACTCTATCGCGATTTTACTTTTTCTCTATTTTATTCTCTCCCTATTTTATTCTTCCTCTATTTTACTCTTTCCCAAATTCACTCTTTCTCTATTTTACTGTTTCTATATTTTACTCTATCACTATTTTATTTTTTCTCTAGTTTATTTTTTCCCTATTTTATTGTTTCTCTATTTTAGTATTTCCCTATTTCATTCTTTCCCTATTTTATTCTTTCCCTATTTTATTCTTCCTCTGTTTTACTCTTCCCCACATTCACTCTTTCTCTATTTTACTGTTTCTATATTTTACTCTATCGCTATTTTACTTTTTCTCTATTTTATTCTTTCCTTATTTTATTCTTCCCCTGTTTTACTCTTTCCCAACTTCACTCTTTCTCTATTTTACTGTTTCTATATTTTACGCTATCGCTATTTTATTCTTTCCGTATTTTATTCTTTCCCTATTTTAATCTTCCCCTGTTTTATTTTTCCTCAAATTCACTGTTTCTCTATTGTACTGTCTCTGTACTTTACTCTACCGCTATTTTACTCTTTCCCTATTTTAACCTTGCTCTATCTTACTCTTGCTCTATTGTACTCTTTCTTCAGTTTAGTATTTCCCTATTTACCCTTTCTCTGTTTTAATCTTTCTCTCTTTTACTATGTCCTTGCTTCAATTCTTCTCTATTTTACTCTTTCTCTACTTTACTCTTTCTCTACTTTACTCTTTCTCTATTTTACCATATCCCTATTTTACTTTTACTCTATTTGATTGTATCCCTACCTTCCTCTTTCTTTCTCTTCTGTACCTCTCATTCTCTATTTCTCTCTCCTCTCCTTCAATATTTCTCTCGCTCATTCTTTCTCTACACTTTGCTCTTCCTATCTAATAACCTCTCTATCCCACTCTTCCTTCTTCTCTATTCCACTCTTTGCATTTTTTAATATGTGAACCTATATGTCCTCTCTCTTACTCTTTGCTTCTCCCTTTCTCTGTCAGTCTCTCTGTCTCCGTTCCTGTTTCATCTACTGTTTCTCTCAGTCTTCTACAGTCTCTCTCTCTCTTTCTCTCTTCGCTACTCTCTTTCTCTCTCCCATTCCCTATCTCTCTGTTCCTGTTTCTTCTACTGTTTCCCTCAGTCTTCTACGCTCCCTCTCTCTCTCTCTCTCTCTCTCCCTCTCTGTCTGTCTCTGGTTGTCTCTCTTTCGTCTACGACTGCAGCGAGTTTATCTCGCGGCTCGCGCGAACAGAGGCACAACACGGTGACCAAGATTAATAATCCTGAAATGGTCATGGCGACCGATAGCTTCGCCCTGGCTAATCTGGAGCACGGAACCTGATTCCTGATCCCGGGCGCTGGTATTTCGATAATCTAGAAACCTCGTGGAACAGAATTTACGCGTTTGAACGCGCCGGTTTATATTGCCCCGCGGAGATCAGGTTTGTTCGTCGGAGCACCGTGAAATCTAGATCTATCGCGTCGTTCGTCGTCAGAACGTTCGAAGAAACTGGAATACCGTCCGCCAAAAAGCAATCGAGACCGATCGCGTCGGTTGCCGTGCCAGGAAATCGGTTGCAACAGAGCCGAGCCTAGCTGGCTTTCAGATTATTCGACGCCGATAGTCCTACTGGTTCTGCGGGTCCTTGTTCCCCGTTGGATCGGGGATTAGGCTGTTTTATCCTGATTCTGTGCCTCCTGGCTGCTCGAGCCTCTTTGCTAAATCGTGCCCGTTGCGAAATCACCGTGCATTTCGCGGATTGTTGCGTGCCGCGTTGTCGCTCGATCCTCGAACCGTTGGTTTTCGAGCAGAACGATTTTCCTTTTAGGTATCGGAGAGAACGGTTCTCCATGCTGTATCTGCTGCAGGAACTTCGCATTTTTTATGGAATATTCTCGAAATCGATTGCTATCGATTGTATTTTCGTAAATCATTTTTAAAATGGCGAACGACCCCTTCGATTTTAGTGAAATGTTTTCAGAACAGGATGCAAGATTTGCGATTTTGGTGGAACATTTTTTAAATGCTTTGCTGCAGCTTGTGTTTGTATTAAAGTGTTTTAGTAGAGACTATGATATGTTATACTGTTAGAGAACATTTGTAAAGTCAGTATAATAATCTGAATTTTTATGGAATCTTTTTGGATGTTTTAGAATGAAACACCTTCTATTGTAATGGATCAGTTTCAAGACTCTGCATAATATTTTATATTATAGTAGAACGGTTTTAAAATGCAATGGAACACCTCCCATCGCAATACAACATTTTCAAGAGTCTGTGGAATATTTTATACTTTGCTAAAACACTTTTAAAATAGAATTCAACAGATCCTATTGTATTTGAACATTTTTAAGAGTCTTTGCAATACATTATATTTCAATAAAACACTCTTAAAATAGAATGTAGTACCTCCTAATATAATTTAACAGTTTTAAGACTCTATGAAATACTTTATATTTTAACAGAACAGTTTTAAAATGCAATGGAACACCTCCCATCGCAATAGAACATTTTCGAGAGTCTGTGCAATATTTTATACTTTGATAAAACACTTGCAAAATAGATTTCAATAAAGCATTTTCAAAAAACAAAATTGGCAGCTTCCACTTTATAAAATTTTTAACCCCTCGCCATATTATGAATTAGACTCGTGTTGAAGATTTTAAATAACGTATAACAAATATAAAAATTATACCTTTCCTTTTAGTCGAAATCAAAAGTTGTTCATTTATAATCAATATCTATGCATTGAAGTAGATGCAGCAATATAAAAGATACAAATTGTCTTTTCTCTCCTGCAACATTTTTACTGGCGAAGCTGTTAATAACAACTGCAGTTTGTTGTAAAACCAAGACACTCCTTCTGACCTAGAATATTTGCATTCTATCTGACCTATTTTATCTTAAGGATATTGATTCTTTTACTATTACTCGTTCTTACAACAATTAACCCTTTGCACTCGAATAGAGACTCTGGGCACCATTAAAATTGCAACGCTATTGTTTGAAATTATTTCCACATCACTATGCTCGCATCTAGGAAAGTGATAACGGTCCCACTGTTGCAAAGACGAATAATAGTAAAAACCTGAGTACGCATAATAGAAAATAAATCACGCAAATTTAAATTATCGAGACCGAAAGACATGCCTTGGTTTTCGAAGGTAAAACAGCTTCGAGTGCAAAGGATTAAATTTAGGTTGTAATTAAATTTGTAGCAGTTGGATTATTTACCATTATATATAATGGTAAATGGCAATTTTTAGTGATGCCTCGGAGTCACCATTCGAGTGCGAAAGGGTTAACCCTTTGCACTCGAAGCTGTTTTAAATGGAAAATCAAGACATTCCTTCTAACCTAGAATATTTTCATTCTATCTGATCTATTTTATCTTAAGAATATTGATTCTTTTACTATTACTCGTTCTTACAACAATTCACCCTTTCACCACTAAAAATTGCAACGCCATTGTTTGAAATAATTTTTACATCGCTTTGCTCGCATCTAGGAAAGTGATAACAGTCCCACTGTTGCAAAGACGAATAATAATAAAAACCGAAGTACCAATAATAGCAAATAAATCACGCGAATTTAAAATATCGAGACCGAAAGACATGCCTTGGTTTTCGAAGGTAAAACAGCTTCGAGTGCAAAGGATTAAATGTTGGTTGTAATTAAATATGCAGCAGTTGGATTATTTACCATTACAAATAATGGTAAATGGCAATTTTTAGTGGCGTCTCGGAGTTATGAGCTCATTTGTTTGTACCTGAATAACTAAAGAAAATATTTAAAACCTTATACATTTTCGTAAAATAGTTATTCGTGATTCAATTCGAGTAACAGACGTACAAAACCCGCATTATCGCAGGTTCCGACGCAGAACGTGTTAAAATTGCTTGGAGCGCAACTCATTCGAGTGCAAAAGGGTTAATCTGTCGCGACTCGAAATTTCCGCGACGAATGCCGGTCGACGCGGGTTGCAAAACCGATGATCGAACGGGGACAGAGTTGTCTAGGATTTTTCGCTAGGTGTCTCGGAATTCGTGAGTGGCTCGATTAAACCCTGAGACACGGACTCTGCGAGGAATGTCAAGGATCAGCGTGGCGGGTTCCCGAGTATCCTATTGCTCCTGATACTAAGGCGGCCGTGGCGATCGCGTTGTACGATCGATCGACGGCGGCCGGTCGATATCTGCCAAGTATTCCGGCTCGTGGCCAGTCACGATAGCCTCGAAATTCGCGGTAGTCGTCGTAAATCTGCGGATCTAAGCGCTCCCACCGGCACGATCCGGCCGATCTAACAAGTTGCGCGAATAACGGGCCATTAAGACCGATACCGAAACACGGATCGGTGCCGATAGACACTCTAAGACTCTCTCGGGCTCTCTTTCCGTCTCTAGCCCGTGGAAATCGCGACAATCGCTTTTGTACACGGCCGGCAATTAACAGTCGCGCAGCCGCCAATATAGGCAGAAACTCGTCAACGAGGTTTAATAACTCTGCCGATCGCGATCAACCGAGCCTGAACAATTTCTGATAGCTGAAATCGATAGCCGAACACAGTACGACTTCTATTCACATTTCATTATGATGCTAATTTTTTTGATTTGCCATTTTTGTACGGGGTTTGTGTTAGTCGCTTTTTCGAGACAGTTGCGTTAATGATTTATAGGAATATTTGATGCTAAATTGATCGTGGTAATTGAGAAATGTTAGGTTTTTTATGGAATCGTTGGGAAACTTTGTGCGGTTAGTTTGTAGGATTTGTAAGAGAGTTCTTTGTATGATAGTTGACATTTTTTAAATTTTGTTTTGGTGCTTGTTGTTTAGAAGAATGATTGAATGGTTCGGTAAAAGTAGAAATATTTTAACTTTAGCTGTTACATCGTGTTTGAAAAATGTTCTAATAAAATCCTTGGTATTCAATCATTTTAAAAAATGTTTTATTAAATTTCTCAGCATTGTATCATCTTTTAAAAATGTTTCATTAAAATTCTCAGCGTTGCATCGTCTTTCAAAAATGTTCGAATAAAATCCTCAGCATGATGTCACCTTTGAAAAATGTTTTATTCGATTACTCAATATTGTATCGTATTCTGAATACGTTGTATTGAAATCTTACCTCTAATCGTACTTCTCCGCCTAATACCAGCATTAGGCTAACTCTACGTACCAAAGAATAATTAGCAGAAAGGTCGAATGCTAAAAACTACCATATTCGCAATGTTCAAAAAACGGTCACCTCTGTAGCTACGTTTAAATTCGAACATATTTCTATATATTTATTTTTATTGCGGAAAATTCAAGGTCAATGCGATCTCTACGTTATAGAACGCCGCGTCCTTCGTCCGACCGTAACTCCCAAAAATAAATGCCAATAATACTAATCTTGCAGAATCTCGTTGAAGTAAACTTCTTCCTGCGCGTCTCCGATCCTCTTCGAAACCATTGCACGCGAACCCAACCAACGAAACCGTCAAACTAACGCGATCCTTCGCACAATCTCAACGGACTCTCTTGAACCCAAGCAGTGATGCACTAGTATGATCCGCGCAAGAATCGTCCTTACGAAGAGGACAGACGCTCGTCAAGTGTCGCCGAAAAAAAAATGAAAAACGGTCCTTGGTAGGCGTAGATGGGAAACCGAAGCCGGGACCCGAGATCATTTTCTGAAACAGAAGATCGGGGCTAATCAGTTGACCAGTCGATGCTCCTAAATCATTCTCCAGTTCCTTGTTCGGGATCTCTGAAACTTCTTCCACGACGTATCTGGCACGATAGATCGGCGGCCGTAAAATAATTCAGCCGTCAGGCGCGCGCGGGGGTCTCTCTCTTTCTCCTCCCCGTCTCACTCTCTCTCTTTTTGTTTTCCTCTGTTTCTCCCTCTTTTACTCCTCCATTTCACTCTTTCCTTATTTCACTGTTTCCTTATTTCACTATTTCCTTATTCTACTCTTTCTCAATATTAATGTCTCAATATTTTACTCTTTCTTTATTTCACTGTTTCTCTACTTTACTCTTTCAATAGTTTACTCCTCCAACATTTTACTCTTTCCCTATTTTATTCTTTCAATATTTTACTCTTTCCCTATTTTATTCTTTCAATATTGTACTGTTTCTCTTTTTATTATTTTATTATTTTACTCTTCCACTCTTTCTCTGTTTTACTCTTCTACTCCTTCCCTATTTCATTCATTCCTTGCTTTTCACTTTCTCTGTTTTACTATTTCCTTATTTTACTCTTGCTCTATCTCACCCTTTCTTTATTTTATTCTGATTCTATTTCACTCATGCTATATTTCACTCATACACGACACTACTCTTGATCTACCTCTTGATACTCTTTCTCTATTTTACCGTTTCTTTATTTTACACAGTTTCTATTTTACTCTTCCTTTATATTACTTTTTTCTACTTTACTAAGTCTATCTTTCAAACACTTTCTCCACTCTATCTCTCTGTCTGTCTTTCTCCGTCTCTATTCCACACTCTCCGTATTTATATTTCCCTATCGGTCTCTCTGTTTCTCTCTCGCGATGCAACAAGAGAATGCCGCCGTCCGTGGAGAGAAAGAAAAGCCCCGACGGGGTTATGGCACGGCGAGAGAGAAACAGGAGAGAAAAACAGAGGATGTCCGGAGATCGAGCCAGCGAAACGATCGATTCCGTATTATCCGTCGTTTTATCCGTCGATTTATCTAACCGTGGCTCGGAGCGCGCGGATGCAAAGTGGAGCACACCGTGCGGCTCGACAGCAATATCTCTCCACGGGTATTGCTGTGCCCTGGACAAACTGGATATCCAGTTTCCAGCATTTCTCGGTTCTCCACGCTTTCGAGGCCCTAATCCGGTGTCTCGAGGAACGGCCTCAGCAGTAAAATCGCCACGCCGGTATGTATATGTATTTGTATGTGGAAGGCGCGCACGGTCCCAGAGCGACTCGAGAAAGACCCAAACGGAGAACGAATAATTTCATCATGCCGGCCATGCGTGCGAGCGACGTCGTCCCATCGATTCCCGGGAATGCCTACGGGAAGTTCACTCCCGAGGGACGTGGATTCTCGAATTAAGGGATTCAAGGTTCGGTGGATTCCTCCTTCTCGCGAATTTGTTCCTCAGGCAGAGACAGGCGGAGACGTGACGAGATATCTCGTTTTCATGTTTTTCTGAATCGTTGTCTTAAGACTTTACCGAACGGAAGCCTATCATTAGGACTTTCAATAGTTGCACTGTAACAAAACGAAGCCTAACAAACTGCCAAACTGTAAAATCAATTTTGATAAAACATCTTCCAAACACGATGAAAAACCGTGTATTTATGTAGAACATTTTTAATAGGGACTACGATGTCTTGCGTTCAGTAGAACACTTTCAAAATGCAATGCAACATCTTCAATTTTAATCGAACATTTTTCGTACACGAGGAAGTATCGTGTATATTTGTAAACCACTTTTAATGAGGACTATGGTACCTTGCATTTTAGTCGAACATTTTTAAAGTAGAGTGTACAATCTTCAATTTTGATAAAACGTCTTCCAAACACGATGAAAAACCGTGTATTTATGTAGAACATTTTTAATAGGGACTACGATGTCTTGCGTTCGGTAGAACATTTTCAAAATGCAAATGCAACATCTTTAATTTTAATGGAACATTTTTCATACACAAGGAAGTATCGTGTATTTTTGTAAACCACTTCTAATGAGGACTATGGTACCTTGCATTTTAGTCGAACATTTTTAAAGTAGAGTGTACAATCTTCAATTTTGATAAAACATCTTCCAAACACGTTGAAAAACCGTGTATTTATGTAGAACATTTTTAATAGGGGCTACGATGTCTTGCGTTCGGTAGAACATTTTCAAAATGCAAATGCAACATCTTTAATTTTAATGGAACATTTTTCATACACAAGGAAGTATCGTGTATTTTTGTAAACCACTTCTAATGAGGACTATGGTACCTTGCATTTTAGTCGAACATTTTTAAAGTAGAGTGTACAATCTTCAATTTTGATAAAACGTCTTCCAAACACGATGAAAAACCGTGTATTTATGTAGAACATTTTAAATAGGGACTACGATGTCTTGCGTTCAGTAGAACACTCTCAAAATGCAATGCAACATCTTCAATTTTAATGGAACATTTTTCGTACACGAGGAAGTATCGTGTATTTTTGTAAACCACATTTAAAAGACGATTTTCGGAAGACTATAAGATACTGGGGAATTTGATAAAACATTTTCGAAAGATGATGATGAAAATAAAATGCCGTCGCGATTCGAGTATTGTAGCAATCATTTTTCATGAACGGGCGAAAACAATCTGCGGTAATATGGAAGTTTATAGGACACGCGGAGAGCAAGCCTAATGCCGGTATTAGGTGTTAGGTTCTTGACCGTTCTCCTCGCGTCTTGTAGCCCCGGGCTGGCGAAACCAGAGCTGTGTCCAGGTTCTCGACACCCCCAACCCCCTCTCGTCCCCTCTGCATATACATGCATGCATGTATGCACACGGATTCGCAACATGCATTCGTGTCGAGATACGATTCGATTCGATCCGAGACGCACGCACTTCCTGCACACGTCCGAAACGATGGAATGCACGCGCGACTTCCTCCATGGGATTGCCCTAATCGGACAGGAAAAAAAATGTTTAACCACTTGAAAATTCTTGTATGTTCGTCGAAGACCGTGCATCGCTGTGAGAAATCGTTGAAATTAAATTTCTCAACGCTTTGAGAAGTCGCCGACTTACAGCCTCGATGGTACCTTAAAATTAGGTTAATTTGTTAAATGAACGAAAATGTTGGACTGTCGTGAGGAACTCTGAAAATTGAGTGACTTAATACTGAGAATGCCGACCCAGCAGCATCAATAAAATCTTAAAATAAAATTAATTGGTTGAATGAACTAAAAATGTGGACCACCCTGAAAAATTCTAGAAATTCCTCCCCATTTTAATTACCGATCCAGTATCCCCAATGATGCCTTAAAATCAGCTTAATTAGTCGAATGAATTAAAAATATGGATTCCAGTACAAAATCCTGAAAATCAAGCTCCTTAATAAATTAAGTGCCGACCAAGCAGTCGCAACAACACCATAAAATTCAGATAATATCCAACTGAAATAAAACTACAAAATTTATGATGGCGGCGTATTCTTTCAAGCATCTTGTACTCTAACTGAATGCGTTACGCTCGCTACATTCGCAAATAAGTACATTTATAAACCTGTGCGAATAATTCAACGCGAAATAACCGCAAAAAAAAAAAACGAAGAACAAAATTCAGCATAAAATGATGAACGAAAGAGAATTATTGTGCGTTCTCATTTTAATATCCGGTACATCGGTTCTGCCGATGATTCGAGTATAAAAATAACGCATAAAAATTTGGAGGAACAACAGATTTTTACAAAGTGTGTTCGCTGTGTCCCGGAACGAGGTGACTGTTCAGCAGACCGTTTACAGCGGCACTTATCATCGCGTGCGCTTTTGAAAAGCACGCGTCACGTTGATAAAGCGTCGCGAAAGAGTTTAGGGGGCATCGTGGTCGTAACTTTTCGAGTCGCATATGCGCGAGGAGGCGAGTTCTTTCGTTCCTACCGAGGCGCAGATTATCAAGCGTGATGAATGCACCCGGCCCGCAAATTGCATTTGCGTGAAAACAAGACGGCCAGGTGCTAATGAGAGCGTAATTCGTTTTGAAGAATCCCCCGGTGGAAGTAGTCGCGCGATCACTCTAGAGGAATCAGATACGCGATTCTCAGAAATCATGCTCTCCTATCGGGCTACCATGAGAACACAGCCGAACCAGAAAGGGAGACAGAGAGACAGAGAAACAGAGAGACAAACAGAGAAAGAGAGAAAGAGAGAGAGAGAGAGACTTAGGACGAGAGACATTGATATAGACAGAGAAAGAAGAAAGGATTTCGAACAATGAAAATGTAAAAAAGACTTTGTCTCTAATCATCTGTACTTTTTTAACTATTTTACTCTTTCATTCTTGTCTTCTTTCTCTTTCTTTTGTAGTCCCTGTCTTCCTTCCTCTCTTTTAGTTGTTCCGTCTTTTGAACTCTTCTTCGATTTCTTGCTTGTGAGAGGAATATTAAAAGTTAAAGAGTTGACGAAGTAAAGTGAGGAAGATTAAAAGAGAGGAAAGGGAAAATAGAGAAAGAGTAGAACAAAGCATGTGTAAAATAAACGAAGAGTAAAGGAGACGAAGAGTAAAATGGAGACAGATTAAAATAAAGCTAGAGTAAAATAGAACAAGAGTAAAATGAAGAAAGAGTAGAGTGGAGGAAGAGTGAAGTAGAGAAAGACTAGAATAGAAATATTATAATAGAGCTAGAGTAAAATGGTGGAAGAGTAAAATAGAAAAATACTAAAATAGAGAAAGAGTACCATAGAACTAGAGTAAAATGGTGACAGAGTAAACTAGAAAAATACTGAAATAGAGGAAGAGTACAATAGAGTAAGAGTAAAATAAAAGAAGAATGAACTAATGAAGGAGTAGAAGAATAAAATAGAGAAAGAGTGAAAGAATAAAATATAGATGGAGTAGAAGAATAAAATAGAGAAGAATTAGAAGAATAAAATGGAGAAGGAGAAGGAAAGTAAAATAGGAAAGGAGTAGAAGAATAAAATAGAGAAGGATTAGAAGAATAAAATAGAGAAAGACTAGAAAAGTAAAATAGAGAAGGTTTAGAAGAATAAAGTAGAGAAAGAGTAGAAAAGTGAAATAGAAAAGGAGTAGAAAAGTGAACTAGAAAAAGAGTAGAAAAGTAAAATAGAGATGTAGTAGAAAAGTAAAATATCAAACGAGTAGGAAAGTAAAATAGAAAAGGAGTAGAAAAGTAAAACAGTGAATGGGGTAAAAGAGTAAAATAGAGAATTAGTAGAGGAGTGAAATAGATAAAGAGTAAAATAAAGAGAGAGAAAGAGAAGAAGATTAAAGAGAGAAGGTTAGACTCGTTTCTCCTTTTCCCTTTCCGCCCGTTCTCCCGTCGCTGTCTGTTCATCTTCTTTTTTCGCGTGCCAGTTTTCAGAGCAGTCTCGCGGAAACGTTCCGCGAACGGGCAAGCAGGGAATGACTCGAGGTGGGTTTCTCACGATACGCTCTTGCGGAAAACGTCACGAGGCAGATTTGAAGATTATTAATCGGCCACCACGGATTTAAAAGCGGGCTTCTCTTAAACCGATACCGGTTCTTCGTAAGATCCCTGGAATTTCGTCACAATTTTAACTGAACATTCTTATCGAGCTCCCCGAATTACACCGAGCACGGAAATCAGCTCATGAGGAATTTTGCGCGATCACGGTGCTCAACGTTCTCAATATGTTTACGACACTGTTTCAATAAAACCAATTTTTACATTTTTATTTTACTTTTTCTATTCAATTTTCATTTTATGTGGAATCCAGAAAAATACATCTAACAGCTGACAGTAAGAGAAAAAGTAAGAAAGACAGAGAAAATATCGGTTGCGAGCGTTACAAGCTTCTAAGCTCTAATAAAATCCAAATTTACAACAATTACAAGACCAGTTCGAATATATTAAATTTTTTGCGATGCCGCAACATCGAGTTATCATTTTTAAAAATTCAGAATAAATTCACATGGGTGGATCGCGGAATGAAACAGTGAAGGAGAAGAACAGAGACGGAGGATCGAAGAGGTAACAGCATAAAAAAAATTGATAATGGAAGAAAGGGAGAAAACGGTGCACGAACGGAGGAGCAATTCATTGTGCGGTTATCTCTCTGCAACGGAGTGTATCCGCCGCGCGGCGGTCCGGTTCTGATTTCGCGAAAAAACAACGGGGCATTAGCGATCGGGTTTTAACGAAGCTTTCACCCGCGAGAACGGACAAAGGAGAAACGATACAATGGGACGATTAGAGATACTTTGTACGCGCTTTCGACACACTCCGTTTCGTTCCACCGCTAGCAGGCTCGTCCGTACCATTACGGCACGCTCGCGACACGTTTTCACGGGGACTGCGTGACCGCCAGGAAATACGTATATATACGTCGTTGTGTCGTGTTGTGTTGTGTTGTGTCGTGTCGTGTCGTGTAGGCCCCGTGCATTCAGTCACGCGCAAATCGAGGAAGAAATGTCGTCGACGACCGGCAACGCGTCGCGACGCTTTCGAAAATTTTCCCTGTAACGCCAAATAAAGCGTCGCCGTGCAGCCTTAAGTCCTCTAATTGACTCGCGATACGTGTTCACATTTCACATTCTCGACCATTTCGTATGTCTAATTGGGGACTATTAGGAAAACTGCTGCACCGTTCGACCCGGTGATTCTGATGCAATTATTAGCGGTTAAACGGGGATTTTAATTGAGTTGCTTTACAGATCGTCGTACACGTCCCGAAAACTCTTTACAGATTGCTGCACGGATATGCGAACACTTTACGGATCGCTCTGCAATTCCGCAAACGCTTTACT
>CM052092.1:3406036-3418873 GCA_028453745.1 Agapostemon virescens
TACAGATTGCTGTGCAGTTGCACAAATTCATTGTACATTCCTGCACAATTGCTCAAACTCTTTGCAGATCGCTGAACAATTCCATATACCCTTAACAAATTGCTGTAGAGTTGCACAAACCCTTTGCAGATGGTTGTACAATTCCACAAACGTTTTACAGATTGCTGTACAGTTTCAGAAATTCTTTGCAGATCGCTGAACAATTCCATATACTCTTGACAGATTACTGTACAATTCCACACACTTTTTACAGATTGCTGTACAATTGCACAAACTCTTTGCAGCTCCCTGTACAGTTGTACAATCTCTTCATACATCGCTGTGCAGTTGCACAAATTCATTGCAGGTTGCTGTACAATTCCACAAACGTTTTACAGATTGCTGTGCAGTTGCACAAAGTCATTGTAGATCGAAGTACAGTTGTACAATCTCTTCATAAATCTTTGTACAGTTACACAAACCCGAAGATTTTCTTTGGTAGCGGTCAAGAGCATCGTCGAAGTGTAGAAGGGCCGTTCGCGAGGTTCGAAGTCACAAAAATAAACCACGTAACCAGAATGCAGGAGAATGGTTGCGCCTCCTTGCAGTTCGCGGGGTCCGGGGAGAAGTTTTGAGGAAGAAAAAGGCGGGAGAGCCTTAAAATGTGTTCGGTCCGGTGGCGATGTGACGAGCACGTCGAGGCTCCTTCCTGTCGTCACTCGCCAGGTTAAATATAGACGGACGCTCGCTCATTTCCGCAGCCAAGCATGATTTCTTCGTGAATGGAAGCGTGCCCGTCTTACTCCACCCGCATATAGATCGATCGAACCTGTGCGCCAACTATTAACCCTTTGCACTTTCGGGCCACTTCCTAGTAACGCGCTGTTTGTCCTTCGAGCACATGTTTGTGATGTTGTCACTCTACAGGTGACAACAATACTCTTTCCTTTAAACTCTCAGGTTACTTCTTACAACAACCTAATTTTTCTGAAGGATCATAGTGCAAGCATTTAACATATTGGCTGGCAAGAACCTTTAGGATCAAGCTATCCATTATTTATTACCTGCATGCTCTTTTACACCTGCACAAAATAAAATTGATCGAGCTCAATACCATTTACTGCTACGTTTATCGATTTTATGAAATATATTGTTTCGAAGGTGTCATTTGCAAATCCATTATTTCCTTGATTCTTCTCTTTCTTACCATCTTTGCGATCTCTTCCTCCGATTTTTCAAATAATCGCGAACACGGAAATGAAATTCAAGAAATCGAAAAGAATCATCGACGCGGCACTGGTCGTTTTTGTTGTGCAACGCGCCACATTGTTTTCAACGGGGCCGACTTACTCAAAGCTGATTTCCAGCAGACGCTGGAAATGAGCGCAGCTGGCACCGGCTGTCGCAATTAGTATTATGCTGATTAATCTAGTGCAATGGACGAGAGGAATGTCTCTGCCTCGTGGAATCGAGGGTGGACACCTTTACCGAGCCACACACGGTTCCTCAACGCGAGTGGGATTAACAAAAGACGAATTGTCTGGCTGGTATATGTTTGCGTCGCGGATCTCTCATGCAAATGCGGCATAATGAGCTGCGGGGTTGCCCGAGACACGTTCCCATTTTCACGAACGTGAAATTGGTAATAGCTGGACACGTGTCGCGGCGGATATTAATTCGTGATCGTCGGTTTATGAATACAGAACGTCTCCGAATGTTGGAAGATTAAAGGCTTACCGGGCCAATTTGAAATTCAATTGATCGTTTTGGATGGAACTCGAGCCGGGCGACTTCCTCTGGATGATCGACAAACTTCTCGACCGTTAATTCGCCGGCTAAATCCTTCCGCTCGAAACTGTTTTAAATGGAAAACTAAATAACTTTTCGGGGTTAAAGATACTCCCAGTCTGCACGATTCGGTTCCTTTCGGTCGCATTTACACGATGCTCGAATGTATTAATTAAGTGATTATAAATTTAAAAATGTGTAAAATATTTTTAATTAGGTACGACAATTTTTAGCAGTATCTTAAAATTCTCATTCGGAAGCTGAGAATTCAACTCCTTCAACAAACAAGAGATTTATTCATCAATATTTAACTTTCTTTATTGCTACGACATCTTACATGCCTGAAATATTTATTTAATTGATCTAGTCGCCTTTCATCAACTTACACAACATCCTAAACGAACAAAATATTGATCTTATTGACCTGGTTGTCTTAAATAATCTTCAATTGACCCTGATTTTTTTCTTCATTGTTGAATTTAAATGTCTTCTCAGGTTTTACAAAAATAAATAAATCCTTGCAAAAGAAATACATCAATACCCATCGTATTTAACTTATACAGTATCCTAAATGTCCAAAATATTTATCAAATTGATCTAGCCGATCTAACTGACCTCCGACTGAACCTGAGCTTCCTCTTCGACGTTGGATTTTAATTGCATCTGAAAATTAACGAAACAAAATAAAACCTTGGCAAACGAATCGAACAATATTCGACTTCCTCAACTTATACAGCATCCTAAATGTCTAAAATATTTATCTAATTGTCCTAATCGTCTTAAATAGCCTTCAGTTGGCCCTGAATTTCTTCCTCATCGTTGAATCTCAATTTCTCCTAAGATTTCACAAAACAAAATAAAACCTTGTCAAAATAATAGACCAATACCCAACATCCTAAATGTCCAAAATATTTATAGAAAAATGACCTAGTCGATCTAACTGACCACCAACTGGCCAAGAGTTTCTTCTTCATCGTTGAATCTCAATTTCTTCTCACATTTCATAAAACAAAATAAAACCTTGTCAAACTAATAGACCAACACCCAACATCCTTAACACAATTATTATTAAATTCATGGCATTGAGCATCGATTTATTATCGTGAAAGTTAACCAGATTGTAGTATGGGATGAAAGCTTCGTTATACAATGAATGACAATTCCTCTGAATAACACTGATCACTTTTATGAACGAAATGAATGAAACTCGTCTGAAGTACACAAAATCCGCTCGGCACTCAACGTGTCAACTTAAGTCCTACGCCCAAAGTTCTACTCACGCAACCCCCTAAATACCCAAACTATGGAATCGCTCTAATCCAACCTGACTGACCTTGAAACCTTCCCGATTCTCTTCACCGCCCCAGAATCTTAAAATTCTAGTTCCAGCGAGTCTCGCAAAGCGATTTCGGATTTTCCCTGTACTGAAATAAATTGTGTCCGATCGATCGATCGATCAGCAGAGGAGGAACGGTGTTTTCTTTCGTAGCAATGAATTTTCGTGGCGAGAATTGGCGCGTGTCGGCCAATTGAAATGCGCGGTACCTCACCTCGGTTCCAGTACGGCGAGAAATTCTTAAATGGCCGGCCCGTTGCTGCCCAGGAATGTATGGAAATGTTACGTACCACCTCTGTCCTTTATTGTCCTACATGGTGACTGGTGGCGGGTTAGGTAGATATATGGACTGCTGCGTACGCGACCGTGTATACACACGCAACCACGGCGAGTCTGTGTTGGTAACGCGCGCGCGAGTGTGAAAAGATAGATGAACGCGCGTATGTGTGTGACGCGTGACACGTGTTAATCGTGCCTGTGAGGTCCCAACCCTTCCCCACTCGGACCAGCCAGGTACACACCGTGTACGCATAAGTATAACTGCTATAGTGTGCCGTGGATTAAGCCTGTTGCACGCTTGCTTCTCTCGGATTAACCCCATCGATAAACAATTTCGATCATTTGTACATTGACGATTTTGTGAAGTAGGAAAATTCCTTTGTCCTTTGTTCGTTCGTTTTTTTCTTTATTTTGTTGCAGAAAGTCGTTAACACATTAACACTTTAACATTTTAACTGCCAGAACAACCTCAAAAATTCCAGAAAATCAAAGTAATTTATTTGATGAAACAACAATTTAAAATTTAAAATGTTCGACACATAGTTTATCCTTGGACCTTCTCGTATTCTCCAGATTTCAACTAAATGTAGTGCAAAGATTATATTAATGTACAAATTTATTTTTAAAGATGGACAAATTACTCTGTCACATGTATGTGGGTGACATGGCAGTCAAAGTGTTGACTGGCCAATCAATGGTCTAAAAAATTCCACAAAATCAAAGTAATTTATTTATCGTAGCAACAATTGAAAAATTAAAATGTCTGACAGACAGTTATCCTTCCATCTTCTTGTAGTCTTCAGATAAAAACTAAATTGAGTGCAATGAATATATTAGAGTACAAATTTATTTTTAAACATAAACAAGTAATTGTGTCAGGCATATATGGCTGACATGGCAGTCAAAGTGTTAAGATTTTCTTATTTATCGAGCAACTTTTGTGTAACTTTCAGAAATTGAGGAAATGGGAGGAATAGCAAGGCAATCGAGTGTGATACGTCGAGTATTGATGTAAACACTTAAAAAGGCAAAATAGATACGATCTATCAAAGTAGGTGACATCTAGAAGACAGCGTGCAGAAAACGCGAGTTATCTTGTGATCGGTCTGTAAGAAATGAGGCGCGAAACACGAGAAATCTCGTGAGCTAATGTGTTAAGACGAGCAGTATGCTGTTAGATAATTGATAACGTTAATTGTTATGCGAGCAGATGATTTTTGGTGTGCAGATTCACTTTTTTGATGAAATTGTAAAGTAAAATTATTTTCTTGGCGTGAGGTGAAATTTTAGGTTTGTTGTAGAAATAATGGGAATGAAGTAGTAGAGGATATTAATCACTTTTAGATTGCTATGTTTGGGGGATGAACCTGATTCTTGAGAATAATTCCTGAAGGATTTTATAAAATATAAAAATTGTTGATCTTTGTGAAGGTAATACAAAGTGTCTCTTATTTAACAATGTTAATTAATTATGAGAGTTAGCAATCCATCCCTTTTAGATTGTTATGTTTGGGGGTCGAACCTGACCCTTTGAGAATATCTCTTGAACGATATTATAAAATATGAAAATTATTGAACTTTGTGAATATAATATAAAGAGCTTCCTATTCATCCCCTTTTGATTGCTATGCTTGGGGGATGTTCCTGAACCCTGAGAATAATTCCTAAACGATATTATAAAATATAAAAATTGTTAAACTTTGTGAAGATAATACAAAGTGCCTCTTATTTTAGAAAATTAATCAGTGACGAGAGTTAAAAATTCATCCCTCTCCAATTGCTATGTTTGGGGGATGTTCGTGACCCCTGAGATTAATTCCTTAACGATTTTATAAAATATGAAAATTGTTAAACTTTGTGAAAATAATACAAAGTGCCTCTTATTTTAGAAAATTAATCAGTGACGAGTGTTAGAAATTCATCCCCTTTGCTATGTTTGGGGGATGTTCCTGGCCTTCGAGATGTCGCAAAACATGAAAACTCTTGGTTCTCGTATAAATAACCTAGTTTGCCAATTATTTCAGAAAATTTGTTGACAAATTAGATTAATTGATTAAATAGGCGATGAGTATTAGTATTCCTCTCGTTGCTGTGATTAGGGGATGCTCGTCTCGCAGCTCGTCTGAAAATTTACAAAACGCGAGATAAAGCGAGCTAGGTTCCGTTTTAGGAAATTAATGACGACAAAGGAGTGGATGATTACGATGCATTTGCATGCACCAAGCGCAAAATAGCGATCGAACGATAAAATCAACGATGTCACCGAGTCCGGAGGTGTTCTCGGAACAGGTTAAACGAGGTGGCGGAGCTCGGAGGCAATTCCGGCCGGTGGGGACGCGGCTTAAGGGTCGACGAGCTACCGGCGGACTGATCCCGGGACTGCTTTTTAATTTACGACTCCCGATTTTCTCTCGATGGCGCGTGGTTAATGAAATTGATGCGACCACGGCCGGCCGTGCATCAGATTAGACCCTGGTAAACGGTGATTTAGTGAATTAGTGATATTTAAGATTACCGTCCATGGTGGTGGTGATTCCATGGGTGCCATAGGTGGCACGGGCCACGTGGAAACGTGTGTCCGTGCGTCTGAGGATTCCTTCGTGACTTACGACGCGTGATCGGACGAATTAATGGAATTAGTAGGACACCGATGCCATAAGTATCTCGACACTGGCTTCCCCAAAAAATACTAATCGTTCTATCGCTTCTACAACGCCTCTCGTTTTCCCATCTTACCGACACGCGTGCGTAGCGTAGAATTAGAAATATTCAATGACTATTCGTTCGTGTACAAATCGAATGAAAATAATAATGTTGTTCAAGTAGGAATAAAATATTTCGAACGATTCTATAGGACGTCCTCTGTGTTAAAGTACACGAATATTGTTTAACATTGGAACTGCCAAACCAGTAAAAATGGTCCCTATTTATCTCTTTCGCAATTACTGAAGTTATAAAAATATTTTCATTAGGCATTTTCCGATGTACTTTTTTAATTAAACATATGTTACAATAAAAATTGAATGAAGTTTGAGTTGATGCAGTCTTGTTATTATCACACAGCAATTTTCTGTAGTTTTAGCGTTAATCATACAAGAAGTGTAAAAATATTGGCAGATTTCAGTGAAATATTACAGCATTGGTAAAATCGATTTTTATATATTTTTTAATGTTTAAGGGAACTTTTTAACGTCTGATTGTGCTTGTCAGACAAAAGTGATCTCTAGTATCATACTATAGTATATGATTTTTATATTTGATATTAAGAAATTCGGATAACGATACTTGATTAAGTTCGTCTCAGAAAAATTTAAAAGAGTAATTTAATTTAGTTTAATTTAAACATGTAATTTACACATGCTTAGAAAAATTGATACTACAATTTTATATATTGGTAAGTTTCTGATAAAGGATATTCTGTGAATAAATTCATTTAAAAATGGTACCGTCAATCTTTCTCCTATAAAAATGTGAAGGAACAATTTTATATTATAATGTGTGCATGAATATGTTGCAGAAAAGTTATATTGTATAATTTATACCATTATTGATAACAGTTATCACATTATTAACCCTTTGCACACTAAGGCACCAGTAGAAACTGCCACAACATTATTCAAGGCAGTTTTGACATTATTAAATTGTCGATTCTTAAAACTTCAATTGTTGAATGAAGAAGCAAGCTCAATCTCTTTGCACTTGGAGTGCAAAGGGCTAAGTTCTTCTGCACACTATAAATTGCTAAAATCTCAAGTTCAATTCCACAAGGATAATGAGGAGACGATTGCTTAAAATGCAAATATTCTAGATCGAAACAAATGTCTTGATAATTTCATTAAAATTGCTTCAAGTGCAAAGAGCTAAGTTTCTCTGCATTTTCTAAATTGTTTTCTGCATTTTCAAAATTATCTAAAATCTCAAATTCAATTCCACAAGGATAATGAGGAGACGATTGCTTAAAATGCAAATATTCTAGATCCAAACAAATGCTTTCATAATCTAATTAAAATTGCTTCAAGTGCAAATAGCAAAGTTCCTCTGCACTCTATAAATTCTAAAATTTCGAGTTCAATTCCACAAGCACACCAACAAAAGGATTACCAAAAATACAAATATTCTAGATCGAAACAAACGCCTTGCTACTTCAACGAGAATAGCTTCGACTGAGAAAGGGTTGACATGGTGTCACATAAAAATCTGTTTTCCCTGACACGTCTACACCGATTACCATACTCTTTGTTAACAATCCTTGCCAATTATACCTGTGCCCACGACTGAGAAGGTGCCGGTGTATCGGTCTAACCCGGCGTACACGGACAGACACGATATCTCCGTGAGAGAACGATGGTAGAGGTGAAAACGCGTGGACGTTGCATGATTTATCGAAATCCAGAACGAGTCACTCGCGGACGTATCGGCCGGAGAAAAGTTGGTGGCGCTATGGGGAAAAATAGGCACGTCGTGACCGTGACGTATGCAAAATCCGCTCTCCGGATAGGTCGACAGTGTTTAAAACGTGCCGATCATAAATTTCTTTTGTCGTTCATGAAAGCTGCGAGAGCGCAGATACGGCCTCTCCGGTGTCGCAATCGTCCCGAAGCATTATGTCTCGCGGGGTAATGCGGGCAAGAACGAGACAATAAAAACTCGTTATATGCGCAGAAATACGCGGTTCATAGTTGAACGGGAATGGTAATGGTCGCATTATCATGGACGACTTATATCGGGAAATATTGTGTGTCTGTTATCTGGTGCCCCGCCAGGCTTCTCGTTAGGAAAGCGAGACAGACACCACTGTTTCCACGCGGCGTGAATTCTTTCTACGACCGGGACACGCCGCGTTGGTTTCTACAAGATTGCTCGATCACTGACGTAACACGGTGTTTCTAGACGCGTGACACTCTTTGGAATCAATTTTTTTTTTTTCTGTCACCGGTCTACATTCTTCGGCGAAGCCTATTGTCGCGGGTGTTTCAACGCTTTTCCTGTCCCTCGCGCACGAATCGTTGAAAACAAGCTATTTCTCGTGGGTAGAATCATTTTAAAAAATAATATGTTGTAGGTTAGCATTTCTAGATTGGCTCTGGGCAAGAAATAGTTTTCTTCTGTCGGCGATTCATATTCTTCGGCAACTTAAATTCTTCGGCGGGTGTTTCAACGTTTTTCCTGCCCCTCGCGCACGAATTGTTAAAAATTATTTATTTTTGGGGGATAGAATAATTTAAAAGAATAGTATATTGTTGGTTAGCATTTCTAGATTGGCTCTAGGAAAGAAATAGTTTTCTTTTGCCGACGGTCTACATTCTTAGACGATTTAAATTCTTTGGCGGATGTTTCAACGCTTTTCCTGCCCCTCGCGCACAGATTGTTAAAAATTAATTATTTCAGACGGCTAGAATAATTTAAAAAAATAATATATTGTTGATTAGCATTTCTAGATTGGCTCTGGGCAACAAATAGTTTTTTTTCTGTCGACGATCTATATTCTTCCACGGAAGCCTATTGTCGGAGGGTGTTTCAACGCTTTTCCTGCCTTTTGCGCACGAATTGTTAAAAATTAATTATTTCTGGTGGATAGAATATTTCTAAATATATGTATATTATTATTTAACATCCCTACACTGTCTTTACATAAGAAATATTTTTTTTTCTGTCGAAGATCTTCGTTCTTCGGCGAAGCCTATCGTCGCGGGGGTGTTTTAATACATTTCCTGCCCCTAGCGCAGAAATCGTTAAAAAGAAACAATTTCTGGTGGGTAGAATATTTTTAAAAAATTGTATATTGTTTGTTAGCATTTTTAGATAGGCTTCAGATAAGAAATATTATTTTTCTGTCACCAGTCTACATTCTTCGGCGAAGCCAACTGTTGCGACTGTGAGAACCCTTTCCCAGCCCCTCATGAAGAAATCGTTAAAAAGAAACTTTTTCTGATGGATGGAATATTTCTAAAAAATTATAATATTGTTATTTAGCATTCCTAGATTGACACCGAGCTAGAAATATCTTTTATATAAATTGTCGGACGAAAGTGCTCGAGCGGAACGTTGAATCTGTCCGGACTGACTTATTTCTTCTCGCACCCCTTGGTAACAAATTATTGAGGATAAATTATTTTTGCTATGTAGAATATTTTTAAATAATTATGTACTGCTTACCGAGTGATCGAGAGTCCGATTAGCCAGTGTTTAGAATCGAACAGAATGTTTGGTAACGATGCGTCGAATGAAATCGACACGATAGTAACAGAAATATCGAGCAGGTATCGATCGGATAGGAAACGCGTCGTTTATTGCAACCGAAGACGCTCCGGTTGTCTCATAAATATTTATCGGAAATAGTTTACCGAAAGAGTTAATCTATGAGCCGTGTTTTCCCGTAGCGGATCGTCGACGAGGAACGGGTTATTTTTCAAACAGAATTTACGACAGCAACGAGTCATTCTTGCGAAATGCACCGGCCATCCGTTATTGTGCCAACAACGACGCTAAACTATTTAACAACAGGCTCGTTTCGCAACGATTTATCTTGGTCGCGCGATCGGCCGCGCTTAGGCGACAAATTCGACGACTCCCAGATCGCTAAGAATCACGGGTAATATCAGATTAGAGCGAAAGTTCAGCTAGGCGAGTTTCTTGGTCTGAATAGCGAAACCGTTCCACTTTGTGCGAATTTAACCGCCCATTAAAACCTTTTAACCATCCCACAGTCATTTACAGGTATTCCGAATTGCAGAACGTGAAAAGCATGAATTTGTCGATGGTTTTATGATTTTTCATACGTCCCACATGTTAAGTAGTATCGCTCGATTAATTATTGTTTAAGGGTGTACGCTTTTTAGTTGTTGCAGCAGAATGGGAACCGTTAGCTACTCTGATGAAACTCCATATTTTCCTAAAATCTGGTTTTCCACAATTTTCGTGTGATTTGCAACCGGAAGGGTTTTAAAATTTTACTAATTCATCAAAAATGATTTTATTAATGTTCTGCGTACTTACTCAAAATGCAAACATTTTTAGCCAGTCTTTTTTTTGGGTCTGTCTCAATTTCTTTCAGATTGTCATTTCTCTTAATCTCTGCTGTTGATCTTTTTCAACTTTTTATAGGCTGTGACATTTTTTTCTAATTTTTCTGTAGGGTCTTCATTGACTTTTCTAAGACTGTGACATTTTTCCTAATTTTTTCTATAGGTCTTCTTCGACTTCTCATAGCTGTGACATTTTTTCCAACTTTTCTTCGGCGTCTCCAGCGAGTGCTCTTATGCTGTGACATTTTTCCTAATTTTTCTTTTAGGTCTTCTTCGCCTTCTCGAGGTTGTGACATTTGTCCAATTTTCTTTTGAGATGTTCATTGACTTCTCCAAGACTGTGACATTTTTCCTAAATTTTCTTTAAGGTCTTCTTCGACCTCTCCTGGCTGTAACATTTTTCCAATTTTCCTATGAGGTGTTCATTGATTTTTCCAAGATTGTAACATTTTCCCTAATTTTTCTTTTAGGTCTCCTTCGACTTCTCATAGCTTCTGATACATTGTCCAATTTTTCTTTGGGGTCTGCATCGAGTACTCTTGCACCGTGACATTTTTCCCGATTTGAATGTCGGATCTTTTTCGACATTCTCGAGACCCGGTTATTTTTTCTATTTTTCATTTGATGATTTAGCGACTTCGCAGATTGATACTAGGCAATAGGAAAATCGATAGTTCCGACAGCTTAATAAAGGAATTGGAGTGAAGCTTTACATCAGCCTCGGTCGATTGCACAATCGTCCCCTGCAGTCGGTCTATGAGAGCCACTCGGTATTCAATTTCAACCAGTTGCAATTTGTCCCATGAAATCGCGTCGCGATCGTGTCGCGCGGCCTGCATTCGCCGAAAAAGGTCACGGTTTTTCGCAAACCCTCCCTCGGTCCCTGTTCCCTCTTTCTCCGCCTCCACCTTCGTCCACATCGTCGTCGCAGTTTCGACGTCGATTTCCACAAAAGAAACGGCGGGGCACGCGCGACTGATAGAGTATGATAGGCTGCATTCCATCGGTTGCAACATGTGTGTCATACGAGACGTGCCGTGATTTTCTATCGTTTCGATCGGATCGCCGTGACTTATTTACGGCTCGCAGCGGCCCGCGCCCTCGGACACAACCCGTAAAGCGGAATTAATGGGCGCGTTTCAGCAGATTTTAACAGCTACGGCGTTATCCGCTTCATCGGCGATCGCTCTTTCCCCTCTTCGAGATCGGAACGGCTTCATCAACGAAAGTGTGCTCATACTTGCGGGAAAGTCACCCAAAACGGGCCCGAAATTCACTCAACGTGCGCTCGAAATTAACTCAAAGTTGGCCTACACTGGGCTCGAAACGAACTCAACGTTTGCACAAAATTAACTCCAAGCGAACTCAACGTTGGCACAAAAAGGGTTCCAAGGGAAGTGTCAGTTGGCACAAAATGGGCTCGACATCGGTTCGAATTGAGTTCAGCGTTTTCTCAAATGGGCTCAGCATACCCTCTAAATGGACTATAAAAATGCATTCAAAGTGAGCTTGCAACAAGTTTGAAATAAAATCTAAATTGACTTAAAACAGACTCGAAATAGGTTCCAAAATGAACTTCAAAAGAACTCCGAACTGTTCTAAATTACACCTACTAATTTTTGCCGGAAATCAACAATTCTTCCACCAATATTTTTACAGTATAATAAACCACATAAAAAAAAACGCAAATAATAAAACCATATCAAATACCTCCTACTTCATAAAACGTCCCATTAATTCCTTAGTAGGGCAAGAAGAAAATGCAGAAATTCTAGAATGCGTACCCTAGAGACCGAATATTTTCCGCTTTTAGCATTACCCAAGAAAACTGTAAAAGTTCTCTAATACCCTCGTAAAACCGTTTCGCCTAATCTCTAATAACACAGAAAGAGAATGATGGAAATTCTCCTCATAGTTCCTCGATTTAACGATTTTTTCGGTGGGTAATAATTTTTCAATAACCACGAGGGAAAAGACCGGGAGAAAATGCAGGATAATTGATTGCAAGGGTATATCGCTCAGCCTCCGTAACGCGGCGAAGAAAAGAAACCCGGTATCTCGTCACGAGACAGTAAATCGAGATCGATTCGATAGCAACAGATTATCCACTTAAGAAATGGAATCCAGCAACGAGTTTTATCGAGCCATCGACGTTTCAGCGGCAGATAAAGCGAGGGATTTTTCCCGAGATTCCGCGAGTCGGTAAAGTAATTGCGCGTCTATCTAATCGGCAGTCGAAGCGTTGGGGAAACTTAATTCGCCAACCTAAAGGCTATTAGAGCGACCGGGTGTGCGGTAGTTTATCCGTATATCGGCACTAACACGCTTGTTAATAACTTTCCGCACGATAAAGCCGTTTCACGGACCGCGGATGATTCTCGGAACGAGCCGATTCGCGGTTCTGGGAGGATTTGAGATTCTGGGAGGATT
>CM052092.1:3459084-3473300 GCA_028453745.1 Agapostemon virescens
GCTGTATAAAATTCCACAATCTATGGTTAACTTGCAGGATGTTATTATTCTTCAATTTCTATGTTGCTTAAATAACTACAGACTAGTGTTAACTGAGAGAAAAGGATGTTGTTATTCTTCAACTTTTGTTTTGTGTAAAAATTCACAGTTTAAACTTAATTTATGAAAAATAATGTTTCTATTCTTCGATTTTTATATTGCATAAAAATCCACTGTTTAAATTTAACTGAGGAAACAGAATGTGACGGTTCTTCAATTTTTAAGCTGTATAAAATTCCACAATCTATGGTTAACTTGCAGGATGTTATTATTCTTCAATTTCTATGTTGCTTAAATAACTACAGACTAGTGTTAACTGAGAGAAAAGGATGTTGTTATTCTTCAACTTTTGTTTTGTGTAAAAATTCACAGTTTAAACTTAATTTATGAAAAATAATGTTTCTATTCTTCGATTTTTATATTGCATAAAAATCCACTGTTTAAATTTAACTGAGGAAAGAGAATGATACGGTTCTTCAATTTTTAAGCTGTATAAAATTCCATAATCTATGGTTAACTTGGAGGATGTTATTATTCTTCAATTTTTATTTGCCACACAAATGCTCAGCCTATGAACGACATGCAGAAAATTTTCAAGGGAAAAAGTTATAGTAGAACCTCGTTCGTTGTAGTTTTGTTCGACATCCACGATCCCCTATGCTGCAATGTTTTAGATACTTCTGAAATTATTTATTGAACCCTGATCCTTAAGTCTTGTTTGTAATTATGGACAATTTTTCTATCCATTTTGAAAGGGAGGTTTTCAAACGAACGGAAAGAATCACGGTAGAACCTCGCTCGTTGTAACTTCGTCCGAACAGGCATGATTTTCTATGTTGTAGAATTTTAACCATTCTGAAGTTACATTTTGTACAAACATTCTAAAATCTTGTTTGTATTTAGGACAATCTGTAGGCCCATTTGTTAACCCATTTTCAGACCCGCTTTTGTTAAGCAAGTTTGAAGACAATGAAAGGAATCACGGTAGAACCTCGTTCGTTGTAAGCTCATTCGAACTGGCAGGCTATTCTATGTTGCAAAGTTTTGGATAAATTTGAAGTTACATTTTGTATACAAATTCTGAATTCTTGTTTGCATTTGAGATAATTTGTAGCCACATTTGCTAACTCATTTTCAGACCCACTTTCGTTAGGGTAGTTTGAAGGAAATGAAAGAAATTACAGTAGAACCTCGCTCGTTGTAACCTCGTTCGAACTGGCACGCTATTATATATTGCGGAGTTTTAACCATTCTGAAGTTACGTTTTGTACAAACATTCTAAAATCTTGTTTGTATTTAGGACAATTTGTAGGCCCATTTGTTAACCCATCTTCAGACCCAATCACGGTAGAACCTCGTTCGAACCGCCACATTTTCTGGCCAAGCTAGAGATGAAGACGTTCTATCGCAGAAACGTTCGAACAAGGCAGCGACCGAAGACGAATGGTGAAACATGGAAGATCGCCAGACACCTGGACACCTGAACGGAGCATCCACCCACGCCGTAGAGACCCGGCTCTCATTGTCCGTGGAGTCCCGGTTGTAGGTTGAACCGGCAAAGTGACAACTAGAGAAATGACGAATGTCAGAAGTCTCCTCGGAACAAGTGTGCGAATGTCGCAACCGAGTAGAATTTCGTGGAACTTCCTGGTCAACGAAATTCTCACAGATTAGTCCTTAACAATCTTCCAGTTTGCTCGATAACAAATGACCTCTGTTCGTCGATCCTCTAAAACGATTTCTAGCGACGTTCCATAGTCTTGTCGGATGCTCGCCGGGTTTCATAGTATTTCTGGGCGTCCACCAATCGGACGAACTCGCCGCGGAGACGTCGAACAGTCGGAGCAAGGTCCTCCTTCTTAGAGATCCGATCGATAAGATGTATCCTGGCCACGAGAAATCGTGAGAATTTCCAGAGGGTCATCATTCTCGTTCGATGCATACCAGAAACGGAGATAACCCGGCAGGATATGGCCGATGGATCGAATAAGAAGTCATTACAATGGCTGTCAGGAAAAGGCGAGCCGTTTATTAACATCGAAACCCTGACTCATCCTTCTTTCTTTCTGTTAAACACCTGCGTCCAGCCCTTGGGACAATAGCTATTTAGGGTGATCGGTGGACGCCGGGTTTTATGCGCGCATCACCGAAAACGAGTAGGTGTACGTTCAAAAACATCGAAATCGTCTCGAAATGTTACATTATTTTCAATTAACCAAACGCGACAGCAGAGGAAACGAATTTCGATCAAATTTGTTGGTCCTCGAGCACAAATGTTTCCGATCTAAAATATATTCAACAACAAACACTAGTAAATAAAATTTCTAAAATTCTAAAATCCACGAAATCATCCCCAAATTAACGTCACGTATTGCCCATAACTTCTACGCGTCTACCATCGAAGAAATACTGAACCGAGACTCAAAACTTTCGTAACGATCTTTATATTGGGTTGTTCGGAAAGTAATTTCGTTTTTTTTTGTGAAAATGAAAGACAATTTTCGTATAATGAACAAATATTTTATTAAATTATATATTGGCCATTCTGGTCCAATACCTTTTGCCATCTTTCTGATAGTAGCATGATTCCACGCTCATAAAATTTTTGGTCTTTGCTGACAAAACACTGATCGAGGTGGTTCTTGACCTCCTCATTTAAAGTGAAGGTTTTACCGTCTAAAAAATTTTGCAGTGACCAGAACAAATAATAATCCGAAGGTGCCAGATCTGGAGAATATGGTGGATGTGGCATTGTATCCCATTCAAGCTGTAAAAGCTTTTGGCGAGTGACCAAACTTGTATGAGGTCTCGCATTATCTTGGTGGAACACTACACCTTTTCCGTTGATTAATTCTGGCCTTTTCTGTTGAAGTGCATCATTCAGTTTGTCCAGCTGATGACAGTAGACTTCCGAATTAATTGTTGTGTTATCCGGTAAAAGCTCAAAAGAAACGATTCCTTTAAAATCCCACCAAACAGACAGCATCACCTTTTTTTAATGGATATTGGCTTTGGAAATGCTTTGAGCCGGTTCATCTTTTTTGCTCCATGATCTCTTGCGTTTGACATTGTTATATACAACCCATTTTTCGTCCCCAGTAATGATGCGCTTCAAAAATGGATCATTTTCGTGACGTTTGAGAAGCGAATCACAGACGTCAACGCGACGACACAAATTTCTCTCCGTGAGAACATGGGGAACCCATATATCGAGCGTCGAGGTTAAACCCAGGCCTTTCAAGTGGTCATAAACAGTTGAATTTGATAAATTTAACCTCTCACCGACCTCACGTGTTGTTATTCGCCGGTTTGCATCAACCAATGCCTTTATCGTGTCTTTGTCAGCTTCAACCGGCCTTCCAAAACGTGATGCATCTTCGACATCAAAATTGCCAGATCGAAATTTTGCAAACCAGTTCTGGCACTGGCGTACTGACACACACGTCTTCTCCATACACATCGGTTAATTTCTTTCTGGCTTGAACAGCATTTTTACCTTTTCTATAGTAAAAAAGTAAAATATGACGAAAATGTGGCTTATTGCTCTCCATATTTAAAAGGGCACCAACCAAAAACTACTGCGTAGAATCACTTGGACTTTTTCGCACACAAACCTTGCTATATCAGCTCTCAAAACATATAATGATTATGCGGCATAAGTGTAAAGTTGGGTGCAAAAAAAATACAATTAAATCCTCTGTCGGGAAAAAATGAAATTACCTTCCGAACAACCCAATAGAATAAAATCTCAAAATTATTGACTATCTCCCACAAAAAATGTCAAAGTCTCTCCATAAGCCACTCAACCAATAAACGTCTCGCGTCTTCCATAATTCCCACACGTTCCCGGTAAAAGAAAGTACAAAACTAAACGTCAAAATCACTTTGCAATCGGTCGCAAAAAGATCCGGCAGACCACCCCCACGAACTTTACCCGGGCTCCGAAGCCGAACAGCCCCTTCTCCTGGTTTCCCCATAAAAATTGCAAAGCGCAGAACATTCCACGGTGGGCCCGGTCCAGCGAAACACTTTCGTCGGTCCGGCAGCGGGCCTAATATCGCGCAGAGGCCCTCGAAACCGAGAGGGATGCATGAGCGAGAGGTCGAGAGCACACGTCGGGCCCGATCCACGACGAAAAATTGAGTACGAGGGTTCACGGGGGTGGGGGACCCATGGGGATGGGGAAGGGCGGCGGGGGTCTACGAGCGAAAACGGTTCTGGCCGGTGGTGGGGCACGGGGGGAGGCAAATTCGTAACGAATTCTTTTGTTTCGAGCACCCCGAGAAAACGAGCAACTGAAGAGAAAACGATCCGGGACTGCTACTCGCCGGTGGTGTGCGCTCGCTCGCTCGCTCGCTCGCGCGCGCGCCCGTGTCCGCCCGCTCTCGAAGAAAGAAGGAGAAACGAAAACGAAAACGCGGCCGAAACCTTTTCTGCAGCCGTGTATGCAGCCTCTGCAAGAGTCGCAGACCAACGCGCACACCGTTTCCAAGTCCCACACCTGTGTGTTACCTGTTCGAACAGCGGCGGAACGTGTGCGCGCTCTCGTAACCATCGAGCACGCGCGCGCGCGCCACCGCGCGCCCCGGAATATAAGGTTTTATTTTCGAAATTTATGATTGTCAATAAATTTTAAAAGCGTTCCGTCTGGAGCCCTAAGGGCTGGCAGGGCTGGTCAGACCGAAAGTAGTCGTCGAGAGGGCCAGAACTCCCTCTCCCTCTCTCTCTCTTTCTTTCTTTCTCACTCATTTTCTCTCTGTCTCTCTTCCTTGCCTCTTACGCTTTGATGGTTGGTTCTCTGTTCATCGCACAGCTCCACCTTCACGACGGTGCTCTCTTTCCTCTTTCTTTCTTTCCACGTTTCTTCTTTTCTTCCTCTTTCGTCCGTTGTTACCTTCTTCTGTGGCTTTCTTTCTTTCTATTCTTCTTTTTTCCTTGCTCTTTCGAGTTTCTCTCTCTAGCATGCATCTCTAGGTGTTATTATTGCCTATCTCTTCCATTTGGATTTCTTTCTGTCGTTTCTGTTTCTGAATCATTATCTATTTCTCCATTTTGGTTTACTGTATTTTATTATTTCTCTGTTCTGCTCTCTATTTCTCCACTTTGGTTTTCTCACTTTCTATTATTTCTCTGCTCTGCCCTCTATTTCTCCATTTTGGTTTTCTCTCTTTCCATTATTTCTCTGTTTCTCACTCTATCTCTCACTTTTGGGTTTCTCTCTTTCTATTATTTCTCTGCTCCGCTTTCCATTTCTCCACTTTGGTTTTCTCACTTTCTATTATTTCTCTGCTCTGCCCTCTATTTCTCCATTTTGGTTTTCTCTCTTTCCATTATTTCTCTGTTTCTCTCTCTATCTCTCACTTTTAGGTTTCTCTCTTTCCATCATTTCTCTGCACTGCTCTCTATTTCTCCATTTTGGTTTTCTCTCTTCCTTTCATTTCTCTGCCTTGCTCTCTATTTTCCCATTTTAGTTTTCTCTCTTTCTATTATTTCTCTGTCCTGTTCTCAATCTGTCCATTTTGTTTTTCTCTCTCTGTCCGTCTCTTCGCCCTGCTCTCTCTATCTCTCTCTTTCTTTTTTGGTTCACTCTCTCTGTCCAACTCTCTGCATCGTTCTTCATCTCTCTCTTTCTCTCTCTTTTGGTTTTCTCCCTATCCCGTTCTCTGTGCCTCTCTTCCGACCTTCTTTCTCCATCTACCTCTCCGTCCGTATTTCTTTCCTCTGTCTTTGGGTTTTCTCTCTCGCGGCCGGTTCAACTATATCCCGGGCCCCTATGGGGATTCGGGTTTAGCGGTTAATTGCGTTTGGTGCAACCCGCGTGGATTTTACAACCGCGATTTTCATCCTTTTTTTCCCCTCTTCCTGGCCGAGAGAGTTTTGACTGGCTGGGACTCCTGCTATACTACCATCGCGCTTTCGTTTCTTCTGCATTTACACGCCACTGCTCTTTGTACGCTCTTCTTCGTCGCCTTCTTCGTCTTCTTCTTCCTCGGATGCCCGTACTTCTTCTTCTTGTTCTTCTTCTTCTTCTGGCTTCCTCTCCTTCTTCCACGGAGGAGAGCAGGAGGCTGCGTCGTTCTAGGCCCTCTTCTTTTTCCGTTTCGCCTTCGACAGGCCGCGACGTTTAATTGTTCGGGCCCCGGCTCTCAAATCGCCTTCCTCGCCGCTCCACGTTTTTCGGCCACTCCCATTTGCTGGCCCCGCCGAATGGCAATGGTGTCGCGGGCCCGGGGGATGGTACCCAAATGCGAAATCTTCGTTTCGAGGATTTCAAGAGCAACCCCGAATATCGGAGTGTCGAAAACCAGCGGATACATCGGGCGATTGGAAATATTCATCCGACAAATTGCATGTTAATCTTCTGTCTATTTATTAATTAGCTAACATTTACTTATTAATCGAACATCGTTAAAACGTACAACATCAAAATTTGGTTATTCTCTCTTCGATTATTTTTAGACATTGCAGGCATTGTCTCCCCATTCTCGATTGCCTTTAATTATCCTACTGCTTGAAATTACAGTCACCAATTTTAATTTATCAAAGCATAAGATAAAACAACCCATTTGACCATACTTTTATGCCAAATCAAAGTTGCTTCCATTAATTGCGAAATTTATACAAACCAAACAGAACTTCAGTGTCTTCCATCGCAAACGTCTCAATTACTTTTCCACAATTATTATTCTATCCATAAACGTTCTCCACCTTGCCAAAATACTTCAGAGTAAAAATTGCAACACTTGTAATAAACTGCAACACTCGCGAAGCAACCAATACTAAAACAACTCCTTCCAAAATCTTCGAACCGGTTCCAAACAATATTCTCCCCGATACAATGACGCTCGCAAACATCCCTTAACCCTTTGTACATCTTACCTAGGATACTTGCATTCCACATGAATTATTTTAGCTTATGTATATGGGACTTTTTACCGTTAAATTTTTATCAATTCCTTAGACACAAAGATAACGATGTGAAAATCGTTTGAAATAATAGTATAGCAATTTTTCGTGGCGCCTCAGAGTCACCACTCGATCGTTAAGGGTTGAATTCTCTTTTCGAACACCTAAAATTCTAATAATCCAATTAATCGAATCGCGAAATCGATATCGGCATTCGAAACAGGTTTCGAAAGGTTCGTAGCACTGGTGAGGTTGATTTCTAAAAATGTTCCGCGGATTTTCGTGTCTCGCGCATGCGCTCGCGCGTCCCCGCGAAAAATGAATCCCCCGGAGATGAATTAATGAGCGTAGATTAGCGGCCGGCGTTATTTATGGCGGCCGGTGCCCGTACGATGCGAATCTGAGCTTTTATATTACGTGGCGTGCATCCAGCAACCACCAACCACCACCATCAAACGCTATGCTCCATTTTTCGTCGCGGGGATCCCTCGGCCCGCTATCCGCTCGGTTCTCCGTGGATCCTCTCCGGATCCTCTCGATCCTCTCTCGGACTCTGCGGCGCGTGTAATTTCTTCGTATACGAAAACCGATATTTCACGGCTAATCACCAACATTTCGGAGGCGTGGAAAAGACGTTCGTTATTCATCGGGTGTCCCCCCGGGACATGCGTGCGAACCGAGAGAACGAGTATCGAGGATCCAGGAGGATCGAGAGGGTGGATATGCGAGGGAACAGCTCCCTCTCGATCCTCTGCCGATCCTCTCCTCGATCCTCCGCGCGCTTTTATTGGGTTTATGAACGGTAATTAGCGAACCATTGTCGGATCCACGGTTTTTGATCTGCGAAAGAAATGGGTAGCTGCGATCCCGCGATCGAACGTGTGACTTATGACAGCGTAGATCATGCTCGCGGTGATCGCACCTGAATCCAGCCAGGCTTCTTCTTCTTCTTCTTCTTCCCAGCCTTTGTGTTTCGGTGTGCGGGCTTCTTTCGTGCAACTCGATACCCGCGAATATTAATCTTTAGAAATTAATAATAGGTTCGCTGAGTTTTTCGAACAATTTTTGGCTTACTGGAAACAGTCGGTTTCGTTTCGTTTCCAGAGCTATTTGCGCGCAGACACGGAGATTTTGATGAAGAATATATTTTGATGGGCCGAGGATCAATTTTAAGGTGATGCTAAAATTTTTATTACTATGAAGTCAAATATGTCTCATTTTGTGGAGAAGCTATTAAAACGTATACTGTAGGAAATTGTTAAGAACGTTCAATTATGGCTTTGGTTCAAAGATAAAGGGTACATTGTCTGTTTATAACAGAAAAATTATAAATCAACAATTTATAAAACTATAAAATATCTTCCTAATGGATGCACAAAATATTTCAAAAAATTTCAACAAAACCCCTGTCGTTTTTACAGTGAAAAATAAAATTGCATCTACAGTGTGCCATCTGAAAGTTGCATACCGTTACAGAGAGGATTCAGTGTCTTTTTATAGCAACAAGATTATAAAACAACGATTCACAAAATTATTAAATATCTTCTTGATGAATGCACAAAAATATTTCAAAAAATTTCAACAAAGCTCCTGTCGTTTTCACAGTGCAAAATAAAATTGCATCTACAATGTGCCATCTGAAAATTGCATACTGTTACAGAGAAGATCCAGTATCTCTTTGTAGCAGCAAGATTATAAATCGACGATTCACAAAATTATGAAATATCTTCCTAATGGATGCACAAAAATATTTTATAGAGTTCAACAAAATGCCTATCGTTTTTACAGTATAAAACAAACTTGCATCTACTATTTATTATCTGAAAGTTGCATACAATTATAGAGTGGCTTCAGTGTCTCTTTATAACGACAAGATTATAAATCAATAATTTAAAACATTGCAAAATATCTTCCAAATGGATGCAAAAAACTATTTCAAAAATAGAATTGTATGTACAGTATGTCGTCACAAAATTGCAGAACGTTGCCAAGAGCTGGCTATGTCTTTCTTTCAGGAAGAGTCTTTCGTTTTGCATTAGGTTTCCGACTTCTCAGAGAAGCTTGCACGGTGAAACAGCATATTTTGAAAAGCGACGGATTTTAGTCTCACAGTTATTGATGGCTCTATAATTTCGAATTACTATGCTTCGCTATCGCTATGCCACCCGCTATAACTCTTTACTACCATGCCTCCATAATCATAATTGAATTCCGCTATATTACTGTGTTACTAACGCGGCTTGCTTCGTAGCCGCCTCCTCCCACTGCAAGTCCTTAGTATCATACCTCTATCATCATAATTGAATTCTGTTATAGCACCCCACGGCCGCTGCTTCCGACTCTTTTATCTTACTACTGTTATGGCTGCCACGAGCTGCCTCCATTTCTCCATGCTTGCAGTTACTATCATCCCTGCAGTCTACACTTTGTTCGACTATTTTTAACCTAACCTCTGACCCTCGAGTCTCTCTTAAATTTCCTGCAAGCAGTAGCGTCAACGTATATTTAAATAAATTGATTAATAATTAGCTGCAGACGTCATCGATTGCAAAATAGTAACAGTGTCTCTCGGGGATTAGTATGAAGAGGGAAAAAAATGAATGGGATTGAATTAGGCTAAATTTAATCAACCCAGTAAAGTTTTTTAACATTTGCACAATGTTATAGAGCAAAATATCTTCCTAATGGATGCACAAAAATATTTCAAAAAATTTCAACAAAGCCTCTATCATTTTTGCAGTGCAAAACAAAATTGCATCTACAATTTGTCATCTGAAAATTGCATACTATTGTAGAGGGGCTTCAGTGTGTCTTTATAGCAACAAGATGATAAATCAACGATTCACAAAATTATTAAATATCTTAATACTGGATGCACAAAAATATTTAAAAAAATTTGAACAAAGCCCCTATCATTTTTACAGTGCAAAACAAAACTGCATCTACAACTTGTCATCTGAAAATTGCATACTGTTGTAGAGGAGCTTCTGTGTACTCTTTATAACAAGATTACAAATCAACGATTCAGAAAATTGCAAAATAGCTTCCAAATAGATGCAGAAAAGTATCTCAAAATTATTTGCGACATTCGCGAGTTTGCAAATTTTCTGTGTAAGATTGGAGAACGGACACGTGTCCGGCAAATTTTAGGCGAATCACAGTGAGATTCCCGGCGAGGTCTTTTACAAGAGGTGGCGAAGATCCCAGGACATCTTCGATCAATCTCTGATTGCGAGTTCGACGCGTTCTGCGTGCCGGCGATGTGTATCTCGATCGAGGCAATGATCAAAGATCGCCGGCCTCGTTACCAGACGTTATAAGGACGTATACGAAACCGTGCAGTAAGAATAATTACTCGTAATCAAGCTCAATCTAATGCTTCGTAGGATGACTTACGTCATTTTTTTCTCCGTCTCCGTCACTCGCTTTCTCGAAGATATCCATAGTCGTTCCATCCCCCATGGTTCTCTACCCCGACGCACTGCTGACACGCTACGCATTAATTGCGAATCGTCTCTCTTCCCGTTTCCCTTTGTCGAACGTCGCTCGTTTACGGTTTCTTTTTCAATTTCATCCGGCTCTCAATAGCTCGTCGTTAATGCCTTTTGTCGGAAGCAATCGCGTACGCCTCGATCGTACTCGTGAAAATCGTTAAAAGACATCGCCGTTGTCTCTTCGTGGCTTATCTCGGTCGTTGACTTTCTCCGGAGACGTTACAGGAGGTTCAGATAATTATCAAAGTATTGTCTTTCAACTCTTTCGGTTAGGCTGTGGAAAATTTTGAGGAAAGAAATGGTTCAAATTTTTGTTTCAGTACAATTCACAGAAAATACTATTTTAAGTGCTCGCTGTTCTACAATTCACAATTAAAATATTACTTTAATTTCTTGTAGTTCTACAATTCATTGAGAATTCTATTTTATTTGATCGTTGTTATACAATTCATAGAAAATTGTATTTAAAATTCTCATTGTTCTATACTTCACAGAAAATACTATTTTAAGTGCTTGTTGTTCTACAATTCATAGAAAATCGTATTTAAAATTCTCATTGTTCTATAGTTCACAGAAAATATAATTTTAAGTGTTTGTCGTTCTACAATTCCCTGAAAATACAATTTTAATTTCTCGTCGTTCTACAGTTTAAGTAAAACACTATTTGAAATACTCGTTGCTTTTCTATACAAGAAAAATACTATTTTAAAAGAGCAGTCTTTGCGCAAATGATTTTAATAGTCTGAAAATATTGTATTTTATACGGACAATTGTAGACGATAGTTAATAGAATTTCATGAAGCAATAGTGAATTTTCAATTGCGAAATATACCTGAAATTGTTCTTATACATTTTCTACAAACATTGTAGCAATATTGTCGAATAAATTATAAAACCAATATATATATATTTGTTACACAAAAATAAAAGTTAAGTCGAAAGACAATTGCCAAAATCATTATATAATTTTCTCAGGACTTGTTCTATTATGCAAAGCAATTTTTAATACAATCTTGTACAATACAATAAAACGATCTTGTTTTAAAAATTGCGTTTGAAGAAACAATTTTCTGATTCTAGATAAAAGAGAGCCAGTTCCACGTGTCCCCGTTGAACGAAGAAGAGTCAGAACCAGAAAAGGACGATTAAGACGAAGAAGAAGAAGAAGAAGACGACGAAGAAAAAGAAGAATCCAAGCCGACGTGTTCCTAACCGATTTTTGTTCCCACAATATTGAAAGGCGTCGAGTCATCATTTCGAGTTCAGAGAGATGAAAGAACATTGTTATTCCAATTTTAAAGGATGCCTCGGAGTCCTCGGGACCATACGATGGATCTCTTCCATCTTCGCCACCCCTTTCGATCGCTATACCTCTCCACCCCATGGGTAGACCTCTATCAGCATGCCACAGTGCTCCTAATAAAAATTTTACCTATTCATTTGCCAACGCATCAATTTTTCCACAACATCGACATTTTTGCGACTTATATTCCTTCCCGAATCTTTAACAATTTACCGTGAATAATAAAAATTATAATACTCGGTAAAAATTGCAATTTAAACAAACATTCTACAAATTCTACAAATTCTCAAATTGAATCGCTTCTTCTCCATGCATTGATAAACCTATTTAACATTTCTTGTGTACTTTCTTCAATAATTACTAAACACTCTTTTCATCGAAATAATCAACTTAACATAAAACTTTTGCATAAGTTTACTAATAATTTAGTTAATAAAAATACCCGTTTGGCGATCTTTAATGACTTAAAAATCCATGTAGGTGATTTATGAAGTTCTTAAAAAATTGTAGATTGAACAAAAATAATATACACTTCTATTTTAGAAAATTATATAAATAGTTTTCGTTGGTGAATAAATTGCAGATATTTGTGCAAAATGTCTGTACATCATCTGCAAGGTGGGCAAAATAAAAAACATTCTCAAAATCAGTTAATCCCTGCACTGTTTTAATTTTTGCAAGAAATGAAGAATGAATTTTATCAACAACACTCATTAGTTCAAGAATTAAGGATTTTTCTTTTTATAAATATTACATTCACAGGACAAAGCAGCGTACGAGATTTTCGCAAAGAGAATAATTTCACCGATTAAACCTCAGGAATCATCTCTTTCAAAGAGCTCGAACATTTCCAAGATACTCTATACTTTCAATTTAGATTCAATTAAAGAAAATACACTTTCCCAATATAATCGATTAGGCCGATCATTTTCTAGACGAAGCAAAATGAAAGCGAGGAAATTCCCTACTTCTAAATCGTCTTGTGCGGTTGCTCGACGTTATCGTTCATTTCACACGAAGCCGCCGTTCAGTTATGTCCTATTTGATTCATCATTGAATACCGTGTTCCACGTTTTACTTACTTCTCGAGAATCATCATCAATCAATTGCCGCGCAGCTCTAAAGTTCTGACAGTCGTGAATATCGGAGCGAGTCGATTCGAAATGTATCAGATCCCATCGCTATGCGCGAGGCACCGGTCGTACGAATTTCGAGCAGCCATTTTCTTTTTTATCGTTCCTTTCCTCCGGCCGATCGTCGTCCGAGGGTCTCTCCGTCGGTGACACGGCGGTATTCGAGAATATCGGTATTGTTAATGGTCAATTAGATAAACGTTTCATGCGAATCGCTTGTTTGCTCGCGAGACGCTGACCTCGTGCGCTTGTTCGACGCGAGTTTCTAGCCGGGGAATGGAAAAGGCTGGCCCGATATTGTTTCTGATTGCTTTCAATAGAACCACTCTTCGTGCCAGCTTCTCGGTTGGGAATCGAATTTCTTCGACGCCGGATGAAGCAAATTATCTTTTCAGAAGTAAGTGGCCAACATGAAAGTTTTCAATGTAACACAAGAAGAATGGCCCCAGCCGCCGTTGCCTTGCGAGAGACGCAACGAGCGGGACTCGGCCACCGTGTCCGGTTACCAATCCTGATTTTTCAATTAGCAGGAATTAGTCACAAAGTGAAAACGCCCTGGGCTCGGCGCGACGTTGTCCTCAAACTTTGATATCTAATGCCACGACGTTCGCGTATCGGCACCAGACACACGCGGAAGCATGTTTTTCCATTTGTGAAATTGATACATTAGGCTACTCTACGATCGGCCGCTATCGTTTCACCCCTGCGATTTTCCAGTGGCATTAAAGGATTGATTAATCGAGTCTTGTCTGTTAATAATCCGAGGCTAGAAAGTTTATTAGATTGATCTTGGTCGCTGTGTTCCGAACCGATCTGTGGATTTTTGAACGTCCGTTGCGTCAGGGTAATATGGTGGTAGAGGATTGTGAAAGTTATGGTCTATTTCGGTTTTGATGTAAGCCTTCGGTCGAACGTTCTATTCTGTTTTATTTTCTTTTTTAAAGCGTGTTTTATCGAGATTGTGTATTTCGTATATTTAGAAAACGAACTGTTCAATAATGTAATCAAGGATAAATGTTTATAGATAATTCTATTTCGTTTTTACTTAGATTATGAAAAATCAATGTATAAAAATATTTATCTAGAAATACGTACGTTTTACCGCATTCGTAAAACCGATATTATTATAATTGCAACAAAACGTTTAAAGAAACTCGGTTCGACTTTTGCAACGTGTACAATACAACATTTTGACAGGAACAACAAATCGCCACCTATTCGAATGTCAATGCCCCACATTTAACAAATCGACATACAAAAATCGTAATCTGTAAAAATATATACATTCTATGCAATGTTCAATCTTCTCGATCGTTCCAGAAAAAGTTAAAAAGAAATCTC
>CM052092.1:3491255-3502415 GCA_028453745.1 Agapostemon virescens
ATTCTTATTGGAGTTTAAGCCACGGGTGCCAAAGGATTTCATGAAGGTCTTCTGTGTTTTAGTGGAAGGATCTCTGGATAGGGATCCCTGATTGTTTCTGGGGCTGCAATTCATGCTAGAACGACTGCAGACATGCGAAAAAATTTATATAAATTTTTGGCCAACTCTAAACATTTCTGTCTGAAAGTCCAGTCGCATCATCTCAATTCTTATTGGAGTTTAAGCCACGGGTGCCAAAGGATTTCATGAAGGTCTTCTGTGTTTTAGTGGAAGGATTTCTGGATAGGGATCTCTGATTGTTTCTGGGGCTGCATTTCAATCTAGAGCGACTGCAAACATGCAGAAAAATTTATACAAATTGTTGGACAACTGCAATCATTTCTGTTTGAAGGTCCAGTCGCATCATTTCGATTTTTATGGGAGTTTGAGCCATGGGTGCAACAGGATTTCATGAAAATCTTCTCTGTTTTAGTGCAAAGACCTGCAGATGAGGATATTTGATTGCTTTTGGAGCTGCATTTCAAGCTAGAGCGATTGCAAACATGCAGAAAAATTTATATAAATTCTTGGTTAACTGTAAACATTTTTGTTTGAAGTTTCAATCGCATCATCTCGATTCTCGTGGGACTTTGAGCCATGACTGCAATAGGTTTCATGGAAGTCTTCTGTGTTTTAGTGGAAGGATCTCCGGATGGGGATCTCTGATTGTTCCTGGGGCTGCATTGCAATCTAGAGCGATTGCAAACATGCAGAAATATTTATATAAATTCTTGGTTAACTGTAAACATTTCTGTTTGAAAGTCCAGTCGCATCATCTCAATTCTTATGGGAGTTTGTGCCATGGGTGCCAAAGGATTTCATGAAAGTCTTCTGCGTTTTAGTGGAAGGATCTCTGGATAGGGATCTCTGATTGTTTCTGGGGCTGCATTTCAATCTAGAGCGACTGCAAACATGCAGAAAAATTTATACAAATTGTTGGACAACTGCAATCATTTCTGTTTGAAGGTCCAGTCGCATCATCTCGATTCTAGTAGGACTTTGAGCCATGGGTGCAACAGGATTTCATGAAAGTCTTCTATATCTTAGTAAAAGGATTTTCGATTGAAGATCTTTGAATGTTTTTGGAGTTGTATTTCAATCTGAAGCGAATGTAGATATGGAAAGAAATTTGTACAAATTCTGAGACAACTCAGAATGTTTTTGTTTGAAGTATTCCTCTTGTCTTGATTTTTGCGGGACTTGGATCCATGGATACAAAAGGATTTCATGAAAGTCTTCTGCGTTTTAGTGGAAAGACCTGCAGATGAGGATCTCTGATTGTTTCTGGGGCTGCATTTCAATCTAGAGCGATTGCAAACATGCAGAAATATTTATATAAATTCTTGGTCAACTGTAAACATTTCTATTTGAAGATCCAGTCGTCTCATCTGGATTAGTATGTATAATCCTTCCATTAATTCCAAAAATCGTAACACTTAGAGTATTTAGAAAAGTGAAACTTTCAGATTGCAGAATTTAGTGTCTGCTTTCTCAGCTGTGGTCCACCGAATGTCTCCGTCATCAGAAACCGTCCTATTATCTCAGACCCTCCGAGACCATCGTTTAATTCCCAGCAAAGTTAAAAAAAAAAAGTTGGAAACGATCGAAAAGTTGAAAGTCCTGTACCTTTTCCCATGGCTCAGGTAGTCGCCGTAGGTACACCATAGGAACCTCAGGGGGGCCCCCTTCGCCCTTTCTCTCACTCAAATCCAGGATCTTGTCTTTCTATTTGAATAAGATTCACCCTGTTTATCATTTTCTACGATTTCACCTCTACCCTACCCTATAACCTGGTCGTGCTCTCACCCTTTCGCATACACATAATACGTAAAAATCCTTTCCCAAGGGGTGAAATGAAACCCCCCGCTTCTTTTTCACCCTTTTGCTCGTCAGTTTCGAACGTCAAATTAGAATTTTGTACGGACCGGCTGTAGTAAAAATTCGATTTTCACCTGGGCACCTCTTCCTCTTTTTCACCCCTTTGCCCGGTTACCCTCGTTCACCCCGTTCGGGCCGCGAATTTTAGAGCCTCTAATGGTAACCTTTTACCCAGCTAACCATTCGCTTTGAAAATTGACCGAAAAATATATTTTCTCGAAGCTCGCTTCACATCGGAGTGCGAAAACAAATTATTTTACTTATAATATATTATTACTTATAAATAATCGGCGATAGAAGAAGGTAGTCGGTTTTATAAGTATTCAATTTCATAGATACTGAACAATTTGAATAAAAGGTCAATCATTTTATTAAATGTTTAATTTTTTAGAAATTAAATAATTTTAATAGATGTTTTATTCTATTGACTGTCCAGTTCTTGAGAAACTCGGAAATTTCGATGGGGAAATGGTTTACTTTGTTAAACATTGCTCCTTTGAGAAATTAGATAATTTTAATAGAGACTGCTGTATTAAATGTTTACTCCTTCAGAAGCTAGATAAATTATTATTATTTTATTTAATTATTAAGCTAGATAGATTATGTTCAGAAATTGGATAATTTTAAAAAGGGGTAGTTTATTCTACTCAGTTTTTGAATTTACATAATCTTCTAAAATTCAAAGAACTACATATATTTAAAAGATATAAAAATTTAGTTATCCTGACTTTCTACAGGATTTCTTTAACTATAATTTCTACTAGATACATTTAACACAATGCCTTTATTATAAGCTACAGACAAAGCAAAGAATAATAGAAGATAATAATAGAAGTTAATTTGAATCACATAATACATACACTTCATAAAAAGCTAAGCCAGCCTAAAAAATAAAAGCAGCCAATAGAAAAATATAAAAAATGAATAAAAACCACAGAACTCGGATGTTTGCTAAAACCTGCAAACTCCGACAGTGTTTTTTTCCAGATTTCTCAACAACTTCGACAATCCCATCGACCAAGCAAAGACGCATCTCCCCTCGTCCGGATCATTAAAAGACTCCCGGGTCTTCAAACACCGATCACCGGATTCATCAATTTTCCTCCAGGAAGAAAAAAAGAAACCTACGAAATCTAAAAAAAAGAAGCTACAAAAGCTAGGAAAAAGGAAAAGGCTTTCTCCCAAGAATCAACGCGAAACCGTCGGGTGCCAGACGAATGACAAATGGCTTTTCGTACTCGATTATATCCGCTAAAAATCTGCGTCCCGTGGATTTGATGGATGGAGAGGCGCGATCATGTGTGGAAAATTCGCGGCTCGGATTGGCACCGGTTCCTCCATCGTTTTCACGGGACGCGGTCCACGGGAAGTCGTTCCTTCCACGTAGAACTGCGCAAACTACCCCTATCTGCCCCTACCCTTCTCTTTAGTTCCTCTGGTTTCTCGATCATTACCAAGGGATGCAAAACTGTGAATCGAATTCAAGCGAGGACCTATCCCTTCCTCTCTCTATTTCCGTCTCTGTCTTCCTCCCTCTCTCTCTCTCTCTCTCTCTCTCTCTCTTCTGTTTCTTTTTCCTTCTTTCTCTCTGATTCCACTTTCTCAATCATTATTAAGGAACGCACTTTTGAAAGAAAGATGTAAAACTGGGAATTCAATTCGATCGGAGACCTACCCCTTTTTCCCTCGCTTGATATCTTCTTCCTTCTCTTTCTTCCATCTTTTTTCCGACCCTGTTTCTCTCTCTCCCCATCGCCCTCTCTCTCTAATTTCCCTGGTTTCTCGATCCTTAGCAAAGGACGCAATTCTGAAAGAAAGATGCAACACTGCGAGTTCAATTCGATCGAAGACCTACCCCTTTCTCTCTTTCTTTCCTTCTTTCTCTTCCTCCCTCTCCCTTTCTGTTTCTTTCTCCTTCATTTTCTCTGATTCCCCTGGTTTCTCGATGATTATCACAGGAAACATTTCCAAGAGGAAGATGCGAAACTACGAATTCAATTCGACGGAAGACCTACCCCTTTCTATCTTTCTTTCCTTCTTTTTGACACTCCTCCCTTTCTCTATCTCCTTCTTCCTCTCTGATTACCCTGGTTTTTCGATCATTTCCAAAGGATGCAGTTTTCAAAGAAAGATTTAAAACTGAGAATTCAATGAGATCGGGAATCTACCCCTTTCTGTTCCTCTCTTTTTTCTTCCTTCTCTATCTTCCTCCTTCTGTTTAAACCTCTTCTTTCTCCCTTTCTCTCTCTGATTCTCCCAGTTCCTCGATTATTATCACACAAAACAGTCCCGAAAGAATGATGCAAAACTGCGAATTGAATTTGACCAAGAACCTACCCCTTTCTCTCTTTCTTTCTCCCCTTTTCTCCACCTCTCTCGCTCTCTTTCTGTTTCCCTTCATTTCTTCATTATTATCACAGGATGTAGTTCCCAAAGAAAGATGCAAAACTATGAATTCGATCGAAGACCTATTCCTTTTTCTCTCTCCCTTTCTATCATTCGCTCTTTGCCTTTCTCTTTTCAATTATGTTGCCCGTTTCCCGCGGATGGCGATCGTTTTCACGGTAAGCAATTCGAAAGGATCGACGCAGGACTGCGAAACGAACCCAACCGAGGAACCTACCCCTTTTTCTCTCGGTCTCTCTTCTTCTTTCTATCTCTCCCTTTCTGTTTCCCGTCGTTCCTTCATCATTATCACAGGGTGCAGTTCCCAGAGGAAGATGCAAAACTATGAATTGAATTCGATCGAGGATCTATTTCTTCCTCTCTCTCTCTCTCTCTCTCTCCCTTTTCGATTATTTAGCCCGTTTCCCTCGGATGGCCATCATTTTCACGGTAAGCAGTTCGAAAGGATCGACGCAGGACTGCGAAACGAACCCGACCGAGGACCTACCCCTTTTTCACTCGGTCTCTGTTCTTCTTTCTATCTCTCCCTTTCTCTTTCGCCGTTTCCCTCTTGTCTCCCCGGCCACCGTCTCTACGCGCCGTCCACGTCGGACTATTTATTTTCGGCGTGTCAAAACGAGTGACTGATGACGGCACGATGCTAATTCCACCATGTGGGAACCGATCGTTACCAGATCTCACCGCCGCGGAATTACAAAAACCCTCGCACGATTCGGCCACGAGATACGGAACAGTATTTCGGGAAAAAACCGTGTGGCTCGCGGGCAACGATCGGTTCCTCGAATTATAGTCGGCTGATTCGATGCTGTCCACCGTAATTAATTAATTGCTATTGGGCCGCAGATGTTTATGCAAATAAGAAGACCCCGGACGCTGACACTTTACACATCGCACGACGACGCACACGATTTTACTGATGGATCCTCAAGATTTCTACCACGAACGAAATTGTTTTAAACGTTTCTTTAACACTAGCTTTCTTTATTTCTTTCTTTTACTTCTGCTACCTGCATTTGTCTTAATCTTCGTCTTCGTCGATGAAATGTTCGATTGCCATGTACTTTGTCTACTTCACGGAACATTGAAACAATTTAGATCCGAAAATTGGCGACAACCATCCACCTATCTTATGTTTAACCCCTTGCCCTACGACAACTCAGATTCGTCATCAAGATTTCGAACTGATTTTCTTTAAACAGAAATAATGTTTTATTTTATTGTTGATCGTGTACGGTCATTGAAGAATGGCTAGGTACGCAGTAATTACAAATTTGTCTTTCCTTTTTGTTGTTTTAAGGAGGACAAAGAAAATCTAATTGCTGTTATTGTAAAATAAGTCGTAGGCCAAGGGGTTAAGCAGTGACTATGATGTTTTCGATTATGCAACCACGACCAGCCCTTATCGAGTCACACGACGCTTTAAGGGAAAGGGACTACTAAAGCAGTTTCCCAAAATTTTCCAGATACATACAGACTTTCACCACGTTACTACTAACAAGGGAACATATTCAGATGCGAAAATCCGATTTTGATGAAACTTATGGGAGCGACTACATTTATTATTCATTTATTTTAACTTTTGTTAAAATTTTCTTACGCGACTACATTGCCCATTGGAAAACACACAATTTAAAAATAAATTCACATTTTTTCGACCTCTGATTTCCGAGATATCATAAAATATAGTTTTGACCCTCAACTTTGAGGGCTGTTTTCACCCCTTCAAAGTGGATGGTTGGCGATAAAAAAAAACAAGTGTCAAATATTTTTCAAAGAACTATAATACAAAAATAAATATATTTCGCATCTGAATATGTTCCCTGTTAAGTCCGTCCCTTATTTCCGTCTAAAACAGTTGCCAGTATTTCGACGAGTCAATTTCTATCGAGCTTCGATCTTCGCTTCGGCCTGAATTAGATCGAGGAGTGTTTCATTAATAAAACTAGCATTTTAGTCCACTAGACTAAATTGAAATCACGTTCCAGTGGAAATATGTATTGAATAGCCGGAAAAGTATTTGGAAATTTTTGTTATTATTTGATAAAATGTTTCTTTTACTCAACATGAATATTGTTCAAGCATATATTGGCCATTATTATCTATAACCTTTTGCCATTTGTCGAAAGAAGAAGAAATCTGTAGCTCGGAGGAGGGAAGCGATTCGAAGCAGTCGGACAAGTGCGAATTCCCAGCATTACCGAATCACCGTCCGAAATCTCATCGCTCGAGAAACCGCAGTCGATTATCGCAGCCCGTAAAATCGGCTGGAAAGTAAAAAGCCGAGGCGAATCGAGGCGTATCCGTGGCGGCAAACACACATAGCCCTGAATCGGACAAATTGCTCGACACGAGTGGCTCGTGTTCGGAGGAAACGTGGAAGGAAGCGTGACCGGTCTCTCTCTCTCTCTCTCTCTCTCGGAAGTATCCATCGCGTGGCATTCGCGAGCGGAAACAAAACGAAATGGGAGAGAACAACGAAACCAAACTGGAGGAGAGAGAAAAAAAATGAAAGAAATAAAGAAGATACGAAAGGGAAAAAAGACCGCGAGGCTCCGGTGGTGCAGTCAATTTCCCGTTGAGCAGTAAAATGCATGTTATTCTCGTAAAGTGGCGTCTATCCGCAAAAAGAAGCCGTTCCGTCTCGTTTGCCGGTAACTCGGCGGAGGGGGTGAGAAAGGAACAGAAAGAGAACGGGGAAAAAAGAACTGGAGATAGCAAGAAAGAGAGAGAGAGAGAGAGAGAAAGGGAGAAAGGGAAAGGGAGGATGGATGCATCCTCTCGCGCGGCAGAAACCTCGAAATCAAATATTGATTCTCAGTTATGCGCGTGTTGAGGGTCACGCGATGCTGGGCCGCCTTTATTAAGTGATTACTCTCATTAGGTTGCACGCGATGCGCTTTGTGCCGGTCGTTACGAGCCGATGAGACACAAAATGGCGTGGCGGAGGGTTTCTGCTCCTCCCCTTTCCTCGCTGTGGAATTTCTCGGTTCTCGTGCCTCCTCGATTTTCGCCGGTTTCGCGATCGTTTCGACGAGCCTGCAACTGCCCACGGAATCATCGATCCGATCCGCGTGCGTGCGCGCGCGCGAGCCAGCGAGCGATTGCAAAGCTGTTTGATATACGATCCCGGTTACGTTCTCATGAAAAGTAATTCCCCAACCCTCTCCGAAGGGCCTATGCAAAATTGATCTTCCGAATGGAGGAACAGACTGCAACTGCGCATCCCTTGTCACGCGCCGCTCCCGGACCTATGGGCATCATTAATATTCCGATTTCGGACCGGCAGAGTAAGCTCTAAGCCCCGCGATACTCCAACGGACGCTTGTCTCGCTGCTGGAGATGATTCTGATGCGACTCCGCCGGAAACCGATACTGATTTTTTCTGATCGTACAGGCGAAATCATCTTTGGGAATGATTTCTTCTTTTCGAGAGTCTGGTGGAATTTATATTCGTTGCGGATTATTTTGTGGATTGCTGTCCGTGTACGTGGTCATCGGAAAATAATTGGGCATTCTGTAAATATTAGTTTTCTTCTGCTTTTAAGAAATTATAAGAGGGCAAGCTGTTCTAATTACTGGAACTATGAAATAAATAATTTTTTGATATTGTACTGCAATTTTTTAAACTTCAAACGTATTCAAGAATTTTTGACAAATCGTGATGCTTCCATTGATCGATTCTTTTCTTGATCAAGCATCCCTATTTTCTCTCTCGATATCGTTTAATTGCTATGTTAAGGCAAATTTACCTACCACACCAAATTCAACGAATGTCATTTTCGTTACTCCATTAGGATTTAACTACTGCAGTCACAAAATAAATTGTGATACCCAATTATAATTTCTTAAATGGAATTGCAACCTTATAGACTCCTCAATCTACAAACAAACGTTCCCTCAAAAAATTTCTTCTAAAACAGTCATGAAATCCTCAAAAATCGTGGTGCTTCCACCATTCGATCCTCTTCTCTCTCCAGCATCCCCCCTTCGTCTCGTCGTCCGATCACCCTACTAAGGCAAATTAGCCTACCACACCAAATTCAATAAACATCATCTTCCTCCACGAAGCTCTAACTACTGCAATCACAAAATAAATTACAACACCAAAGCATAATTTCTAAAACGTAATTACAACCCCATAGACTCGTCGATCTACAAACAAACGTTCCCTCCAAAATCCTTACAATAATAAAATCCTGAAAAATCCTGATCCTTCCACCAATAGATCCTCTCCTCTTTCTCAGCATCCCCAATTTCTCTCTCAGCATTGCCTAACCACTGTAATAAGGCAAATTTATCTACCACACCAAATTCAATAAACATCATCTTTCTTCCTCCATGAAGATCAAACTAACCACTGCAATCACAAAATAAATTACAACACCAAAGCATAATTTCTAAAACGTAATTACAACCCCATAGACTCTTCGATCTACAAACAAACCTTTCCTCAAAAAATTCCTTCAAAAACAGTCACGAAATCCTCAAAAATTGTGATCCTGTCACCAATCGATCCTCTCCTCTCTCAAGCATCCCTACTTCCTCTCTCGGCATCGCTCGATCGCCGTATTAAGGCAAATTAGCCTAGCATGCGTTCGGTCGCCTATAAATAATCCGATTCCGATGGGTCTACGACATCGGTCCCCAAAGGGAGAAACCGAATTACGTAAGAACCATTAGCAGTGTTCACTTCACCAGCTCGGCGTGTGTCAGGCCGCGTCCAGAAAAGAGAGCGAGACGCATAGAGATCGTCAAACGAAAGAGACGCGCGAGCGGGACAAAAAAGAGAGACAGCGAAAAAGCTGTCGAAAACGATCGAAAAGACCAAACACGTCCTCTGTCCGAAGACAGGAGAAAGAAAGAGCGAGAGAGAGAGAGAGAAAGAGAGCCAGAAGACAACACGGTTCATCGATCGACCCGCGAACTGATTAGCCCCGGTGAGGTTCGCAAGTTCGCCGTGGCTAAGGGGTGGGGAGAGCATCCGACGACTGTCGGTCGGCTTTTTGCGTCGCGAATTTTCACCGTCGCTTATTTTGCCTGTCCCTTTCTTTCTTTCACGGTTTTAACGCACAAGCCGCACGGTCGCGTTGCGGGGGCCCCTCTTTTCCCTTCGCGGTGTGTGCTCTTCCACGATCGGAGAGCAGCGACGACGAGCACACGGCTCCTTGTCCATTTGCTCGTCATGGTTTGAATTCTTACCGACCGTCCGACCGGACGACGAACCAGCCATTCGGAATTCGATCAGAAATACTTAAGGTGGCGTCTACTCTCCTCCGTCTCTTTTTCTCTGTCTCTCTTCCCTCTCCGTTTCCCTCTCTCTCCATCTCTCATCTCTCTCTACTCTTTACTACACCCCTCGATTCCCTTTGGCGTGTCTCTCCTCGTTTTGCTTCTGGTCAGTCTGTCTCTCCTCGCCTCCGTAAGTCACCAATCAGCCCCCACCAGGCCGTCATCATGAGCAGATCTTCGTCGGATCGTTCGACATCGGTGGAGACGCGGTTTTAGCCTCTCGGACTCTGCAGCATCCTCTCTCTCTCTCTCTCTCTCTCTCTTCTTCTATCTCTCTCGCGCTATTAATCTTTCTCTTTCCATTTCGATCGGTGCGCGTACTGTTGTCCCTCTTTCTCTCTTGCTTCCAACGTCCTCTCCGTCGCTCTTATAATTCTCCTCGTTGCTGATACCATTCTCTCCCTCTCTGTTCCACTCTGTTTTTCTCTCTCTATCATTCTCTCCTTACTCACTCTATCTCTCTTTACCTCTCTCTCTCCCCCTTCCTCCACAAAGGTTGTCCATAGCGTCGTCGCGATCGCTCTTGGGACGCGTACGGTTTTCTCTGTCGGTTGGCGGCGGCGGCGGCTATCGGCACTAAAACCGATTCCAAAGGCTTCCGAAAGAATTTAAATTAAAGCCAGCCCCGGCATATCGAAGCTGGCTAAAATTAATTGATTTATGGGCCCCCGGCGCGGCGCTCTGCTCTAGGCACTCGCGCGCGTCCCTCGCAAAAGAGACGGGACGATTCTTCGACGGTTCCGGATGACGGCCAATTACCGGACCAGAGAGAACTGCCCCGGCACCCGCAAGAAAAATCGGATGGTCACGGTGGACCGACGCCATCGTCATCCCCCTCTCGATGCCGAACGACGAGGATCACGCGTGCTCCGGAGAGGATCGACACGACGATCGAGGGAATTCCTGTTCTTGCCGCAACCACCGGCTCTACTTCTCTGCTTCAACCCCGTCGACGGGGAACCGAGAGAAGCCGAGGCGACGGGGATATTCGCATGCTGATGCTTCAACCGGAGAATGCGGTGTCAATTAATTTTCTACCGATGGCTGCTTCGATCATTTTTGCTCGGGGATGTCAATTCGTTGCTGTTTTCAGCTGTACGTCCAGTGGGATGTTTTCAAGGAGAGTCGAATTGTCCTCCTTGTGAAAAAAGTCATCTAGATATCGCAGACTTGCGGAAGGAATTGAAAAGAATGTTTTTAGAGAGTCTTTGCGTGGTCAATTTTAATTGGATGGTGAAAAGTTGTCAATTAATTTTGTGCTGCTGGTTGTTTTGATAATTTTTGCTTGGGGATGTTGATCGGTTGCTGTTTTCAGCTCTACGTCGAGTGGGATGTTTTTAAAGATCAGTCGGATTGTCTTTCTTGGGATAAAAGTCATCTGGATATCGATGATTGGAAGAAGGAATTGAAAAGAATGTTTTTGGATAGACTTTGCGTGGACACTTTTAATTGGATGCTGAAAAGTTGTCAATTAATTTTGTGCTGCTGGTTGCTTTGATCTTTTTTGCTGGGGGACGTTAATTCGTTGCTGTTTTCAGCTGTGCGTCC
>CM052092.1:3553050-3569607 GCA_028453745.1 Agapostemon virescens
CTAAGGTAGCATTTCAGGGAAATCCAGGGGGCTTCGTTTTATCAACCCTAATTTTTCCCATTTTCACCATTGATCGCACCGAAAGTTCAAAGTCGCGCCACGGCTGCAATTCGATTCCGATCGACCTAAAAATTGACATACACTCTGACCGCGCGTCTAGAAACGTGTAACCAAAATTACAAAAGAATCTGAGACCTAAAGATTTTTCGCGATTTTAAGAAGGGGTATACCTTCAATATTTAGCGATTTTGTGGCAATATTTGGCAAAACTTTGAAGTCGTGCCCCGGCCAAACTATTAGAGATATCGACATGAATCAAACGCGAAAATCTTCCTCAAACCTTCCTCTTTAAGAAGAGCTCCCACAAACTAAGGTAGCATTTCAGGGAAATCCAGGGGGCTTCGTTTTATCAACCCTAATTTTTCCCATTTTCACCATTGATCGCACCGAAAGTTCAAAGTCGCGCCACGGCTGCAATTCGATTCCGATCGACCTAAAAATTGACATACACTCTGACCGCGCGTCTAGAAACGTGTAACCAAAATTACAAAAGAATCGGAGACCTAAAGATTTTTCGCGATTTTAAGAAGGGGTATACCTTCAATATTTAGCGATTTTGTGGCAATATTTGGCAAAACTTTGAACTCGTGCCCCAGCCAAACTATTAGAGATATCGACATGAATCATACGCGAAAATCTTCGTCAAACCTTCCTCTTTAAGAAGAGCTCCCACAATCTAAGGTAGCATTTCAGGGAAATCCAGGGGGCTTCGTTTTATCAACCCTAATTTTTCCCATTTTCACTACTGATCGCACCGAAAGTTCAAAGTCGCGCCACGGCTGCAATTCGATTCCGATCGACCTGAAAATTGACATACACTCTGACCGCGCGTCTAGAAACGTGTAACCAAAATTACAAAAGAATCGGAGACCTAAAGATTTTTCGCGATTTTAAGAAGGGGTATACCTTCAATATTTAGCGATTTTGTGGCAATATTTGGCAAATCGTTGAAGTCGTGCCCCGGTCCAAACTATTACAGCTATCGACATGATTCAAACGCGAAAATCTCCCTCAAACCTTCCTCTTTAAGACGAGCTCTCAAAAAATTTTGCACCAAAATTCTATAATTTTGATGAATCAAATTCGTAGATAAGGGCACCCTTATCGAAAATATCCACTCCTTTGGGTACGTTTAAGGTATTTTTCTCGGATGAATTAATTACTGGTATGTGTGAAAAAACAAATAATTTCCATAAGAATCTAGCGCAAACTAAAATACATGCAGTTCATTCACGCGTAAATACCTGGACAGATACTTCACCTTCGGAAATATATTTATTTATTGCTATTACTATGCCAATGTCCAGAACGAAAAAAACATCTATAAGAGAATATTGGTCTACCGATAAAGTTATAAAAGTTGACTTTTTTTCAAAACTAATGAGCAGAGTTAGATACGAATCATTGCTAAAAATGTTGCATTTTAATGATAACAATAATACGAGCTCGCACGATCCGTTGATAAAAATAAGACCGGTAGTTACTGAACTTAGAAACTCATTTCCTAAATCATTTTATCTATTTGAATATTTATGCATAGACGAAAGTCTTTTACTTTATATAGGAAGATTATTTTTTAAACAATATATTCCGTCAAAAAGTAGTAGATTTGGCATTAAGTCATTCGTTATTTGCGATTGCAAAACCGTAACCGAAATAAATGGTTCTTAAGGCTTTTGAGGACACCTCATAATTTATTTCAGGTACAATCAATATACCTTGTAATGAAAATTCTGTCTGCTCAACTTGCGCTCTTTCGTAAAAGGTACGCAGCCCTGAGTCGGGCAATTCAGCGCTCAAAGGGTTAATTCGAGATACGCGAGCGACTGACATTTTCTAGAAAGCCGTTTATAATCGCGTCTTATGATTTATAAGATATTACGGTTGCACCTTCAACGAGTGCTCGTCGATAGCTTTAATCTCTGCGATATTTCAACGAGACAGAGGCATTTGTTTACCGCGAGACACAAATCGCTGATGCGACCAGCATATCGGCCATTTGCTCGTTTTTATTCGCCGTGAAACGATTCCTTTCGATCATGTGGTCGCGCATGCGTTCAATCGAGTGCGGATATTAATGCAAAATAAATGTTGCCTAAGCTAGTTACAAGAAACTGCAAAATAAAAATTATTCTGTTACTGTGATTATATAAACTCAAGGTATAATACTGTTTTAAAATTATTGAATTATTGAATTATCGCGCTTTATTCCCGCCACAAAATTTAAATTATTCACTCGTAAGATTAATGCAGAAAATTCGCAGCTTACCACAGAAAATCCGAGAAAATTGACAAATTTCATCTGGGAATTCCACTTCATAAAATATTTAAATTTGATAGCGTTGTAGTACTTTTTCTACTGTCTCCGACGTACACGTTCACCATAAAAAATGCAGGCCGTTAAGGGATTTTCCCATGAAGCAGAGTAGATGTAAGCAGATCTTTCTTAAGAATATCTCGTACCTTTTAATACAGCGAAGGCTTTAGGCGAACAGGGCAAATACAAAATCGTGACATGTATATGTGTGTACGGTGGAACACATGCCAAGTGATTATAAGATGGCGCCGGTTTACGTAAATTTACATTTCAGTGGACAAATTTAAACGAATTGAAACGAATAGAATGTTCTTTTGCCCCGGCGACTGCTTTCACTGGATTAAAAATAAAACACGGCGACGTTAAATTCTATTAAATCTTGCATTTTATCATCCGCGGGAGACTTTTATTCACCGCGGAACATGTAAAATTCCGCGGGCCGGTGATTATGTTCTTGCACCCGCAAAGAATGTTACGTTAATCTGTGCGGCCACGATTCTCACGCTGAATAAAAGTTTAAGTGTTCCACTTGATGCGTTGTTCTTTAAAATAGTTGAGAGAAGGTTGTTTTGGAAGTCAGACTTTCGGTTTTCTTTTATTTTCCTTTGCGAAAGATTTTATTGATGGTTGAATAAAGATGGACAGATTTCGTGCTTTATGATGAACACGATGTAAATATAGAATTCGTAATAAACTATTAAACATGACATTTTACAAAGAAGTTAAACATTGCATCACGAATTTTAAGTCTACCAAAAAATATAAAGCTGGCGGAAAATTCGCATATTCGCAAAGGACACGTTGCGAATGTATGCGTTCGTGGAATCCTTGAAAGATGCTCGAACCGAAAAACTTCGAGATCATTTTATCGAGGTAGAACGTAGAATAAAAATGGACAAATTTTGTGTTTAATGACGAACAAATATAAAATTCTTTGAGATCATTTTATTGAGGTAGAACGTAGAATAAAAATGGACAAATTTCGTGTTTAATGACGAACACGATGTAAATATAAAATTCGCAATAAAGGATGAAACATGACATTTCACAGAGAAGTTAAAAATTGCATCACGAATTTTAAGTCTACCAAAAAATATAAAGCTGGCGGAAAATTCGCATATTCGCAAAGGACACGTTGCGAATGTATGCGTTCGTGAAATCCTTGAAAGATGCTCGAAACGAAAAACTTTGAGATCGCTTTTATCGAGGTAAAACGTAGAATAAAGATGCACAAATTTCGTGTTTAATGACGAACACCATGCAAATATAAAATTCGTAATAAACGATTAAACATGACATTTCACAGAAAAGCTAAAAATTGCATGAAGAATTTTAAGACTACAAAAAATTCGCATATTCGCAAAGGGCACGTTGCGAATATATGCATTCGTGGAAATCTTGAGAGATCTTCGAACTGAAAAACTTCGAGATCATTTTATTGAGCCGAAAGGTAGAATAAAGCAGGACAATTTTCGAGTTTCATGAGGAACACGTTGCAAACACATAATTCGCAGTTTATTCAGAAAATTTCCGGAGACCTTAAAAATTTTACGATTCCACGAACTTCGAGACTACTAAAAAACGCAATAAAGCAGACAAAACGCAGAGATTCGAGAAGAACACTCTAGAAATGCAAAAGTCGACAGGGACATCCTCGAAGTCTCGCAGTTTTATAATCTTGAAGGTTGTTTAAAAAATTCACAAACCAGCCAAAATTCGGATAATCTCAAAGAGCTGTAAACCCAAGATTCGCGGTCTATTCCAAAAACTCGTTGGTCTCGCAGATTCCGGAGTTACTAAAAAATTCATACGTAACATTAACTATTCTGAGATACGCTGGGCACGCGTTCCGAACACAAAATTGTAGGGGAACCGTAAACATTCCGCAGCTTCATCAAATTTCAAAGCTACTAAAATATTTGCCAGAACAGTTAAAACTCGGGGATTGTCAAAGAAGATGTTGCATACGTAAAATTCGCAGCTGGTCCCCAAAAAAATTTAGAATCTTTAACAATTCATTGTCCTTGCTAACTTCGTAACTGAAAAATTCAGCGAGGCTGTCGAAATTCACAGGAACACGTTACAAACGCAAACTTCCACGCGAATAATAATCGCGTTCCTACTTCATAAACTTTTAAACCATTAAAAATTATGCTTGCAGTATCAGAACTAAAATATTTGGAATTTTCACAGGATCCTCTATGGAGACGTTGCAAATAAAAAAGTGATAATCTATTTCCTAGGCTTCCCTGAAATTTAAGTATTTTTGCAAACTGAAAATTGAAAAATTCAGCAAAGCTGCTGAAATTATAAGATTTATGAGGAACACGTTGCAAACGGAAACTTTCGCACTTATCCTAAACGCGTCTCTGTTTCATAAATTTCTAAGTCACAGAAAATTGTATACGATGCGTCAGGATCAAATATTCGCAATATTTCCGAAGGAATCGTGGCCAACGAAAAATTGACAGTCTCTTTTCCCAGTTGTCCTAAAAATTCAGTGACCCCACAATCTTCGAAACTGAAAAATTCAGAGATTTATTAGGAACACCTTGCAAACCTAAACTTCCGAATCCACAAGAATTTATGGATCCTAAACGTGTTCCTACTTCATAAACTTTTAGACCACTAAAAATTGCACTTGGAGCATCAGAATTAAAATATTTGCAATTTTCGCAGGATTCTCGAAGGAGAAGTCGCAAATAAAAAATTTAAACCTTGTTCCCCTAGGCTTCCCTAAAATTTCAGTATTCTTGCAAAGTCGAAATTGAAAAATTCAGCGAGGCTGCTGAAATTATAAGATTTATGAGGAACACGTTGCAAACGCAGACTTCCACGCGAATAATAATCGCGTTCCTACTTCATAAACTTTGAAACCACTAAAAATTGCACTTGGAGCATCAGAATTAAAATGTTCGTAACTTTTTACAAGATCATTGCAAATAAAAAAATGACAATCAGTTTCCTAGGCTTCCCTAAAATTTTAATATGCTTGCAAACTCGAAATGGTAAAATTCAGCGAGGCAGTAAAAATCCCCAGATTTACTAGGAACACGTAGCAAACGCAAACTTCCACCGGAACCCTAAGCACGCCCCTGTTTCATGAATATCTAACTCACTAGAAATCGTACGGGAATCGTCAGAATTCAAATATTCGCAAAATTCCCGAAAGAAGCGTCGCAAACAAAAAATCGACAGTTCCCCAAAGTGCCCTAAAAATTCAGTGATCCTGCAAAGTTTAAACAGCTGAAAAAATTCGCGAAAACGAGAATGGCGTCGTCGGTGGTCGAGGACCACGTCGCTGGCGCAAACTTCGTCTACCTCCTACCTAAAAATTCCGGTGTTTCCAAAGTTGGAGGTCGACTAACCCTCTGCCCTTTTTATACTGAATTCATCCATGTATCAGTTTACAATTTATCCAATTTATTTATTTATATAAATATCTACTGGATCTATTCGTGAACTAACGCGGTGCTCCTATCAATTGGAGATAAAGATAAATAAGATTAAGATAAGGTAAAAAGATAAATTGAAGATCAGTGCGAACGAAAGCTGTTACCTTACGACACGGTTCGAAGATACTTTGTAAAATTCCAAATAATATTTCACAAATTGTATTTAAATGTAATTAGGCATTCCAACTTCTTAAAATATTTCAAAACAACATTCCAAGTTGGCCGAAAGAAAGTTAGCGACAGAAGGTTATCCTAAAACTTAAAATAGAAATAAACCAGGACTGCATTTAGAAATTGTTTTGAAGAATTCCACAAAATGGAGAACTATAAAATATAATTTTTACATAAAAACATGGTATTAAAACATATTATTGTATAAACATGTAATTAAACTTGTCAAAAGAATTAATAAATCTTGTTTAGTCTTCATAGTCTTGCAGGTTATGTATCACTGCTATTTTAACGGAAATTAATTCCGACTAGTACGACATCCACGTCCAAATTTAACCCTTTGCTCCAGAAACTGTTTCACCTTCGAAATGGACTTATTTCCTCTTATTAATACTCAGGTTTTTACTATTATTAATTTTTACAACATTCAGACTGTTATCGCTTTCCCAGATGCAAGCATAGCGATGCAAAGACTACTTCAAATAATGCCGTTGCAATTTTTAACGGCGCCCCAGAGTCACCGTTCGACTGCAAAGGGTTAATACGTCCGGAAAGGGTTAAAATATTCCGGTAGGCGGGAAAAATTCCTAGATTCGCGCGCAGATAAAGAAAAGCGTTAAATTATCGAGGGCTTTCAGTGGTGGGGCATTAATCAGGCGAGAGTTCGCAGGGTCGAACATCGCGTACCAAAACGAAATAGATGTTCGCGTCGCGAAAGGGGTAAGAAGCGAACGGGTGAGAGACAGCCGGGTCCAAAAAACGGGCGAATCTTTTCGAGGGCAAGAAGCCCGTCCGTGGGATTCCACGTCGACACCCTGTACGCACTTGCTAGGAAACAAAACCGGCGGTTTTGAGGGTTGGGAAAGTGAGTTATGCCCGGCGATCCCCGGGCTGTCTCCGCGGCTGTCTGGAAGAGTAATGAAACTTTTTACGTGCTTATAAGCTTCTTATGAATGTTTCACTATCTCGGAGGGGTCCTCCCCGGTGTTGCGCCGCCGTTACCTCGACCCGAGATTAAGAAATCCACCCGTGGAATCCGCATTGCGCGGAAAGAACGGCCCTCTGCGCGCATCGGAGTTTCGAGCCCGCCATTATTAACCGAAACGTGCGGCGCGATAAATTAACGGGACAACGGGTTTGCCGCGCGTTTTCCACGGTCGTCAGCCTGAAAAACTGCTGAGTCCGCGAAAGATTGACGTTAACTTCTCGCTTAAACTGCTCGGAATTATTTTTCTACCAGTCGATAATGCCCGGCCGAGTTTCCGGCAAGTTTCGAGTAAATTCAGTCGGATTTCTTTTTCTTGATCTTCTTCCATTTCTTTCATCCTTTCTCTCTCTTTCTTAATTTCTCTTTTTGGTATCCCGTTTTCGCGCTGGTTCTTTTATTTTTTCTAGCTCCTTTTCGCCGCTACTCCGAGCTCGTTTTAATAACGTTAACGGGCCGCATTATTTCGCTGACGTCCACGAGTCCCGGCGAAAGAGTTCGCTAAGTTTCGAGGGGGCAGAGTTTATGGGAAGTTCCCAAGGTAAACGTGGCAACGGGACCGAGGATAATTTGACAAGCCGCTCGCTATCGACTCGGAACGATCGCGGACTTTCTTGTGACCGGCTTCGTCGACTTGGGTCAGAAGAGACGGGTTTTCGGGGATTGTTTTTGTTGAAAGAAATCGAGAAGTTCCACGAACTTCGTTACTATAATGTTGGATCATTGTGGGAATGCTTGTTGCGTGGACAATCGTTCGCGTATGTAAATGTAGGAACGTGTGTTGGGCGGATGAACGTTTGTGTGCGCATGTGTCCGCAGCGTCTAGGTGTTCACGCGACATGTATGTGCGAGTACGGACTATAATTGCAGAACATTCCCGTGAAACTTCACCTTCAGGTCGCGAGTAGCATGAATGGTGCACGCAGACGTATTTATTTAATGCGCTGAAAACGTATATTTTATCTAAGATTTATGAAAAGTGATAGTAAATTGAAAATGAATATTAAGAAAATACAACATTGCTTCTGTTTTATATTTTAAAATGTAAATAATTATATCGGTGACATCACACACACATGCGTACATGGTCCGTGGTGCCCGGTACTACATTTTTGATAAATTTAATCCTTAAATTTAAATTAATCTAAGTAGTTCTCAAATTTAAATAAATAATGAAGAATGAGGCATTGTGAAAACTGCAGTCTACGGCGAAGCCAAGCAAGGTAGTTATTTATAGATTGACGATGTAATGAAAGATTTAGTAAGTGAAAGAGTAAGTAATGAAAGAGTATTTGTGATAATATATGTATTTTTAATCGAAACATCAAATGGCCGGAACGATGAGTCGGGCAAAAACGACTTGGCACGGAACGTGTTTACCGATTTATTTCGTCTGCGGGAAGTTCCGAAGGTTGAACGCGTCTTAGTCTTCTGTCAAGATCGTACGATGATCTGCGTTAACTGTCAGCGATTCGCCGCTGTAAAATCAGGTCGAAACAGTGGCATAAAAGTTGATCTCGTCCCGGATTCCCATCCCGATGAAATCCACGCGGAGAATTTATAGCGCGTGGATAGCTATTAACGGCTATTTCCACTTGCTGTATTGTTTATAAACATGACTCCGGCGCGCTTTCATTAGTTTGCCCCGTGGTAATTTGATACATACTAGTAAATAAAAGATAACGAGATTGATGGAATCACGCTAGCCCGGTATCAGTGTTTATAGCCAGTAGAAGCGTCCCGTTATAGTCGGACGTAATTGTTAAACCGCGGAACAAACGATCCCCGAATTTTCACGCGCGATTGCCCGTTATGCACCTCGCTTTGGCGTGAAAAAAATACGATTTCCCATTTTCGTACAATTTTCTAATATATAAACCGCAAAATGGATCGCTGGGAAATTTATTATGGACGACAGAAATTGCATCGAATTAAAATTTTCACAAACTGATTAGCTCGAATGGAAATGTAAAATTCATTCGCAACGTGTCAGGGAAATTCAGATACAAATTTAAGGATTAAAGATTCTATCCCATTGTTGTCATATTTTCTTGAAGGAAAAAATACAATTTCTCTGTTCCATACTTTTTTTTAATATTTAAACCGCAAGATCAGTCGCTGGGAAATTTATTGTCGACGACAGAAACTGCGTCAAATTAAAATTTCCACAAACCGATTAGCTCGAGTGGAAATGTAATTTTTATTCGCAACGTGTCACGAAAATCGAAGTAGGATTTTTAAGGAATCAGTTGAGAATTTAAAATAAGTACAATTCCTCTTTTCCAGACAGTTTTTTAATATTTAAACCGCAAACTCGATCGCTGGGAAATTTATTATCGACAACAGAAACTGCATCGAGTTAAAATTTCCACAAACTGATTAGCTCGAATGGAAATGTAAAATTCATTCGCAATGTGTCAGGGAAATCGAGACACGAATTTAAGAATTAAAGATTGTATTGCATTGTTGTCATATTTTCTTTAAGGAAAAAAATACATTTCCTCTTTTCCATACAGTTTTATTAAATATTTAAACCGCAAGATTGATCGCTGGGAAATTTATTATGGAAGACAGAAACTGCATCAAATTAAAATTTCCACAAACCGATTAGCTCGAGTGAAAATGTAATTATTATTCGCAACGAATCAGGGAAATCGAAGTAGTATTTTTAAGAATTCAATTAAGAATTTAAGAAAACACTATTCCTCATTTCCGTACAATTTTTTAATATTTAAACCGCAAAATGGATCGCTGGGAAATTTATTGTCGACGAAAAAAATTGCATTCAATTAAAATTTGCACAAACCGATTAGCTCGAGTGGAAATGTAATCTTCATTCGCAACGTATCAGGAAAATGGAAACAGGATTTTTAAAAATTCTAGATCGCGTTGCATTGTTGTCGCAGTATCTTTAAAGGAAAGAATACAATTCTTCATTTCCATACAATTTTATAATATTTAAACCGCTAAATGGATCCTGCGAAATTTATTATGTACAACAGAAACTGCATCGAATTAAAATTTCCCCAAACCGATTAGCTCAAATGCAAATGTAATCTTCATTCGCAACGTGTCAGAGAAACCAAGTTACGAATTTAAGAACTCCAGGTCGCGTCTCACCGTTACCACATTTTCTCTCACCGAGCGACGTCGATTTTCTGAAATATTTACAGCTGCTGGTTTGGCAGCGAGAGTGTCAAAAGTGCCTGGGCGACGAGAAATTCTGGAGAAAGCATCTCGATGAGAAGAGAGCTGTTCCGCGAAACAATTTATGCCGCTCTGTACAGGCCGATCTTTTCAAGCTTCCCGGTCCATCGCGTTCTCGACTCGCGAATCCTCTCCGGTCCGCGATAAAACGACATCGAATGGCCTACTGATTGAGCAACGGGGAAAAAAGAAGTTTCTCGTCAACGCGAGCGATAAGTGGCGAACAAAAAAAAAGAAGAAAAAAAAAGGAAAGATTACTTCGACGGAAAAAGCTTCCACAGCGAGTTCCTGCCGACTTTTCCCGGGGAAGAAAGGTTCAAAAGCAAAAGGGGAAACGCGTTCCAGTCTCGACGGAATGGAAGGAATCGAAGAATTACTTGGACCGGAGAGAACCTAACCCCTTTTCCCGCGACTCCATTGAAATTATCGCTCGGGTCCTCGGGAAGTTTCGCTGATCTCGCGCCAGCCAGTTCCTCACTTTAAATTTGATTCCGCCATCGGGGTCCAACTTTCGAAAAGAGAAGGTATTCCGAAGAGCACATAAGAGATGAGAGAACAGAGAGCGAGAGAGAGAGAGAGAGAGATGGAGGGAATTGGTCCAATATTTCGCGGGTCCTAAATCCTCGCGGAATTAACCGGGCCGACAGTAGAAATTAAAAATAAATAGATCTTCCCATCGGGCAACGGCGATCCGTTCTCGATCCACGCGATCGACCACCGTTCGTCGGCCAACAATCGTCCCCCGGTTATTTCGAATTCAATTTTATACGGCAGCCGGTCTGCCCGCCGTGAGATAAATGCAATCAAACTCGTCGCCGAAGAAATATTACCCGGGCGAACGTCTATACAGGGTGTCCCGTCTCGAATGTCTTGAATATCAACCGTAATCTTCATAATTCTGATCGATGGCGAAGAGAAACGCTACTTCGCTCCAGGCAGCAACTATTTCGATGAGCAAACAGTTCTTTTTATGCTCTTTATTCTTCGGATTTTTTATTGCTCTCGGACGGTAATCGATACTCGAGTTCGTTCGTAGGACTCGGCGATTTTTGTTTTTACTCTGTAGCTCGAAGAAAATTGTTTAACTTTTAGAGATAGTATGGAGGCTGCGATTTTTGTTTTTAGTGCAAATTGCTAGGGAAACTACTGTCTGATTTTTTGAGGCGATTCTTCTTGACTTTTATAAGTTTGTTCTACTTTGAATTTGTCTTCAAGGGCAGCCGAAGGTCATAACAATTTTTGTTTGTACTGTATAGCTCGAAGAAAATTGTTTAACTTTTAAAGATCGTCCGAAGGCCACCATTTTTGTTTTTAGTGCAAATTGCGAGGGAAACTACTGTCTGATTTTTTGAGGCTATTCTTCTTGATTTTGATACGTTTGTATTACTTTGAATTGGTAATGAATTACCAATTTTTGTTATGGGATTTTTTATGATTTTTGGTATGTGATTTTAGACACATATTCATTTGATCCATTTTGTAAATATATTGTAACATATTAAATAATATATTTAATTTAATTTTGAAATTAAAACTGTGTATATTTTGGGGGAAATGAATTTTGGATATTTGGCAATATGAAATGTTACTTTAATTTTGTTTGACATCGAGAGAACATACGTTTCCGTAGACGAGATATGTTTTCTGAAGTTGATAAAGTTGTTCCTTGTGGAAGAATGTTTGTCGACGAAGGAAAGGGTGTGTTAGGTAGGAATGAGAGTTTTAGCATGCTTCAGATTCACGAGGCAGGAAGTTAGGATAAACGGCTGTTGGAGATGCTGTTATTGGATACAACATGTACCTGATGAAGCTGGAGCGACACTTAATTTTAACAAAGACATTGTTGGAGTTGTAAACCAGGAAGTAATGTAATGGAGCAATCCTTGAGATCTTCATGAAACTATGTCTAACTATCGTTAACGTAATAAATAAATACTACAACTTGTTAATTTTTCTACACTTCACCATTTTTCATTGGACTATAAATGCAGGACCATGTTTATAGTAACTAAAAATAACTGTTCGAAATTATTGTACCTTTTCTAACAAATTCTAGCCGCCATGGATCACTGATTTATCGATCGCAAAATTGTCATTCCCTTTATCAATTTCGCGCACATTCTTCAAGGTAAATGTTTATACACGAAACTCAGAGAATTGCACTCTTTCGTCGAAGCGTCCTCGCGAACGAGAAATAGAATTTGTTTTAAATTGGACGGTGCTTCGTGCTTTGAAAATTGTTGCTGATCTATTTTTTCTCTCCGTCAGAACCGTCGTTCGCAAATTGAATAAAATACAGTCTAGAACGGGGAGTCCGTTTCAAAGAGCTCAAACAGCACAAAAAGCACGAAGAAATGTCAAGCAAAGGCTTCGTGGTGGTGAATAATGAAAAAGGTGCGCTGCGGCCTGACCTAACAACGACTTCCTCCACTTGCCCGATCCTGCCCGGGACCGGGTCCGCTCGTTCCAATCAGGTAAACCGTTAACTTCAACATTCCATTATTCCGGCGAGTATATTTCACGTTATCACTGACGCGTTCGAAGTAGAAACACAAAACAAATACGTTCTCGCCTAATTAAAGAACAAATTACAAAATCCTCAACAAAATAATATTCCAAACAAGAGCATCAACGTCGAAATCAATTCTTTGATTTTTATTTTCCCAATCAGCGATCGCTTAGACGAACGCAATCACCGAATTAAAATTCTCCCCTCACTAGAACTGAATAATAAACCTCTATCGACAACAACGATCGTTTTCTCGTCTCAAATTCGCGGTTTGCACGCGAAGACACGGGAGAAGACCCGCAGTCCAATAACTGCAGGGAGGATCGTCGGAGGTCGGCGAATCTCGACGAACGAAAATTTCGTCTGCGATCCCCAAGGAGGATCGCTCGGACGAAAATTGCTGGGCGCATTCGGCTATGCGCCGCGCCGGCAATTCCAACAATGAGGAACGCGCGCGCGTCTGTTTTCGATCGTCGCGGTTTCTGTATCGTTAGCCCGTCGACGCTCGCCGCGTCAGCATTCTTGCCCTTTAACGCTGATAAAGGGTGAGAGGCAAGGGCCGAATTTCCCGGCAATCGGGAAACGAAGGAACGCCGCGGTTCCCGAATCCTATCAGCCGCGATTCCATTCGCCCGAAACTCCAAAGCCTCCCCGTCCCTCTTCTTCTTTCTTTCTTTTTTCTTTTCCAAGGTCCACGTCTTTCTTTGCGATCCCTCGCTCTTTTAATCAAGAACCCCCGCGGACATCGTCCCCGATCGCTTTAATCACGGCAAATATTATTCCTGAACCTAGGCGTCGTTATGCGAACTCGGATTTCATCCGATTCGCAGAATCGGCTTACGAACATTCGTCATCTTCGTTTAGGATTCTGCCTGATCCTAATTAATTTAATTCTGCTGCTGCTCGGAGCTTGATATATTACGGGACTCCGGAAGCGACGATTCCACGTTTCTTTGTGAAAGCAACAAGAATTCGTCTTTGTATAATTTACAGACGACGACAGACATTTGTCGAATTATTCGGCAGGATTCTATTAAAACGTGCCGCGAAGCTTGGGCTGAAGTCAAATTCGAGTTGGCAGAAAGTTTGTACATACAGTGTCTGACGAAAGTATTCGGATACTTTTTAAATCTAAATAACTTTTTAAAAATTGAACCAAACGACTTGACCTTTCTGGAGAAACTAGGAGGACTGATTTACTAAATTATATGCAAAAATAATTTTAAAATAATTCTAGTTGGTAGAAATTACGTGGGGAAATAGAAAAGACATTTTTTAAATCATTTTTATTTCAACTCGTAATGAAAATTTAAAATATCCGTCTTTCAAATTTCATCGAAATCATGTAAATTCATCATTTACGATGGCATGTAGCTCGCGTGTATGTCGATCAATTTCAATGAATTTTTTCTGCTTGTGTATAATTATCATAGATAAAAGAAAAGATAAATAAAAGAATGTCTAAAAAGCTCCTTTTTATTGGTCATGTAATTCATACCAATTCCAATATTTACAAAATTCATTTTGCATATCATTTATTAAATCAATGTAACTAATTGTTCACGAAAAGTCAAGACGTTTGGTCAAATCTTAAAAATGTTACTTAGATTCGAAGAGTAGATTCTAGCGAACGACGATAATTTTTGTTCGAAGTATCAGAAGTCCGAATACAATTATTATTTTTGTGTAAAATAAAGTTGGAGAGATTTTCCGAGTCTGGGTGAACGTGCCAACAGAGTTTAAAGTTGGCGTGTCCAATAGTTTTGCTTTGGGGAAGAGGAGATCGCGAATGTCATTTTTCCACGTAAAGCGTTCGAGACTGTTCGAGATTTCGATCGCATTAAAATACAGTAGAAACTTTCGCAAAGTTCCGCGAAGTTGAAATGTTTATTCTGGCTCGATGGCAGCCCTAATGAAACATACATCGCAACGAAATCGATAAAAGAAACAGCGTACACTGGCAGAGTGCTGTTATACCGTGTTTGACCACGTCTCGACTTATTCCACTGGGCGCAACCCCCCCGTTACGCTTCTCTTTTTCTTTTTCTTTCTATTTGCCCCGTTTGCCATTAAAATTCCGTGTTGATCGCGACTCTTTCAGTCAGAGATCCCGCGAACGTTGATGCATTAAATTCTCCCCCCAATCGTTTTAATTACAGCAAATATTGTTCCTCCGCGGAGGATTATTATGCAAACTCGCAGTTTTGCCGAACAATTTATCTGTTTCATTAAGATTTCAGCGAGATTAAACCGCGGCATGAACTTCGTTCCGCGTTGTTCGGTGTAGTTTGAATATTTATCTAGTTAAATAACAACTTTAACGAGGTACGACCCTGTTGGAACCTCCTCGAAAATTATCTCTCGCCTGACCAACCGCTGACTTCTTCCACCGCGAGGTTTTCCAATTTTCCACCTTTCCTGACGACTCACTGCCTTCTGATCAAACAGCAACTTCGACGAAGCGTCGTCCTCGTTCGAGAAACCTCACCGTGATATTTCGCAGGTTATGGTATTTTTATGAACATTCGCTCTCCAGTGAAAGAGCAACTTTAATGACATTTGTCTCGTTGAATCGCGTAGATCGAAATTTAGGGAAGTCTCGTCAGACGCTGGACCATTCTACTGCTCAGGGATATCGAACCTTTAAAATTTTAATAAAATTGTGATTTTAATGGATTTTAATTGATTCGATTATTTTTACTAGCACTGTGCGATTTTAAAAATAATATTATAATTGTACGACCGGATTGGAAGGAAAACTTTTAAACAATTTATTCGATTGAAGAATTATAGTCGTTATTGCCCAGCTTAATACCTTTGAATTTCAATGTTTTAACACCTCTAATAACATTAAATCTGTTAAATGATTTCAGATTGGAATTTAGTGCAGGTCAGACTACATATCGATCTTTTCTACTGCGTAATTTCCCAATTTTCTCTTCGTTTAAAACTTTTAGTTCCCAATTAAAGAGCTAATTCAATTAAGTTTAACTATTTGATCGTCGTGACATGAAATTATAACAGGTCCGACCACAGCCAGACACATTCTACTGCATGGATTTTCCTTTACTTCCTTCTCTCACCAATCCAGTTCCTAATTAAACGGTGAATTTAATGAAACATAATCTGTTACACCATCTTGTTGAAATTATTTCTCGTCTGACCACACACAGCTTCATTCTACTGCGTACTATTCCTTATCGTTCTTCTACAATCTTTTTCTTTTAAATGGAATTGTAATCTTCAACGAAACGAGACTTTATTAACAATCTAGCTCGAGTTAATTTGCTTCTGATGAAAAGCAGACTCACTTTAACGATTTTTCTCTCTCGTTTCAAAGATTACTGTTTTTCTGGCACCATACAGTCTCACTCTACTTTCGTTTCTTCTTTGTGCTTCTTTTATTCATAAAACGGTAACTCCAACGGAGCAAGGTTCACTAAATCATCAAGCTGGTTCCGCAAACTGACTGATTTCATCTATAAACACTCGTAGACTTTCCTTCAGAATGTTTAGAACTTTCAACTTAAACATGTCTACAGAACAGTTTATAACTTTTAACATATACGCACCTCAGAATTGTTTAGGACTTCCAACTTGAATATGTCTACAGAACAGTTTAGAACTTTGATTCTGTACGCACTACAGAATTGTTTAGGACTTCCAACTTGAGCATGTCTACAGAACCGTTTATAGCTTTTAGCATGTACGAAGCTCAGAATTGTTTAGGACTTTCAATTTGTAGAATATCTACAGAAGAATTTGGAACTTTTAACGTGTACCAACCTCAGAACATTTAGAACTTCCAACTTGAACATGTCTACAGAACAGTTTAGAACTTTGATTCTGAACG
>CM052092.1:3579607-3594928 GCA_028453745.1 Agapostemon virescens
ATGTCTTTATAACAAAACGAAATTTGTGCAATTTAAAACAGGAGAAACGTTGAAATAATTGGAAAATAAAAATGCACTATTTTCAACGATGTTAAAATTCTTCAAGCGAATAATTAAATATGTATCTAGTAAATTGTTATTTGAAATTAATTAGGAACTACAAGCTCTAAAAAATTATGATATAATCACTGCTAAATATTGCGTTAATATTATATACGATCGTTCCAGGAGTTCTGATTAATTCAGTTAATATATGACACCAATTATAAGTGGACTTAATTCGGGCTGAGTTTTAGAGCTAGACAAATTACAGGAAGACGCTTAGAAGCCTCTTAAAAGGACTTTATTGCCGTTCTATAAAGAGTCGACGTTCTCCTGTGTGTAGAAACTCGTGAAACGTCAGACCTCGCAATTTTTATCGTAACGTCTGCTTCAATTTAGAAATTCAGTCAAAAATTGACGATAACGTTTGCACAATTTCCATAATTGCGAAAGGGAAAATTAAAAACCTGCAGAACGACTGATTTCGACCAATTCCGTAATTCTAGCTGTTAATGGACCACTTATGGCTCGTTCTTGCGAAGTCGTTAGAGCACTCTATGTTTTTACCTCACTTGTCCTTGTCACGAGGAATCTTCCAGTCACCGAAAAAAAAAAAGATGTTTCCGTTTAAATTTTGAAGGAAGCAACCCGGAATGCAAATGTGCATAACGACGCACAGTCTTATCATTAGCAGACCGCAGGGTTCAACGGGAATTTACATTTTAATAGTAGAATGTAAAGAATTCGCAGAGGCCAACTGGAATTTCATTTCCTTCGCCGGTGTCGCTGGAAGAAACATAAAATAAAGGCATATTATGTCTCGCTGAAATTTTTCTGCACTACGAACGCATAAAGATCTTCGGTCTAATAATTAGTAGACCGCGGAACCTTATGGAAATTTGCATTTCGACGGAAGAATTCAAAGGGGCGAGTACCTCGAAAAATTTCATTTTATACGCCACTGACGTTGACGAATGGAGATTAAAGGAATATGGTATTCTATTAAAACTTGTCTCTAAGAAAGTTTTCAACGCTTCTCTCGCATGAAAATCCATTGTATCGTTTTTTTATTAACAAAAAGACGTGGAGGCTTAAGTTAGAATTATACTGGTTAAACAAACCTAGCTCGATTTCTTAATCGGGCAAAAATAAATAAATAACGAAGATATTAAAATTTTCCAATTGTAAAAATCAATGCTGAATTTCTACAAAAATTTATGCTACAATAATTGTAGGTGCTTTGTTATAATATTCTGACCCCCAGGGTTGAATATGTTATTTTACGTTTGACAGAGAGAAAAAGAAAAATGATCTCTAATTAATTTTTCTTGATTTAATATAAATCAGCAATTGCTAGGTCTCCAAATTAATTTTTCTTGATTTAATATAGGTCAGTGATTCCTAGGCATATCAATTCAGTTTTCTTGATTCAATATAGATCAGAAATTCCTAGGTCTCTAAATTAATCTCTCTTGATTCAATATAAATCAGTAATGCCTACTTCTCCAAATTACTTTTTCTTAATTTAATATAAATCAGCAATTGCTAGGTCTCCCAATTAATTTCTCTTGATTTAATATACGTCTTCGATTCCTAGGCGTATCAATTCAGTTTTCTTGATTCAATATAGATCAGTAATTCCTAGGTCTCTGAATTAATCTCTCTTGATTCAATATAAGTTAATATAATATATTTATTATAAGTAAATTATTGTTTTTTGATTCAACATAGATTTAGTAATTCCTAGGTTTCCGAATTAATTTTTCTTGTTCTTTATTTTTGTGAAACTTTTCGAAAAGTTTGTGTGTCTTTATTCGCAACGTCTGGCAACAGACTTTTGAACTAGTTGAACAAGCAACGAAGTAGTTACCACCGAAACGAAACTGTCAGGACGATGAATCAACTCTGGTAAATTAATTAATTATGCCAGGGCAGAGGACTCGATGTTAACCATCTATTAATCAACAGACCCGAGAGCCTTCCTTTTGTATCCAGCGCCATAGTTATCAATCCAACACACCTATACAAACGCCGTACAATTAGTCACTTCACTACACCCTTTCCAACGATGTACAATCATTATACCCATCACTGTATCAATCGCAGGAATCAACCGACAGCTCGCACATCACTGAACTCTGCAACCCTTAATCTACCCCCATTTCTATCCGTTCTCTATCGACGCGCTGGAAACCGTTAATGCGATTAAAAGAAAAAAATACATTCGAATGATTCCGAGAACAGTATTGCATTTTTAGCGACTCGTTAAAATTATTTAAAAATAGGGATAACATTGTTTTACGTTTCCTTGTCTTTTTAAAGTGACTTGGATACATTTTGTTTTCCAGATTTTATATGCGAATTTCCATAAACAAGAATTATTTTACAAAGCTCAAGATTTAAGAATTTACAAGCTCATTTTTTTATTTAATGGTCTCTTTTTGTATAAGTGACTTGGAATTTTTTTTTAGATTGTTGTCCATACTCTCAAGTGCAAAGATTATTTTACAATGCTTAAAATCCTGTGGAAACTTCTTTCATGTAATAATAATTAACTAATTTTTTACTTTAATTTTTTCTTTTTTTACAAGTGACATGGACACATTTTTTACAGATTGCTGTGCATATTCCCAAAAGCACAGATTATTTTGCGAAGCTCAAAATCAAGTGAAAACTTTTTCATTTCACGCAATATTTCAAGTCTGACCACACACAGACTGGTTCTACTGCACGGTTACTCTTCTTATTCTTGTTAAATTGTCTACTATCAAAATGATCAATAATTTGACAACAACAAACATAACTTTTCAACTAAAGAAAAGCCTGTTACACTATCACGTTATTTCTCCTAGTCTGACTATATACTTAGTTATACTACTGTACTTCTATTTCTTCTATTCAAACCTCATCAACTTTACTCAAAGCGCTACTATTAAGGGAGTACACTACAGTGAACAATCTCGATTAAAACTATATCTGGTCTGACCACATACCCACTGATTCCACTGAAATATTTCTTCCTCCCTTCTTTTCCTTAATCTACACGGTCCAAGTCGATCAAATTAGCATTTTCGCATAAATGCGAACGAAACAAAAATTAAATAAAAATCACTGTCGTCGCAGAAGCCTTGTACAAAATTATCCAATGTTAGAAAAACAAGAACAGCATACAAAAGCAGATCCAGACGCGTCCTCGGTCTTAATCCCAGACATCCGGTCCGTGCATCCCCACCTGTGTCCAACATCTCCGCACCGGAAACCGCGAATGCAACGCGAATGCACCGCAGAGAACAGGTTGCAGCAGCGAGACGAGAGGACCGTGGAAACTTGGAAATGGCCGTGGACACAAACATTCCGAAAACAGAGGGCGGGAAAAGTGGAAAAAGGACGGAGTTGTTGGTTGTCCAATTCAGCAGCCTCTTCAGCTCCGTCTTCCACTCGAGGCGAAAGTTTGCGTTGCCGTAGGAACTCTCTCTTTCTCTCTTGCTTTCTCTCTTTCACCCCTTTCTCTCTCTCTCTCTCTTTCTCTCTCTCTCCCTTTCTTCGATGGTACGGCACGGTGTGGTTCACGGGAACGACCGGTACCACGTCCCAAACGAGGTGTATAACCGAACCGACGCCCGACGGTGCCCGACCGAAGTAGCTTAACGAGAACCAACCATCACCCCCGTTTAATTAATCCGGGGGGGTAATTGGATTAACGGCAACGCCGGCTCTCGGCCACTTCGCCCGATGTCGGATGGAGCATCCCGACGGTTATCGAGAAAATAATAAAAATCTTGGCATCGCCGGGACGAGGGGGTGGTTGGTTACTCGAGCGTGCCACCCCCTTTTGATCTCGCTGCCATCGTGTGGAGAATCGTTCCCGTCGACTTTAGTGGACGAATTTTCTTTTAGTGCTTTCGGGACCATTCGGTCACGAGTGGGATCGTTCGCAGAAGTCCCGGGGGTTGGTTACATTTAATTTTCAGTTTTTTTAGTGGAACCGGTGGGCCGCTTTCTAACGACATTTTTCACTGGCCTGTGGAAGTTCATTATGGTGGCAGCTGGTGTAATGGAAAACTGCTGGGAGACGTTTTTAGGAGTCTCAGAACTTCGTGACATTTTATTTTCAGTTTTTTAGTGGGGCTGGTGGGTCATTTTATATTGCCATGTTTTTAATCGTGCCACAAATTACCATGTCCAAATTAATTTTTCTTGATTTTATATAAATCAGTCATTCCTAAGTTTCCAAATTAATTTCTCTTGATTTAATATAGGTCTGTGATTAATAAGCATATCAATTCAGTTTTCTTGATTCAATATATTTCAGAAATTCCTAGGTCTCTACATTAATCTCTCTTGATTCAATATAGATCAGTAATGCATAGTTCTCCAAATGAATTTTTCTTGATTTAATATATACATCAGTAATGCATAGTTCTCTAAATTAATTTTTCTTGATTTAATATAGATCAGTTATGCTTAGGTCTCCAAATTAATTTCTCTTGATTTAATATATGTCAGTAATGCCTAGGTCTCCAAATTAATTTCTCTTGATTTAATATAGGTCTGTGATTCCTAGGTCTCCTAATTAATTTCTCTTGATTTAATATGGGTCAGTAATGCGTAGGTCTCCAACTTAATTTTTCTTTAATTCAATATAAATCAGTAACGCCTAGGTCTTCAAATGAATTGCTCTTGATTTAATATAAACTAGAAATACCTAGAATCTATTATTAATTTTTCTTGATTTATTATAATTTATTACTGCCTAGGTTTCCAAATTAAATTTTCTTGAAGAATCTTAAAATTGATAATTTCTAAAATAGAAAATTGTGTGAAACCATGTTTATAAATATAAGGGAAGCATAGAGTGTAAGTTTGAATTTTTTTATTCGAGCCAGTAAGTCATTTTACCTTTTCCTGTTGTATTTTTAAATATGCAACGAAAGGTTTTAAAACTGACCATTTTTAAAATACGAATTCGTGCGGAGGCATTGTCAGAGGTATCAGGAAAACCTACAATTTATCTGTGGGGATTATAACGAAATTGCTGGCGTATTTTTAAATATACAAACGAAGTTTCTAAATTTTATAAAATTCGTCGCATTGTCCTCATTTTCATTTATACGAGACACATCATTTTGCAGCTGAAAATACAAGTGGCGTAGAATACATTCGACGATGAACTAATTATAACAGAAATAACAGAAAGGATTTTGTTATCTCGTATATAACGGAAAATTGCACACTTCCTGCGCATTATATGAATATTTGAGAGCTCTTGTACACGGAAAATTTGCAGTCCGTTTGTGTGTATAATATTACGTTCTATTGTTGGCCGATTTGGTCTTGCTTAAAATGGAGTAATTCATTCCCAATGTACGATACATATCTCGAGTGTACATAAACATTTTAATACGGTATTCAATGAAAACTGGAAATACAATATTTTACACCATTTTATATGGATAATGTAAGGCAACATACCAATTATCGATATATCAAAATAAAAATTTAATATCTGACTAAATTAAACTCAAAAATCCATCCATCCCCAATTCTTTTTTTAATTAGTTATTATCAATTCGATGATTACGTTTAATTATCTAAGCTCATTAAAAAAGAAATTGAAATTATACCAGTATTTATATTGTTGATTAAAATCTTCTCTGTTATTCTGATTTTATTTACAAATCAAATTCACTATTAATCAATTCTATAAGTGTGCTGATTTTGCATTTTCTAGATACGTTAAATAATGCTCCAAGATCACTATAGTTCATTACCTGAGCTCATACAAAAAGAAATTAAAATTATTCCAGAGTTTATATTATCAATTAAAATCTTCTGTAAGGTTCCCCCTTTACTTACCAATCAACTTAACTATCAATGCTACAAATATGCTAATTTGTATTTTACAGATACGTTAAATAATGCCACATATGTTAAATACTCTAATATGTAATTTATTAGATACGAAGAAATTGAATAATACACTAAAAATATTTCGTAAAATAATGTAACAAATTTTAGTGTCACCCCTCGAGTGTCAAGGGTTAAAAATAATTTCGAAAATAAACATAAAAGCCTTTTTTCGCCGAATGCAGGCGAATAAAGGCCGTCAAAAAAACAATCAAGCACAAAAGAAATGATAAAACAGCGTCGGTTAAAATATTTCCGATCGATTTCCACCCTTAAACCACCTCAGGTTTATTTCTCCTTCTCCGGATTCCATACTTTTATCTTTCACAAATATTGGCAGTCTAATTACAAATACACCGTTCTCCAATAGTAAGAAAAAAGGAATAAAAATTCTACTATCACAGGGAGTGGCCCATGACCTCGCCCCCAGAATCCACGAGTACTCTATCCATTCCCGTGGATTTCGTTGGATGAATTCCTTTTCGATGCATTGAGAGCCCTGTGGGGAACCTAGGAGTAGGGGGTCGAATCAATTCCCCTTGGAAAAATAATCTGCTCGAAGAATGGGGGTTCTTCTAGTCGATTCTTTCGCTGCTCGCCGGGTGATCGGTAATTTTCCTCGCAGCGTACGTCTTCGGGATGGGCTTGGGGTTTATTCGAGGCCCCGATCAGTAATTTTGCAGTAGGATGCCGCGGCGTACCCTTTTGTGGATACGTTCGAATAAGACCATCCTCCCAATAGGGGTTGAAAGACTTCCCGCGGTGGATAAGCGTCGGTTCTGCTCTCCCCCCTACGTACAGTGCCACTCAAAATCCTACGGACAGTTTATTAACACCCTGCTAAGGCAATTTATTTGTTGATGGTACTGCCAAAAGATGTAGACAAATTGATTTCCCTTGATTTAATGTGGGTTAGGAATGCCTAGGTTTGTAAGCTTTGCAATTTTATTTTTGAGACAGAAAACTCTTCTCTAGACATTCTGCAAGGCAATCAGCCCTTCGTGATCTCCGAAAAATACCATTTCGGAAAAGGGCAAGCCTCAACGTCCAAATCGACGAAAATCCCCGAGGTCTCTAGGTCCAGCATAAGGAAAATCTAAAAGCGTACCCGCAATGATAGCATTTTGAGAAAATTCTCATGTCAACTATGAATATCAGGCTTGCTGATGCCGTTGCCCGAACCTTAAAAATCTCAAAGGGAGGACCACAAAAAAATCGAAGGTCGAACCCACCTCCGAAACCCGGTTTCGCCACCTCGGTCGAGACGTACTTAGGCGTGATGCTGCGATCGCAATTCGATTGCGAATTTTACTTTTGAGACAGAAATCTGTTCCCTAGACATTCTGCAAGGTAATCAGCCCTTCGTGATCCCCGGGAAATGCCATCTTGGAAAAGGGCAGCTCTCAAACCAACGACAACCCCCGAGATCTCTGGGTTATACTGCTGTGCAAACTTACTGTGCACCCTTAATGATACCATTTTGAGAAAATTCTCACGTCAACTGTGAACATTTAGCTTGACCATGCCGTTGGCAGAACCTTAAAAATCTCAAAGGGAGCAAAACCAAAAATTGAAGGGTGAACCCACCTCCAAATCCCGGGTTTGCCACCTCGGGCTGTGGGTACTTACAATCAGGTAGGTAACCAAACTAAACATTTCTCTGTATAACTTTGCAATAATACCTCTTTCAAAAATTTTGCAGAGCAGATATAGTATTTTACCACTCGATAGGAGTGAAATTTTTAAGTAAACAATGTTAGTTGAATACGCGAAGCTGTTTGTTACAGCGAGAATCATGTTTCGATGCGACCGGTGCTTAAACAAGATTTTAGTGATACTGTTGCGCCAATTTACTAGAAACATACTTAAATTTGCTAGAAAATACTTCATCGTGGTAAAATAACGCACGGAAACACATGTTGCGGTTCATGAATTTTTCATCAGGCAAATAATGCGAACGAAAATTTCATGGAAATTGGATCCGACCGTTTAGAAAGGATAAAACATACAATAAACATGATGGACTTGTTACTCCGAGCCTGTTTCGTTCTGCAGTAATATTTATTGCGAAATATCCACAATAATCTTTTATACCAAAACAAAAATCGTATAAATCGAATTGATATACTCTGCAACGTATCGAAATTTCGTCAGGCCAATATTCTTCAATTTCATCGAACACCTAAATGGAATTATTCATTCATAGTGACACTATTTAGTTCCTATACTATCTACTTCGCGATCCGACGTTTTAAATAATCCTCTTACTAGATGAAAAGCAATAAACGCCAATTTATCCCCATTTTTCTATGTAAGTAATTTTAAATATTTTTTCAAATATCACTAACAATTTTCTTCCGATATATATTTCCTTTTATAGTCGCAAAATAAAATCCTCAATTCGAAAACGTAGATTTTTATTGACATCGAATATGTTATAAAAATATTTCATACACCCACGCTAAATATTAACGAACCAGTAGTTTCATCGTACCAATTTCCTGCGATCTCATTCAGCTTTTAAATGGAATGATTCATTCATAGTGACATTATTTAAACCTCGTATTATCTACTTCGTGGTCTGAGTTTTTAAATAATTCTCTTACTCGATGAAAAGCAATAAACGCCTATTTATCGCCATTTTTCTGTGTAAATAATTTTAAATATATTTTTAAATATCACTAACAATTTTCTTCGGATATATATTTTCTACCATAATGGCAAAATAAAATCCGGAATTCAAAAACGTTAAGGTTTTATTGAAATCGGAAAAGTGATAAAAATATTCAATTCCTAAATGGAATGATTCATTCATAGTGACATTATTTAATCCTCGTATTATCTACTTCGTGGTCTGAGTTTTTAAATTATTCTCTCACTCGACAGGAAGCAATAAATGTTATTTAACCTCGTCTCTGTATTTCAGTAATTTTCAATATTTTTATAGAATACCATTTCCAACTTTGTTACAATATAAATATCATATAGCCGCATAAAGAAATCCGCAATGCAAAAACCCGGAGTTGTTATTGAATGCGGAAAAATATTTCATATTGCCAAGCAATGTAAAATGCGAAGAAAAAAAAACACATATATGTTTCCTACCAGCATCCTCGTCAGATATTAACAAACTAGCGGTCTCATACATCCAAGATTAATATACGCAACAATAAACAAACTTCTCCGGAGTTCGCGGCGGCTAAAAGGTTTTTCTAACCGAAACTTTTCATATTCCTTTGCGAGAAATTTCGCTTTGACTCGGTATTTAAAGTTTACCGAGTGCGAATAATAACGGGGAGGCGCGGTTTCGACGACTAGCCTCATCCCTCGGAAGTTCGAGAATTAATTATGCTCATACGAGCCGAGGCTTCGGGAAACTTAACCAATTAACGGCTTACGACCGAGACAGCCTAACTGCGATCGCAGTTGAGCCATTTCGAGGGATCTTTCGGGAAATCCATTGCCGCTCAAAAGTCTGCCGACGTTTCTGATTCTCTGCCAATTTCTAAATTCACTACTTGCTGAATGGCCGTAGGAACGCAGCGGTTGAACTTAAATACTAATTCACTTCAATTTAATTCAATAGTAAAATAAAATCCCCTCATACAGGGTGGAAATTATAAAGCATTACAGTTCGAAAATATCTTCGAAAAGATTGATTATATCCAAAAATGTTTCCGACGAAAGTTGTTCAATACCGAGAGGGACATCATGCAGGAGAATTTTTATTTTTCCTGGTGGACACTCCAAGGTGAGGTGAAAGACAAATTTCTTTTTTTAAAATAGAATTATACATTTTTTTTATCCACCATCAAATAGTGCATTTTAAGACGAATTTAACGACCTGACTCAAGGTCATTCGAGGTCAAACTTGCAGGGAAATGGAGAACAGTTGTGATCGTTTTGTTACAGTTAAAAAGCAATGCTACAGCATTTTTAAATTCACCAAATGTTTCCACTGTTTAATTCGATAGTAAAATAAAATCCCTTTATATTCATAGCAAGATTATTAATAGCAATTTTAAACAGTTAAGAAGCAATACTATAGCATTTTTTAATTCTCCAAATTTTGTTCACTGTTTTACTGAATTTCTATATTTTTGTCATAAATGCATACAATCGCAAATATTTCTCTTCTCCAGGGAAGTGGTCATAGAAAACTCAATCACAATTTATTATTGATTAACGTAATTGTTACCTGCAGATTTGATGCGGTTATTATCAACGTGACTAGCAATTAAGACAGTTAAAAGCTTAAAAGAGTTAGAAAATATCAATGCAGGGTCTACACAGATTTTAAATGATTGAACATAGAAAGACAGTTTGTTGAAATATTGTTGTCTCTTTGAATCAATAGAAATTGAGTCGATTAATAAAGCAACGAACGTATTTCTTTTACGAAGTACACGATACAACAGAAATACAGATGATGATTGGTTTAATATTTTATTGAGTTACATATTAAAAGAGAAACATTTAATACAGGGTCGATTAATAAACCAACAAATATGTTTCTTTTTGAAGTACACGGTGCAACATAAATACAACTGCAGAATGGTTTAATATTTTATTTGGATACATATTTATTATTGGCCAATATTCGTTATTGTTATAATATATATGTATGGAAAAGAGAAACATTTGGCTAATGTCTTTTGCAATCAGTGCAGGCGATTTTCATTGTGCATGAAGTCCACCAATACTACAACAATACATGTTAACGGAACATAAATGCAGATGCAAATTGCTTTGCTGTTTTATTAGGTTACTTATTTATTATTAACAAACATTCATTGTTGTAATACTGTATATTTAAAGGAACCAAATTTTACTGCAGTTTTTTGCAACCACTGCATTGACATTTTGCATAAAGTTCACTAATAATATAACAGTCCACGTTAACGAAATATACAGATGCAAATTGCATTACTGTTTTATTAAGTTACTTATTTATTATTAACCGACAGCCCTTGTTGTTATACAGTGTACATAAAAGAAAGAAATTTTACTGCAGTCTCTTGCAACCCCTGCCTTGACATTTTGCACGAAGCTTATCAATAATACAACAGTCCACGTTAACGAAACACAAATGCAGATGCAAATTGCTTAACTGTTTTATTAAGTTACTTATTTATTATTAACCTATATTCCTTGTTATACTATATATTTAAAGGAACGAAATTTTACTGCAGTCTCTTGCAACCCCCGCATTGACATTTTGCATAAAATACACTAATAATACAATACACGTTAACGAAACATACAGATGCAAATTGGTCTACTGTTTTATTAGATTACTTATTTATCATTAACAGACATTCATCGTTGTAACACTGTATATTTAAAGGAACGAAATTTTAACCGCATCCTCTTGCAACCACTGCATCGACATTTTGCACGAAGCCTATCAATAATACAACAGTACCCCGTTAACGAAACGTAAACGCAGATGCAAAACGGTTACACCGTTTCATTAGGTTACGCATTTATTATCGATCGACGTTCGTTATTGAATTTTCTAATAAACAAGCGTTTCTTAATAGTATTATCGAATCCTCTTGTGCCCGTCAATTTTCCAAGGAATACGTAATACCCCTCTACACAAATGCGATACGCATTTTAATATTTCGTTCTCATTAATTGCCGGATATAAATTTAACATGACATTTTAATCGCGCGCGTCTCGCGCACATTGTAAATATGCGTGACCGGTTTGTTCGATAGATTAAAGCGTATTCGTGCCGACATTAATAATTCATAGCGAATATTAATGCAGCGCGAAAAAGAAGGATGCGAATTATATCGAAACGGACCTAATAAAAAAATTATACGTCGAGCCGAGAAAGAAAGAGAAATTCTCAAACAAAGTTGCATCGAAATCGATCGACGGGGAACCTGGAAATAAAATTAATTTTCGCGTGATAAAAATGTTCGGGGAATGTCGTCGGCCGAGAAACGCCGAAACGAAGACGTTGATTGCAAATTGTCCCGGTACAAACAATGAAATTAAACGACCGAAACGTAATATCTTTTCTAATAAAGTTACAAGCGAGAAGCTCGCCGGAAAAACGGAACGTCTCACGCTCCAGATCCATCCGCGGAGCACAGAAGAAATTCAAAAGAATCGCGGCAGCTCGTGGAAATGTATGTTTTAATACTGCGAAATCGCGAGACCAGGTGCAACAAACAAATGAAGAACCGCATTCAAATCGCTCGCTGCGAGGAAGATCGTGTAATGGTCCGGCGACAGTCTTTCGACTAAATGCAATTTTTATTTTCCACGTTTCGGCGGTATCATTTCCAATGACTAGCAGAAACACGCGAAAACGCTCGAAATAGCGAAGAAATAAACGTCTGGTTTATTACTCAACAATTTTAACGAGCTGAAAATAATGTAAGAGCGTTTTCACGTTCCATCGAGTTCTTACAATTTCAATTCCGCGAGAAACGAATATTTATTTAATATTTTTCTGTGGTATTTTTACGATTCGATTGATTCTGGTTTATTGCTCAACAATTATAACGAGCTGATAATAATATAAGAGCGTTTTCACGTTCCATTGAGTTCTTAAAATTTCAATTCCGCGAGAAACGAATATTTATTTATTATTTCTCTGTCGTATTGTTACTAATCGATTCTTTCGCAGTATTGTTTTAGATTTGGTAAATTTTGTCGCGAATGCATGAAATCCACGACGTATTAATGTTATGTTTATTAGTGGACGGCTGGCTAGAATTTGGAACTTTTTCAGTGAACGTCCGGCCGGCTGGTATTTACGGTTGTAATTTTATTCGCGCAGCTTAAGTTTAAAAATAGGCGGGCTAATTGCAAATCGCTGGATTTGCTCGGATTCTATATGTTTAATTTATAATTGAATGCGTTATAATTGGAGTCGCTTTGAAGTTATCTAGAAAATTAAACTTCTGTAGTCTACCAATTAGTAGACTGCGGATGAGCACCGAAATTTACATTTTCACCGGCAACTGCTGAGAAACTAAAGTAAAATAGAATTCGGTTTCATGCCTTGTTAATTTTCCTCGTTGTAGAAGGTAGTGGGAAACGAATGATATAAAACTCTGTGAAAATTGAAGTTACCTTCCTGTTTGAGTTGTTGCTCTTGCACTTGTTACGGAATAGCGTTTTTGTAATTTATTAATCTAATTGTTTAACTTTATTAATAATACCACGCGAAATTCTTCACTGAATATGGATGAGTGTCAGGCAATTTAAAATCAATTCAGACGTTCCGAAGCCCGTAGGTCTCTAAATCATTCGATCCACTCTTCCATCCTAGAAAAATAATAAATCTCTAAACGAATTATGCTGTTTCAATAATAAAATAAACATTTTCTCACACTCTGCAAGTCAAACTATTTGTATATTCATATTTATTATGCACTTTACACGTTTTAGTCCTTATCTCCAAAGGAACGTCCCTAAACTAATTAGAAAAAAATCCTAAGTGTTTTCAAAAATAGTTCCAATCTTCCAAAATATTTCCTCAACCCTACGTCTCAACTCCCAACAAAAATCAACGCCTTAAAAATCGAACTACTTTCAAACTCAGATTTCTCTAGGTTTCGACACCCTTCAATCGTTACCTGCATCCTCCACCTTAAAAAGAATGTCCCTAAAATAATTTAAAAGCATTCCTAAAAGTTTTCAAAAATAGTTTCATACTTTAAACAATTTCCTCAACCCTACGTGTCAACTCCCAACAGAAATCAACACCCTAAAAATTAAACTACTATTGAACTCAGATTTCTCCAGCTTTCTACACCCTTCAATCGTCCCCTGCATCCTCTACCTCAAAAAGAATACTCCTAAACTAATTACTAAATAAATCCTAAAAGCTTCCAAACACAGTTCCAATTTTCAAATAATTACCCCAACTTTGCATCTTCATTCCCAACACGAACCAACCCCTCAAAAATCAAACTACTATTGAACTCGTAATTTTTCTAGCCTTCTACACCCTTCAATCATCTCCTACACCCTCTACCTCAAAAAGAACACCCCTAAACTAATTACTATAAAAATCCTAAAAATTTCCAAGAACAATTTCCCCAATCCTGTATCTTCATTCCCAACGCAAATCAACCTCTCAAAAATCAATCTGCTATTCAACTCGTATTTTTCTAAACTTCCACACTCTTCAATAATCTTCTGCATCCTCCACCTGAAAAATAACGTTTCTAAACTAATTAAAAAAAAAATCCTCAATGTTTCCAAAAACAGATCCAATCTCGAAACAATTTCCCTAACCCAGCATCTCCATTCCCAACACGAACCAACCCCTCAAAAATCAAACCACTGCTGAGCTGCCGTTTCTCGAGCTCCCTGCGCCCTTAAATCCCAATCCACGCCATCGAGCTCCGCAAGAACACCCTCGATAATTTCCAATCTCGCAGTTCCGTATCTCAATCGCATCAAACGCCAAACAAACGACGTCTCACTCGCATAGCTACTCAATCTCGCACCCCCCTTTAACGCGTCTCCCGTTGCGCTGAGTCAGGAAGAGCGATAGAGAGAGAGAGAGAAAGAAACAAAATATATGTGAGGGGAAACCGAGAGAAGAGCGACAGAGGAGGCGAGTCGGACAGTTGCAAAATGGGGAAACGTTCCCAATATAAATAAAAGGAATGTCGGGACACGAAGAAATGCGAGGCACTTATTGGCAATAACGTCTGCGACGTATATCCGGGGTGCGCGATACGAAGAAAAGCCATGCACCATTCTCGGCTCGGAACTCACGGGGGTTGGCCAGTTCTCGCCAGTCCCATCAGGATATGGGGGTGGCGGGAGTCACGAACACGCGTTACAATACCGTGATTTCCGGGGGAACGAAACCTACTTCCCAGTTTAACACGATTCCGCAAAATCAATTACCACCGGCACCCATAATATACGGGCGAACTTCCCGTTGGGCCAAAAGTGTTTCACTACTCCCCTTCCCCCTCCCTCGTTCGACCCCCATCCGGAACCGTCTGCGGAACTTGCCTCAGCGCCGACAATTCCGCGCCTCGTTCGACCCCTCTCGCACCCCCATACACACCCCCTCCCGCTCTCTTAACTCGCGAAATTATAGTGGTTCGGCTCGAATTCGGGCCGCGATACACCCTCGGAAATGGCTGTCGCGTAAACGTGCACGAATAATCCGTAACTCCGCAGGACACCCCGTCTACAGTCTTCGGGAACAACCCCCTTGGCGGAACCACCCCTCCTGTTTTCCAATTTACGTTCGACGGGACTGATGTATTAATTATTTTTTGGTCATTGATGGCGATTGTTTTGCGTTTGTTCAATTCTTTGTATACTGTGTCTGACTGTGTATAGGCAGACATGAAAGAATTGGTAAGGCAGTCCAATGA
>CM052092.1:3595428-3637504 GCA_028453745.1 Agapostemon virescens
CTTAAAGACGTAGTGCTACAAGTAGTACAGGTACGAAATTAATTAGACGGTTGCATTCAAGAAATTTCCCATACAGCAAACGTTGAAAATTAATTTATCAAACATATTGATTCGCCTGTATATCGTACGGATATAATATTCAAGCATTTAAAAGGCCATTGTTACCGAAGTAGTACAAACACGGTATTAATCAGACAATTATATTCGACGAACGACCCGTACGACAAACTACGAAAAATTAATTTGCAAATTAAAGTTCCTTAACCTGTACATAACAATCAGGTTTCTAGCAAGCCACCTGCACATTTTTCAAGGTCACAGTATGATCTAAGTGATAGAAACCTGATATAACTCAGACGAATTTGCTCGGAAGACCATAATTGCAGGATCCACGAAGATTTCGCGAGGCCAGCACCATAAAATCGAACCTTCGCAGCCTGCATTCGCAGTTTAGCCCCCGACGCGCCGTCATTTCGGCCCGCAGGAGTCAGAAATCTGGTTCCGGACCTTACAGGGCACTTTTCCTCCGCGCTTAATGATAATGGAACGACGGGAATAATTTTCGCCGGCACGAAGAGGGTATTCTTTCAGTCTTTATGCCGAGGCAGCCCGGTTGCTTCTGGGTAAGGGCTGGGGATCGATGCACTCGTAGCCAGCCAAAGGCAGATGCTTTCGATGGTCGTTAGTCGGTCGAGAGTTTCGCGCTGCAAAACTTTCTTCCGCGTCCCTTCTCTCCCTTCTCTCTGTTTCTCTCTCTTTTTCTTTCTTTCTCCCTCTCGGCGCTTCAGTTTTTCGTCGATTTTCCATTTCACCCAGCATCGAAACAATTCCAGTTTTCTAGCTGCATCCATCCCCGCCCTGTTGCGCGCCTTTTGTTCCTCCGGGAGCCGCGCGCGTCCCTCTTCGGCCTGACCGACCGACTCTCTCTCATCTTTATGCATCGATTTGGAAACAACCGCCCACGTTCGATACCGCTTTTTCCTCATTCCCTCCGGCTTCCCTTCTTCGCCTATTTTCCCTTTATTCCCCAACTCCGTTTTCCTCTGTTCCTTTACCTGCTGCTCCGCCGTGGCTCGCGACCGTCCATTCTTTTTCCTACCTGTCGCTCTTCTTCCCACTCTTCTTCTCCTCTCTTCTCTTCTCTCTCTCTGTCTCTCCTACCGTTACTCTCCGGCTCTACGCGGTGTTTTTTTTTCGCGAATCGCACACGTTCCATCGAGCCGTGAGCGCAACGACAATGAGCGAAAGAGTAAAGGGGAAAGAGTAGGTACATAGTCAGACACCGCGCGATAGATGGCTGGCCGTTTCACGGTTTCAATGGGCAGCGAACGCTGCCGCCGCTCGCAGCCCCGTTTTCTACCCCGTTGCCAGTTTTCAAGAGAGAGAAAGAGAGAGGGGCTCTCGACGACGGTCTTCGCCAGCGCAAAACTTTCAGCACAGGCTGCCGCGGCGGCTGCGTTTTTCACTGACAACGATTCCGTTATCGTTCCCCCTCGTTTTCCGATTATTCGCCCCTCCGATAACCCCTTCCTCCCCTCTTTCGCGACTACTTTCTAGCTGTGCGCCAACGGGTTTTTGCCCATTACGAATTCCAACGACCAAACTAACCGAACGGCGGAGACGACGACTCAAGAAAGACCAAGCACTTTCGATGCTCGTTAGAACGACGGAAACTAGCGATCCGCGACCGATTCGTCTTTCTTTATTGTTCTTCGACGGGGGGGAATGCCGTCGCTTTTGGAGAAACAATCGGAACAATCGGAACGTTCGGTCGATTCACTACCCCCCACCTACCCTCTTGTTCCAGAAGAAATTTATTGATGTTAAATGCATCCGGGTGGCTGTTTGCGAGGCGCGCACGCGGGGTCTCTGCTGAGTAAGGACTTTGTGCGATGGTAATGATAAGGTTCCCTGGAGAATTTACCGTTAGGGGAAATGGTTTTTGGATTAGTTCGCCGGGGAAAAGTTGGTCGAGTTGCAGTCTGAATTTTGTGTTTGGAAACCGGAGGTTTGGAAACTGAATCGCGACACGGGGAATTGGAATTGTGGGTGTGTTTTGTGTATCTTGCATTTCATTTAGATTGTCAACCATTGAAGAAAATTATTTTCAGATGCTTGTATCGTCTTAAAATTGGTAGAGATGGTTTTCGAATTTTCTATTTGGAAAAAGAATATTTGATAGCTGAATAATGTCGCTAAAACTGGAAATTGTGTATCTAGCGTGCCCCTTTTATTTATTTCAGATTATCAACCCTTGAAGAAAATGATTGTCAGATTCCTGTATTGTCTTAAAATTGGTGGAGTTGGTATTCGAATTTTCTATTTGGTAAAAGGACATTTGATGATTGGATAATGTCATAAAAATTAAAAATTGTGTATTTTCTGTGCCCCTTGCATTTAATTTAGATTATTAACCCTTGAGAACAATCGTTTTTGGATCCCTGTATTATCTTAAAATTGGTAGAGTTGGTTTTCGAATATTCTACTTGCGAAAAGAACATTTGATAACCTAATAATATTGCTCAAACTATAAATTGCTTATCTAGTGTGTCCCTTTTATTTATTTTAGATTATCAACCCTTGAAGAAAATTATTTTCAGATGCTTGTATCGTCTTGAAATTGGTGGAGTTAGTTTTAGAATTTTCTACTTACAAAAAGAATATTTGATAGCCTAATAATATTACTGAAACTATAAATTGCTTATCTAGTGTGTCCCTTTTATTTGTTTTAGATTATCAACCCTTGAAAAAAATTATTTTCAGATCCCTGTATCGTCTTAAAATTGGTGAAGTTGGTTTTCACATTTTTTATTTGGTAAAAGGACATTTCGTGATTGGATAATGTCATAAAAATTAAAAATTGTGTATTTTGTGTGCCCCTTGCATTTAATTTAGATTATTAACCCTTGAGAACAATCGTTTTTGGACCCCTGTGTCGCCTTGAAATTGGTGGAGTTGGTTTTCGAATTTTCTATTTACGAAAAGAACATTTGATAGCTGAATAATATTACTAAAACTATAAATTGCTTATCTAGTGTGCCCCTCTCATTCAATTTAGATTATCAACTCTTAACAACAATAATTCTAAATCGTATATCTTTTGTGCCTCGTTTTTTAATTGAGTTGATCATCGCTAAAACTGAATGTCTACGTGTATCCCCCTAGATTTAGGGCTCTCTATAAAAATGTAAATAAGCTCGAAAAATCTGGGGTCTGCTAATAAGATAAAGATTTTAATCAAGTTTGATGGGAATGTTATGCTACAAAGATAATAAAGCCTCCGGCCATAGGAAATAAAATTCCCCTTTATTTTCTTCTCAGTAAAATTGTCCTTAAACCTGTGTATTTCCATGAGAACACAGTGGTATACCATCGAATAGCATCGTCATTGTTGCATGCATCCTATCCATTAAAAATAAGCAAATAAATAAACAAGCAAATAAAATGATAGAAAATGAAATAAATAAAATAAAACCGGTTAGAGGATCGGTATTATAATATTTCTATAGAACGAGCATACATATCATTGATTATAGTGTATATTAATTATTGAAATTATAGTAACGACAAGCCGGTAATTATTTCAAATACAAAAGCTACATTAACGAACAAGAAAAGTTTTACCACGCCAGGCACAGTTTTCGTGAAAATCGATTTTCGAAGCTTACAGCGATGCGCGTGCATTCTGTTTACAGTAAGTGGAAAAGGAAAGCCATGAACAGACACGTCAGCAGATTCCTATTGAATGGCACGTGTACACGACGGATTTCCCAGATCGATTTATTCGAAAATGGAGCTTCGTGTGCGCAAAAATGTTGCTCGACAGTTCTTCGCTTATTTTTTTCGCATTGGAACTCGATCTCTTTCAATTTAGTTATAATATGCAAATATACGTCATAATCTTCTTTTATCCGGCTACACTCGGCACGGCCGATGTGTTTTCTTTCAATCAACCGCATCTGCCGGGAGAAACCAGCTCCTCTCTATCCTACCGAGAACGACATATTTTATTCATATTTAACATTTACAAACACAGACGCGCTGCTGCATATGTTTCAGTATTTCCAACGATCGTGCAAGCAGCTCCTCTTTCTCTGTGCAATAAAATAAAGGAAAGTAATCCAGCTTGTTGCGATTGCGTTCTTGAGATTGCGAATGTTGCATTTTTTGTTAGAAAATTGCATGCTTCGCCTGCGTCTTCACGCTCGTTGATTTTCATTTCACAAATGCAGTACGGATTTTATGAGTTTATAATAAAAGCGAGTAACACGATGTAAAACAGCGGAAACGTTTAATGAATTTAACAATAAAGTGTTACTTTCAAGCTGTTGGAATTGTTAGAAAATGAAACGAATTTTATGTAGCTTTTGTACTTTCAGTGAATATAGACAATTTTTGTTTGGCATGAGACTAGACAGTGATAAATCTCTTCGTAAGTTTTTCTATAATTTGTGAAACTGCGAAATGGTCGACGCAGACAATTTCTATTACTTTGTATAAAAATCTCTACTCACCGGAATGCGCTCGATACGATCTACCAAAGTCATCGAGTTGCCATCTGGCCAAACCAGCACCAAAGATTTCATAAACAATTTTGCAAAGGAGGCAAACAAATAATACACACAGTTTTTATTTGGCATAAAATTAGACAGTGATAAATCTCTTCGTAAGGTTGTCTATAATTTGTGAAACAGCGAAATGGTTGACATAAACAATTTCTACATCGCACAAAAATCCCTACTCACCGGAATGCGCTCGAAAAAATCCACTAAGGTCACCGAACAGCCATCTCCAAAACCAGCACCAAACATTTCCGAAATAATTTTTACGAAAGATGCAAGAAAATTTATTCGCGCGACTGCAACGACCTTCGATCGTTTATTTTTGCCATTCGAGGTGTCCAGAGCGACGTGAAATTCCGCGGCGCGATAATCCGTCGCGCGAAAGCTGAATCCCGCCTCGTCCTCTGGTCTCGGCCAGCGTTTCTCGAACCACTGGCGCGACCATAAATAAAAGCGTGACGTGCGCGCGTGCGAAGAACGAAGCGGAGCGCGTCGAGCACGGCGAAGGGACAGAATTACAAACGGAATTAATTCGCCGAAAAATTCTTCGAGCAACTTCTCCATCGGAACGCGTTCCCCGGCGAACGGTAGCCGGTCAAAATGCCACGGCGGATGTACTCGAGCCGATACATCACGAGCCGTGCAAGTGTGTACGCGGCTTAACCGGCCGCCGGACGCAGCAACTGCCGCCCCGAAAAGGAGAAAATTACGTGCATGGTCGGGCAACGAGAATGGATGGTGCACGGCTCGTTGGCTCGTCCCAACCCCCGACAAACCATCCTCCTACACCCGCGCAACCACCCCTTGCGACCAGTCGAGCCACCCTCCCTTCTATCCGAGAAAGAACTTTAACACGAGACAGATGCTCGCCAGGTACGGGCCATTTTGTCAGCCGGTGTTTTGCATAAACCGACGCGCCAACCCCCGATCGCGTCACAATTGAAATATTTACGAGACACGGAGCACCCCTTTCAAACTACCCCTACTCCTCACACCGAAGACCTTCTCTTTCATCCCGGAGCCGATACGTGCAACGTTTCCCGACGTTTAATATCCAGCCGCAACCGAACTCCGTTTGAGTTATACGGTCAGACGCCACTGGATTTCTTCCCTTGAACGTGCAAGCCACTTTTTCTTGAGTCGGGAACGAGAATCGCTGACTTTGAAGATCGGTGAAAGTGGTAGAAGGGCTGGTGAGTGGAACCGCAACGTTCAAGTGGAATTTCTTGTACCAGAGAATGTTTGGAAACATTTTTGCCGCTTGTTTGTACGAAAATGTGGCGGTATATTTCATCCCTTAAATGTGTCCTTTTAACTTTCTTATATCATGATCCTCCAGTTGCTAATTCTGCAAGAGTCATAAGGGGTTGTGGGAGTAAGAAGCAAGTTTAAATAGAGTATTGATACTAAAGAATTTTTGGAAACATTTTTTCGACTTGTTTAGGAAAAAATGTAGTAATAAATTTCATTCCTTAAATGTATACTTTTAACTTCTTTGCATAATCATCCTCCAGTTCCTAATTCTACAAGTGTCATAAGGCGTGGAAAAAATAAGAAACGACTTTAAGTAGAGTATTAGTACTGGAGAATTTTCGCAAACATTTTCTCGAACATACTAAACGAACATACTAAATTAATTCGGAAACCACACAATCAATTCCCCCAGCAATACATAAATTCCATTGCAATCAAAGTGTGAAAATTCTGCGAGTGTCAGGGGGCACGTTGACTTAACGAGAGCGTTCAACAACTTCCCTAATAATATCAACCCGTCCCATCAACCGTTTACACTACCTAACAACAATAAATGACTAAAAAACAACAAATCTCTCGCTCGTTTGGGAAAAGCGCCACCTGCCCCGAATGCACTAGCCGCGAAAAACAATTCTGCATGCGAATTTCATTAAAATCCCGTTACGTTAGAGAGATGTGGCTCCTAATATGGGGGGTTTGCGGTGGAAAGAGGTGGACGGGGTCAGGGAGAAAACGGTCGGCGAAATTCCGATGGGATTATTGCGAAACTTCGCGGACGAAGGGAATCGCGGCTCGTCCCGAAGTTGGAATTGATTCGATGAAACGCCTTTCATGAATTTTATGTCGAATCATCCTGCTGGTGCGACTCGCCGGCAACTTCGGCCCGGTTTCTACGATCAGATTTAATCCTTTCGCGCTTTCACGGAGAAGGTCGCGGAAGAGAAAGCGAGAGAGAGAGAGAGAGAAAGGGAGAGAGAGTTTAATCGAGAGAAAGCTCCGCGATGCGAGTACGCTCTCCCTGTCCCTTCGTGTTGTAACTGCGAGATACTTGTATTATTCTAGCTTCAAAGGTTTCGCAGCAACTGGCTGCGACCTCTTCTTACACGCGATTCACCCCTTCCCCGTCTGTTCCATCCAGTTGTAATTCTAAGAGAGATTCCGATGGTTCTGACAGCAGAGATCTGTGGACTTAGCACTGTTACGAGCGGTATTCCTGTTTCTCGAGATCACCCGGTATAATACTTTTCTCGGGACCTCAAACATTCGTATCCCGAATCTCGCGGGCTCGTAAATCCCGGTCCGTTTACTCGAAACAAACTTTCGGCACGCTTGACGCGCAGTTTGCGGTTAACTGAGCTCTCCTACCTACGAAATAAAATTTCGCCCTTTGAGAACGTGCACCTGGTTTAATTAATATTCGGTATAATTTGCAAGAGGTTGATTGTAAGTTTCCTGCTTCCGATAAACTGCGTTCTGAGATGTTTGCGATTCGAGGAGCGTTTTAGTTCGGATGTGTCTTACTTCTGCTTCGCAAAATGTCGGATTCTACGGTGGTCCGGATTTATTATTTTTATTTTTAATAAATATATACTGAAATTTAAATGAGTCGCGTTTCAATCTTCCGTCAAAATTGGCAGGAACTTTCTGGACAATTTAATATTACACAAAGAGGGGGTTGAATGGGTTGTCGGGAGGGGATGATCTCTGCGGAAGTTTAGGCTGCGACGAGAAGTGAGAAGAAGGGCTAGGATGTTGTTAAAAAATTTATGGAATTATATTTCTCTTAATCGGGGCCTTTCAAGATAAATACTAGAACCTAAATGGAGGTTAGGGAACAAGTCGGAGGGCTGAGTGGAGAAGCATCTACAATAATTTTAATTTAAACAAACCACGTAAATTGCAAGTGGTGAATACACATTGTTTATTATTTTTAATTAATGGACCATCTTTGGTTACAGAAGTTTCTATGTTGTAGTTAGATGGTTCTCTTTAGGGGGTTATAAAAATTGTTAAATGAAAATAGCTGACTGAAAATTGTTAAATAAAAATTGTAGAAGGAGGAGGAAGTGCAATAAAAATATTTGACCGGAAATTGTTACATAAAAGTAGTGAAATAAAAATTGTAGGAGTATCGTTTCTTCTTTTTTAAATTTAAAGAAAACCAACTGATTATCTGCTTATTTATTATTTTTAATTTACTGTCAAATAACTTACTGTCTAACAAATAACAGACTACCTTTAGCCGCAGAATATTCTGCATTGCAGTAAGATGGTTCGCATCGAGGAGTTATAAAAATTGTGAAAAGAGAATAGTTGACTGAAAATGATTAAATAAAGATTGTCGATGGAGCAGAGTTTCCTATTTTGTTTGTGAAACTTGCAAAAAGAAATATAATTAGCAGTGAACCTTTATTTGAAGCATTTTCTTGGTGACAGTCGAACTGTCGTTCTTCAGAGGTTTCTTATTACCCGAAAGCAGCGTCTTTGTTCGCGTCGCGTTAGTCAAACTCGCAGGAGGGGGGCTGAATTACAGAGCCCATCTCCGGAAGACAGGGCAACGACGTCGAGCCAACATAGAAACTAAGTTAAACCGAGATTACGAGTCACTTTCACGGAGTCGTTCCATAAGAATACAATAAATCCAGCCATCCGCGCCGTGTCTTCGTTCAGAATCACACACAATGGCGCCTGGATTAACGTTAGCCGGCTGGGATTAGATTGCAGCTTCCTGTTATCTCGCGGACACGTATTAAACCCCTTGGCAGATTCGCCCCGAAATAAGGAATACTCTGACACCACTCTGTTTAACTTTCAAAAACCAGGGTTCGCGAAAGAGAGTTTAAAACAGGGGTGCGAAAACGTAGCACGATCCTGTTTAGCTTTCAAAAATATGGATTTGTAAAAGAGGATTTACGAATTGCAGTTCATGAATGGGGATTAACATAATGGGGGTTATGCATTGAGGGTTCAGGAATGGAGATTTGAGATTGGGGGATTTACGATTAGGGGTTCGCAAATAGGGGTTTAGGATTAGGGGCTCATGAGGGAGGGTTTAGGTTTGGTAGTTCACGGATTGGGGTTTACAAATCGGGAATAACAGATGGGAATTCACAAATGGGGAATTATAGTTGGGGGTTCACAAATGGGGAATCAATCATAGTTGGGGGTTTCCAAATGGGGAATCATAGTTGGGAGTTCGCAAAAGGGAAATAATTGTTGGGGGTTCGCGAATGGGGAATCATAGTTGGGGGTTCGCAAATGGGGAATCATAGTTGGGGGTTCACAAATGGGGAATTATAATTGGGGGTTCACAAATAAGGAATCATATATGGGAATTCACCAATGGGGATTCACAAATGGGGATTGACAAATGGGGATTAACAAATGGGGATTCACACATGAGGCTTCACAAATGGGGCACACACATGACCAAACATCCAAATTCACAAACAGAAAAATAAAGGTGGAGGTTCACAAACAGGAGATCAAAGATACCAATTAACAAACAGGGTATCAAACAAAAGGATTACCAAACTCAAAATTGGAAGAAGCTACAAGATCCGGTCACAATGTCGAACCAAAAAGAAAAAAACAAACCACCACATAGATAATCCTGTCCCTAAATTCACTGAGAAATCATTGAACAAAGACCCTCGAAAAACCAAAAAGAACCGGAACAAAGAAAAGCCTCGACCCGTCCGATCCGGACTCGGTCTTCCCTTCGAAAAGCTGGGTTCAAAATCCCTTCACAAATTTCAAACAGGAAGACAAAGGAGGATGGGGTTGGGTTACGAGAACAATCGAGCGGGTCTCCGTGTCCGAAAGTTCATGAATAAGTGGATCTCGGATAAAAGCAAAGTTGCTAAGTGTATAATTAACAGAGAAGGAGAGGGACTTCGGATACGGGTTGAAAGTCGCCGTGGGGTTCCCGAGAGGGTTGCGGGGGGTCAGGGTTCGCCGTCTGGGACGAGAAGCCCGCCTCCCTGAAGGAACCGGGGGTTGCGACGAAATATAGAAGGGAAATCGTGTAACGCCTTTCAGCCGCGGACAATCGGAAAAGTACTACTGGAAGTAGAGTCCATTGCGCGGGGATGCGGGGGTTGCGCGGGGGGTACGGGCTGCGCTAGGGGTGGCAAATAGATCCCGTTTTTCATTCGTCGACGGCCATTTATTCGGCGGAAGGTAATTAGCCTCTCTCGCGCCCCGTGAACGATGTTCCCGCATCATCCGAGACTCTCGTGCAACTTTTAATTACGACCTCTCATCCCGAGGATTCGCGGGACCGGAACTGATAACGGAAGTAACGACGTTATCGACGCACTTCATCGCGAAACCCCCGGCGAACCCCGAACGATTAGTTGCGTCGTTAGGGGTGGGATCGACACGCGAGGTATCGATCATCCGCTCGGCATACCCTAACCGAGGAGAATGTCTTTCCAGAACGGAAAGCCTGTTTGCAGAAGTTTCAGCAAGTTTCATGATTTAATTCGTGCGTCGTCGTTCGACGGTTACGGGTTATGCTTCCGAGAGGGTTGCGAGAGATTCCGCAGGATTCTTTGTGTTTGCTGTCTTTCCAACGGTGATTTATCACGCCGAAGATCGCCCCGAAGAGATGCAAAATTGCAATTTCAGAAACTTTACCGGGGGAACAACGAAGTTGACTTTTCTCATCGGGAGACTTTACCCAGGGGACCTTTGGTGTTTCGGTGCTAATTGATTGGTTTCAGATTTGTTGAAGATGCTTTTAGAAAAGATAGTCGATTAATGGTCCTATTTGTTGCGGTATCGTAGCAGAAACTATTTGTAGTTTCTTATTTGCTAGATGCTTAAGGGTGATTGCGCGAAGTTGAAATTGTTTGGGGTGGTTTACGGAGGCTGGGGCTCGAGAGAAGTTTTTCTATTTCTATATTTGTACTGGGGAATTTTACACGAACTTGGAATAGTCCGTGTCGATGGGATTTGGCAAATAGAGAAGATACAGGAGCTACGCAAACATTTATTTTTGTCTCTGAAAGTTTTAAAGGGTTGCGAATGAGACGACTTTGGATCGCGTCTATTAACTATTTTGAAAAGTGTGCCTTAAAAATTGGAGTTCACCAAAAATTAAAAAGCGAGATTCTTTGATCCCGCGTTTAACGTAAAATCGTTTGTTTTGTAGTGCTTTTATATTTAAAATATTTATTCAATCTTTAGCAGCACGTATGATATTTACGAGACGGGATTTTTAATGACAACTCAAACCAGAAGAGATTCTGTTAACGACGCCATTAAATTCAAGGGTTGATCTCACGCCTCCGAGCAAAATCCAGCTCGAGGCTAAAAAACAACATTTTTTATATAATTTAAAACGTTCTACAATCCTGAAAAGTTACCGTCGTGCTAGAATTTTTATGTCGCATGCCTTTGCTCGTTAATTCTACGTTTGCGAATCATTTTAATTAGACTGTGCTTGTTTAAAATTCACTGCAAAAAATGTGACACATTCAAAAAATTCTTCAAAAGCACATGCACAAAATATCAAACCATTATCCGAACACAAAAATTCACGATAAATTCCCCCCAAAAAAGAAGAGAAATAATTGGAAACGCTCCATGAACACTCAGTTTCGCTTTCGTCGCTAATCTCCTAATTATTTAAACAGCAGAGAAACATTCTCAGCACGAAAAGTCGTCAACGTAGCTGATAAAAAATTCCAGTTTGAAATCGTCTTTTGTAAAGTATACCGTGTATAATTCTCTAACCCTTAGAACTCCAATGGCTCCCTCTGAGGCGACATGAAATTTGCAGTACTATTGTTTAAAATAACTTTCACACCGCTGCGTTTGCATTAAACAGTGGAAGATTATTGTATCCATAAAAGAAGGTACACCATGTATAAATTGAATTATTCTACGTCAAAAAAAGTCTTGATTTTGCAATTAAAATTGTTTGCAGTGCAAAACGTTAACACTGTACAGAATGACTCGTAACTGACATCTCGTTCGACAGTCGTTGAAATTATAAGAATATTCCCACGTAAACTTGTTACATAAACACTTTCATTAAAACGTCCGTTAACATAGGAGTTGTACAAACTTTGAATAATAGCAACCTCGTGGTTATTATAAAGCAGCGTATACAAGTATAGTTTAACGCTCCGTCGTTCTGGCGTTGAAGGCACTGGAAACTGCTAAACAACGTCGCACAGCGACACTGCCAGAAATTACCAAGACACTCGGCAAGCGGCGCGCAGAATATCAAACCATTTGCCAAACACAAAAATCCACCTTTAATTCTCTGCTGAAACACACGCATACACACACTCACGCACACACACAAAAAAGCAATCCGGAACCCTTGACAAAAAGACACGGTTTTTCCGCAGATTCGCTTGGCAAGCCTGAAATCCGGCGCTCGTCGCGGTAAAAATAAAAACTGCCGGGCGCGGAATCCGCAATCTAGTAACAACCCTAAGCCCGGCCGGTGCGTCGGTGGTGCGGCAGAATGTTTCAACGTTTCTGCCGGGGCCTGTAGCCGTGTCTCCGGGAAAGTGGAAACGATATCTTTCCGCGGCGGCGGGCTCTAATGACGTTCGAGGATCGCGTAGAACCGCGATATACCGGGCGAACGGATGCGCGGCGATGAAAAATTGGATGATGGCTTGCCAGCCGGATCGCTGTGCATCGAGCGTGTACCAAAAGAGCGTCATAAAAGAGCGAGAGAGTGACGGCTAGGAAAAGAGAGAGAAAGAGAGAGAAAGAGACAGAGACAGAGAGAGAGAGGGAGAGAGAGAGAGGACAGTCTGCAAGCTCTCCGTCGTGGTCGTTGACGGAAATGTTACGAAAAAAGCCTTTCTCTTTCACGAGAGGCTCGCACACGACTCGCATCGGTATCGTGCTATCGCTTGCGCGTGCGCTCGCATTCACTCGCTCTCACTCGCTCATTCGCTCGCGACAGAAAAAGGGTGAGCGGTGAAAGAACGAGCCGACTACACTGGAATTCACGAGTGATTTTCAGCGAGGGACCGCGCGCCGTTCTGTGAAAAGCGCCGGTGGATTCTCGAGGCTTGCCAACCGCCTCATATTTTATGGGCCATCCCCATTCCCTCCCCCGTAGGTTCGCCCGACGCTTTCACGCGTAGCCGCATTCAAGTAACACGCTAGACGACAACGTTCCTCCCTTCTTCTCTTCCTCTCTTCTCTCACCCTCTCTCTCTCTTTCTTCCTTATTCTGTCTCTCTGTCTCACTGCCTATCTCTCTCTCTTTCTCTCCCCTCTTACTCTCTCTCTCTCTCTCCCTCCCTCTCTTTCTCTCTCTCTCTGCCTCTCTTACTCGATCTCAGTGTCTTTTTCTCTCTCTCCCTCTCTCTTACTAGGTCTCACTTTCTCTCTTTCTCTCTCCCTCTCTCTTATTAGGTCTCACTTTCTCTCTCCCTCTCTTAATCTGTCTCACTGTCTCTCTTTTATTGTGTATCACTGCCCCTCTGTCTCTTCCTATCTCTTACTGTGTCTCTCTTTCTCTCTCCCTCTCTTACTCTCTCTCACTGTCTCTCTGTCTCTCTCCCTTTCTCTTACCATGTTTCACTGTCTCTCGCTCTCTTTCCCTCTCTTACTCGGTCTCACTGTTTCTCTCTTTCTTTCTCTCTCTTACTTTGTCACGCTGTCTCCCCCCCCTCTCTCTGTCTCTCTCTCTCTCTCTCTCTCTGTCTCTCTACCTCAGTCTGTCTCAGTCTGTCTCTCTACCTCAGTCTGTCTCTGTCTCAGTCCGTCTCCCTGTGTCGCTCGCCCTCCCTATCTTGGTTTTCGCGCTTCTTTTTCGTTCCCTAGGTTTTTTCTTCCCGCCATCGCAACTCACTGAATTTCTAATTCCCAACCCCGATCAGGAACGGTTCCTTTTTCCTCGCTGCAGCCGCCAATTTACCCTTCCCATCTCCCCCCGGATTCATGGAACACCGGCGGGTGTGTTCCAGGTCGTAGGAAGCATGATTTTGACGCTCGAGGTGGTCTGAATTGAACGATAATGCTGAAGGGTGGATTCTGCGGAGGTGTATTGAGATTGGGCTGCGGGGTGAGATTGTGCAGAATTTTTTGACGGTATTCTTCGACTGGGAGTTTCAGTCGGGTATAATTTTGCCAGGGAGGTGATTATAATTAAGTGACAATGTCGAGGGGTTGGTTTTGATGATGTAGAAGAAAGGGGTGGTTTGTGGAGAATATTATATGTTGCAAGCGGTTCTATCGCGTTGATTCGTGGCGATATAATATTTGATTGCCGGTGGTTTACAATTTTGTGGATGAGGGTTGTTTTGGTTAAGTGTAAATATCGAAGGGTTGGTTCTGGAGATGCAGAGGAAAGGGTTGGCTTATAGATAATATTGTGTTTCGAGCAGTTTCAGTTCGTTGATGATTTGTAATGTAATTTGTGATTGCTAGTGATACAGAATTTTGTGGATGTAGATGATTTTAGTTAAGTGTAAATATCAAAGGGTTGATTCTGGAGATGCTGAGGAAGGAATATTGCGTTTCGTGCAGTTTTAGTTCGTTGACGATTTGTAATGAAACCTGTATTTGCTAGTAATGCGTAATTTTGTAGATAAGGGTGGTTTTAGTTAAGTATAAATATCGAATGGTTGGTTCTGAAGACGCGGAGGAAAGGGGTGGATTTATAAAGAATATTGCGTTTCGAGCAGTTTTAGTTCGTTGATGATTTGTAATGTAATTTGTGATTGCTAGTAATACAAACTTGTGTAGATAAGAATGATTTTAGTTTAGTTTAAATATTGAAGGGTTGGTTCTGAAGATGCAGAGGCACGGGGTGATTTACAAAGTACATTATGTGTCAGTTAATTCTAGCTCAATAATGTTTCCCAATATAACTCGTAATGCTTGGCAACACACAATTCACAAATGAGTGTAATTATAATTGCCCGATCACATCGAAGGGGTGGTTTTGTCGAACTCAATAAATTTATTAATGATATTTACACGTACTGGAAACCGTAAAACGGAATCGAGTTGGGCAAATAGAAAATAGAAATCCAATGAGCCACAGTGAAACAGTTTTCAATCGTATTAATTACATGGAATATCTATATTAATATTCCAAATATATAATTTATATTATTTATTCAATGGTCTCCCCGACAATTCTACCACACGAATAACCACGAATTAAAGAATTCATCGTTCCATTCGACCAGAATATTTCCCAAAAAATTATCTCGCGCGAGAAGCTTTTTTAACTAGCTGGAAATATTACTTCCAGGGGAGCAACGAATAAATTAGGTATTCTCCGAGGTTATTTCATCGGGGCTGGGTTATTCGACGCACGTCACACTGGTCTATGTAACACTATCGGTTCCGATGTCGTCGCGGGACTGTCTTGAAAATGATCTCCATTTAAACGAGGTTACTTGTCGCGGTAGGGTGCTTTGCGACCGTGCGCCAGGGAATATCGATTCGTTGTTGGTCGAAAAAAGACGTTTCTCCGTTAACGAACCCGGCGAAAACCATTTCTCAGGTCAAGCAATTTCGGGCCAGCGACGGTTCCAGCTGTGCACAGAAAATACTGAATACCCTAGGCTCTCGAAATTACAAAATTCAACCTCCGCTCGGGGGGGCAGCAGCAAGCCTAATAACTCCTTCCTCGGGATTCGTTACAAACGACTCGTCCCAACACGTCCCGGGACGGAGCAGGTGCAATCGCACTCCACAGGTGCATCGATTCTGTCGCAGCCAGTTGGAAGTTGTAAAACACGCCGACCGCCGCCAATTTAATTTCCACAACAAATTTACGGACCTGTGTCCGACCGAGAAACGCCAAACAAGCTTTCGCAAAAACCGAAAGTGCAAATAAACAGATTTTTAAACGGCGCCGACGTTCCCGGTTTGAAAACGTAATGACTTTTAAATTAAAAGGTGGTGCAGAGTGTTTTATTTGAACGCGCGCTCGATCGAACGATCGGATCCGAACTTTCCTGGTTAAGTGAACCAACGTTTCCGGAACATAGTAATTTTTTCTGGTTTTTTTTTTTAATCAAAAGTAGACTGTATACGCGTAGGTGCAACGATTTAGAATCGGCTCGGAACTGCGCTGTCTGTGTCCATAAAATTGTACTGTATGTTAGATAGTTTTATCTGGTGAACTGTACGTTGGAATTATTTGCAATTCTTTTCATGTTATTCTAGAAAATGCGGACTGTTTTGCTATATTTTTTAGTTCAACAATTATGTCCACACATGTCCAAAATTGTAAACGTTTAAGATTATTAAAAAAGAAGATACCTTCGTGGTTTCCATCCTCACTTATGTGGTACATTTATGAATTTTTATTTGGAAAAATATTTACGCCTACAATGCACCACCGCACTAACAAATTTCCACCTGAACAACCATAACTCAAACCGCCGTGCCCTTTCTCTATCCAAATCAAGAACGTTCCACCAATCTCGCAATATATTCCCCAACACCGTCCGCGTAATCGCGTTAAAACAGCAGCGGCTCAAAGTCAATCTAAGATAACCACGTTTCAACCCTCCACGCGCATTACCCCGTTAGTCCCGGAGCTTGAATAAAAAACCAAAAAAAAAAAAAAAGAGTTTCCCTAGAAACGCCGGCGGGAACGCCGAACGAAACTAACCATGGAAAAATAATTTTAACTCTGCAACTAGTGGCGGGAAATTTAAATGTTTTCGCAGGGCGTCGGCTGAAGGGGTTGAAAAGCGAGCTCGCGTGAATGTTCCGTTGCGGGGACGCGTTAACTCGCATAACCGTGTGTCTACGGTGCGCGAGAGAACCCAGCCAGTTGTTTATGGAAATCACGCGTCCACGTCGTCGGACACGGAACGATGCACGGTAGGGGGGTGGGTTCGTCGGGGGTTTGCTAGCGCGGCCCGGTTAATGCCGTATTTACGAGAAAGATCACTTATGGAAATTTGTGCAGTGTCTGTGCATTCGACAAAGTGCTGCTCTGCCTACGTCTGGCCCGTTCGCTCGCGTCCCCCGGGCTACGGCTGAATAATAAATCAAAGCGAAGTGGCTGCGTAACTGCGCGTTACGTCTACGGGGGTGTGGGTGAAGAGGGTAGAGAAAATCGCACCCCCACCGCCCCCCGCAAAACCGGTGGCTCTAAATGTTATATTCGCGGGGGTAGCCGGCTGCAACGCGGCGTAAACTGCGCCGCGGCGATATCGTCGGAGTTTATAATAATTCAGGGGAACGTTAATTCCGTATTCCGGACGAGTGTGCCACCCCCGGGGACCGCGAAAGACGCGCCCCTCATCCCCCGCGTACCACCCCGGGCGGATTAAGTTAATGCGTTATATACCCGGTCGCATTAGCGTTCTTGTTAGCTGCAGCGAACGAGCAGACTGGACGATACGCGCACGATGTGGTACTGCGCCACTTGTACGCTAACGCGATCAACAGATTCGGAACCGGACACCTGATGACTTAAACCACCCCTAATTTCAGACGGGATACGATGCTTCGAGACTCGCTGCTGAATCACCTGGAATCGATGCTACGGAATCCGGGATTTGGTTGGTGGTTGGCGAAGTTGATAGATGATCGATGATAGGTGACGCAGCGAAGAGAAAGATTGTGGGAAAGTTCGAGGAAATTGGGAAACTTCGATTTGTCTTGGGTGACGAGCGGTCTTTCAAGTCGTTTTTCGCTGATCGTACCGGAGTTTAAATGAATACTGAATGATTGGATCAGGGGAATGTACTGGATTGAAATTGTTGAAATAGATTGGCGAGCGTGTATTTTGTCGACGAACTTAGAGGAAATTAAATTGTGACTTTTAGGATGTTTCTAATTATTATTGTAATGTATCGTGGTTCATTTCTAAGGAAATATCAAGAGACTATCCCATAGAAACGTAGAAACTGATTACTGTAATGTCTTTATACGAAAATCGTAATAAATTGCAACATTTGTGAGCTCGTATTTTATAAATAAATTTGGAACGGACAAAATTGTGACTTAAGCTCAATCTAATTTTCCCTGCACAGTATCATAGTTCATTTCTGAGGAAATGTCAAGACACTATCCCATAGAAACGTAGAAGCTGATTACTACAATGTGTTTTTACGAAAATCGTAATAAATTGCAGTATTGCGAGCTCGTATTTTATAAATAAATTTGGAATGGGCAAAATTGTGACTTAAGCTGCCCCTAACTTCCCCTGCCCTGCATCATAGTTTATTCCTAACGAAATGTCAAGAAACCATCCCATAGAAACGTAGAAACTAATTACTCTAACCTGTTTTTACGAAAATCGTAATAAATTACAGCAGTCACAAACTTGTATTTTATAAATCGTTTGGTATAGTATATTTTCAGCAAAAATTGCAGCATTAACCTGCTCGTATTATATAAAACTGTATAGAATCAACAAAATTACGACTTTAGCTCCCCTTTGGTTCCCCTGCACTACAACATAGTTTATTTTTAATGAAATCTCGAAAGACAATCCCACGGGACCATAAAGCGTCTAGTGTAATACATTTTCAGAAAAATCGCAGTATTCAAGAGCTCCTATGCGATAAATAACGTGGAAACGCGATTTGTAACTCGTATCGGCGCATTTAGTAATCAATTTTATGGTCGAAGTTTTCAAAGCGACTGGTAGAAGTTTATGGTGCCGGTGGCAATTTATATGGCCACGTTTTAGCTGCAGTTGAAAAGAGTTCGAACGTCGTAAAACATACTTTTTCCCATAAAATGAAAATATAAGTTTACGTTTGTAAGAAAGAGAGAGAGAGAGAAGATGTTTCTTTGAGAAGATCTGTTTTATCAATTTTCCCATTATCCGAGTTACGTTAGCAATAATACTTTGAGAGATCATTTTGGACATGCAATTATTAAATAAATAGCAGTTTCGTTTAACCGACCACTGGCAATGTTACGGGTGGAATTCTATGGCGAGCATGCTCGCATAAATTGCTTTCTATAGACTGCGAGCAGACTGTTGGCCGAGTTTAATATGTTTCTACATAAAACAGCACTTGAGAGTTGTTAATGGACTATACGAGTGTAGTTAACATTTATATTAAATTGGAGGAGAGAACGCATTAATGAAGCATTACGTTTTAGACAGGCTAAATTTTCATCCGATTTCACGGTTCGGTCATTCCACGTTAAACGATCATTTTTTACGGCTGCTGTCAGGGGATTTTGTTCCCAATGAAATATGGTGTAACGCTCGCGAAATTAGGGGCAGTTCGAGTCATCGTTTAGCTGACTCGGATTTTATTTATAAAATATGGAACCCCGAATTTTTACCAACGCTCGCGAAAACATGCAGCAATTAGGCATTTTTATCTGAAGAAACGTTTGTCCGGTCGAGTTGAAGTTTCTTTTACTTTCGTCGAGACCGTTTAAACAATTGCAACGTATCCTCATGCAAATTGAGAAAAATTCTAACACTCTAGGGGCTACATTTTCTAAACCAATTAACAATTAACAAAATGATGATTTAAACTCTCACTATTTCTCCCTACACTACATCACAATTTATTTTAAACAATATCCTGAAATTCAATCCCATAAAAAATAGAACATTCCGAACATATTACACTTTCTCAAAAATCATCAAAAATCCTAAACCTCCAGGGACTACATTTTTTAAACAAATTAAGAACCAACAAAATGATGACTTAAACTCTTCTTATTTTCCCCTGCACTACATCACAATTTATTTTAAAGCAAATCCCGAAACTCAATCCCATAAAACCAAAACATTCCAAACATATTACACTTTCTCAAAAATCCTCAACAATCCTAAACTTCTAGGGGCTGCATTTTCCTAAAAAATTAAGACTCAACAATACGATGACTTAAACTCCCCCTAATACACCCTATTCCACATAATACTCAATATCAATCAATCCATCTCTTCGACTTACCCCAGAAATCAGCTCCATTCGACGTCCCCGCAGCTCTCTTCGCGCCCACCGAAAAGAATCACAACATTCCGAAGTCGCGCGCGCGGTCGTAATCAATCGGTAAACATTGCAAACCGAGTTCAGCCAATTCGTGGTAATCCAACTCGCAGAATTGGTTTTGCGAAAGCCCGTGAGAGCTTCCGTAACGGAGGGCAGACAGGAACGAAATGATTAACAGCCGACCTTACTGCGAGTCTGGGCGCGAGGCGCGCCATATTTTACGCGACATCCTACATTTGCCGATGCTTTCACTCCGGCGGCCATATTGAATCCGTACGCTAGACACCGTAAATTCGGCGCGGCGTCGTAAATCCCATGGAATACCTATTTTTTTCTCTCTCGACGAGGCTGCGCGTGATTGGCCCTCGTGATCCCCGCACGCCCCCATAAATATTTTCAATTCGTTCGCCGCGACACTTTTAATATTAATACCTCGCGAACATATGTGTGTGCGTGAACGCGCGTTCGGGCCGCCGGCCAAAATGGAATGTTTTATGCCGTTTCGCGGGCCACGAATCATCCGTTATACTTGTCGATATCGAACGACCATAATGCCCGCCCTACATGTAAACAATGTAATGCGTTCTGAGACGTGTCGTGCATTATTAGGCCGGAAGGTGCGGCGATCTTCAAGTATTCATGGTATGGCGGCGTGGAACCGCGTTCCATGATGCATCGCGGCGCCCTTCAGCTATGTGATCGATTGGAAATTGGGTGTTTCGTTGGCCAACACCACAAAATATTCGTCTGCACGCCGGCTTTCCTTCACAGTGCAATGCATAAATCTACCGCGGTGCAACTGCGCTCCTATTTCAACCGTTTTGCACGCTGCCTGGATCCGTGTGCCGGGCCCGAAACGAAGACGTGGAATTATTCTATACATTTTTGCCAGGCCGGATCTACGGCTCCGAAAGTAACCACAAATTATCGGATCGATTTAGCGTTCGCTCGAGCCACGATTATTCTGCGAGTTTTACTCGAAACTCGAACTCGTTGGCAAACTTCTGCCATCCTGCGCGATTCACGAAAGGATCTCCGAATCTCTGGAAACATCGATCTGACCTAATGCAAGTTTAATAGTAAACCTAAAACAGTGGGTCAAATGACCTTCAACGGATGTTTAATTTTATAATTAGGCAAGTTGTAAAATTTCCTTCGGAGGAACCGATTTAATTGATCTCTTTGGTCAATTAGACTTTGTGATAAAGGTCGCTAATAATCGAAATAAATTAAATTGCAATTGCTTCTATATTTTATTTATTATATAAAATTCGATTGCGGAGAAAAACGGAGATATTATAATATATAATATATATAATATAGATATAATATATAATATTATATTAATATATAGATATTATAGTATTATAATATTATAATATTATAAATTTTGCTCCATTTTCTTTTAGTTTAGAGTAGGATTTAAATGTATGCCAGTGCCTCTAAAGCGATTTAGACGAAATTTATTTAATGTTCAAGATTAGGAATTTAACCCTTAGAGTACGGAGTGGGGGACTTTAGGTCCCCCAAGATTAGTTTTTCTTTAATAACTTCGTAAATAATTTCTTTCTCTCTTTTTCCTTTAGGTAGTCGACTTTTATTTTAAATCCTGTGTAAAAACTTATTAGTGGCATTCTATTATTAATTTATTTATAATTATAAGTTTATTTTATGTCAAAACATGAAATGTTTGAAAGTGGATAGTATTTTATTTGTTTATTAAGAATAAATGCTGTAAATTTAATTAAATTATCGTTTTTTAATTTACTAACAGTCTTTGTAATATTAATATGCCAACTTATAAACAAAACAAAAGAATTTTTGTGTGGGGGACTTTAGTGACTCCACTCCGTCCTTTATGTTACAAAATAGACTCTAAGGGTTAAAGGTCAAGATAAGAAATAAATTTATTCATCGTCTGTGAGTCCATATGATGGAATCAGGATTATGTGAATTATCATGTAGAAGATGTATATCGTGGAATGTTGTAGGACAGATACTTTGATCGAAGTTATTAGATGTTGATTTTCTGATGGATATAATAAATGAGGTGGTTGATTGTATAGACAAGCTTCTGACAGATCACGCAACAGCACAATTCGGATACTGATCTAGTTGTTCAGACGCTATTCCTATAATCATCATGCGAATGGCAGCGCAATCCAAACGTATAATCCAGATTACTGTGCAGGTGTTCGATAGGATAGAGTATCAGAATCATACATCCAAAAGTCAAGTGGATCAGATGGCTAGCATCGATACTGTTAATGGAGAGAATAGGAGCAAGATATATGTATCAACAGCGCACCTGGCCTGAATCGAAAATTAACTTGTGTCACAATGTCGAAGGCCAGAGTGCAAAATCTCGTGGTGAAATCTCAACCTCTCTATTGTTCCGTTAAGCCATCTAACTCCCTTAATCTTAACCGAATACCTAAATTCAACGACAACGTCTGAAATCGTTCGAAATCATTTAAAAAATTTTTGGAACGAATTAAAACTTGAATAATCAAAATGTGTGGCATACTTAAAAGTTGTTAAAATGTTTAACACTTTGGATGTCCATCCATCAGCCTAAAAAATTCTGGAAAATCGAAGTAATGCAATTAACCAATGAAAAATTGAATAATCAATATTTACAGTATACTTAGAGATTGTTAAAATTATTAACATTTCGAGTGCTCGCTCATCAGTCTGAAAAATTCTGTAAAATCGATGTGATTCATTTAACGAGTTGAAAATTGAATAATCAAAATGTGCGACATACTTAAAAGTTGTTAAAGTGTTTAACAATTTGGGTGTCCGTCGATATGTCTCAATAATTCTGGAAAATCGAAGTAATTTATTTAACAAATTAAAACTTGCATAATCAAAATGTATGGCATACTTAGAAATTGTTAAAATTATTAACATCTTGAGTGCTTGTCCACCAGCCTGAACAATTCTGTAAAATCGAAGTGATTTATTTAACGAATTGAAACTTGAATAAACAAAATATATGGCATACTTAAAAGTTGTTAAAACGTTTACCACTTTGGGCGTCCATCCATCAGCCTCAAAAATTCTGGAAAATCGAAGTAATGCAATTAACCAATGAAAAATTGAATAATCAATATTTACAGTATACTGAGAGATTGTTAAAATTATTAGCATCTTGAGTATTGGTTAATCACTCTGAAAAATTTTGTAAAATCGAAGTGATTCATTTAACGAATTAAAACTTGAATAATCAAAATGTCCGGCATACTTAAAAGTTGTTAAAACGTTTAACACATTGTGTCTCCGTCCATCAGTCTAAAAAATTCTATACAATCAAAGCAATTCATTCAATGAATGAAAAATTCAATATAATTGAGACATACGATACATTTAAAAGTCGTCAAAATTATTAACATATTCGACAATCGCTCATCGATATCAGAAATTCTATCCAACCGAAGCAATTCATGAAACAAATTAAAACATGAATAATTGAAACATACGATACACTTAAAATTCGTTAAAATTATTAACATTATCGACACTCGCTCGTCGATTTCACAAATTCCATACGGTCGAAGTAACTTATGTAACGAACGAAAAATTGTCTAATTAACACTCGACGCACTAGTACATTTTACTAAGTATAATTTACAAATGTGCAATTAAAGGGCTCGCGAATATCACGAGAGAAATGTATAAAAATGATGGATAGAACAATGAACGTGCGCGCGCGCGTTCGCGTTGGTCGCCAATTAAATGAGAGGCGTACAAACAAAACTGGGCAAATGGAATGATAAATTGGATCCAAACAGCAATTTCGCGAAACAGGAAGAGGCTGATCGAAGCCCGGCGAGCTGTTCTGCGCTGGTCGACAAAAATGCGGACAAAACCGGGTCGGGTCGTCGATCTATTAAACAGTTCGGCAACTATTTAACGAGAGTTTGAAACGGTTTGGTCGGAGGAGGCGTGGCCGCGTGATCCGTCCGCGTGCGTTTACAGTGGCGAGCCTAATCCATCATCGTCCCGCCGACGCTGCTTTTTTCCTCGCAGCCGGCAACGAGACAACGCCGGTAAGTCGTAAAACCCGGAACCGGAAATTTATGCGTGTGCACGTATATCCGGGCCCGGGCAGCCTCGGGGAAAAAAGGAGAGCGCAAACCCGGTCGTGTGCATCGTTGAAATAAAGTTTACAAGCTGCGTGAACGCGCGCGCGCACGAGCGAGTGAGCGAGCGCTTATGCTAGCGCGAAAATGGCGAACGTACGCTTCTGCTAGCGCCAAAATGGCGGACGTACACGCGCGTAAACAAAAGTCTCGCGTTCGCCTGGCTAATGCGTTTCAATTAAGCAACATCGAGCGTTTCGCGGGACGATGAGCTTTTGTCGACGCGCGATTCGCCGTTCCGCGAGATTCGACTGATTGCTGGACCGGAAATCGCAAGCAGAAAGTACGGTTGCGACGCAGCGGAGGGGAAAAGGGCCGGCGGAAAGAAAACGGCCGGATCCATTTACCGAACCAGTCGTTTATTCACATCGAGGGATTAAATGGTAAATTGGCGCTGGCACGCGCCAATTACTCGACCGATGGCCCGATCTTGCAGGAGCCATTGTTTTTATACTTGTTGGAATCCTCGGCGAGCTTGCAGCAGAGGCATGTCGATAAGAAGGGGTGTGGAACTCGGCTGCGATGGCTGAGCGAGCCCTGATTCTTTCAATGTTCTTAGCAATTACTTAAATTTTCGCTGATTAACTTGTTGGAGCTGGAACGAATTCGATTTTTACGATTTTTAATATTTAATGTAGTTAATGACCATTTCGAGTTTACATTTTGCGAGCTCGTTGGTTAGACTTTGTAGAATACGATGCAATTTATCCCATTCAGAAGGGACGATTATGTCCGATGTTACAGCGTTTCAAAGTTGCCGATGAAAGGGCAACTTCGTAATTTTTGTCTGCGTTCACAGGAACGTACTGCGTTTGTGAATTTTTACTTAACGGAACTAATGATCGTATCGATTTCAATTTTTGCGAGCTCGTTGGTCAGACTTTGTAGAGTACGATGCAATTTACCCCGTTCGAATGGGACGATTATGTGCGATGTTACAGCTTTTCGAAGATGCCGGTGGAACGGCAACTTTGTAATTTTTGCGTTCACAAGACTGTACTATGTTTGTGAATTTTTATTTCAATAAGTATTAGTCTGATCAACTTAGGACTTTTTTATCTAACAGCATTGATTTATAGTGAAATATTTTTATAAAAATGTTTATGTTCGGAATCATAACGATTTGAAATTATTTCCATTATGCGTAAAATCCTCCTCCTTGTAATTTTCGTTTAGATTCGGTGGACATATGAATTTTTATCTCGGAGACTATTTGTCTTATCAATTTCATTCTCCTTCCAAATGAATCTAGAAACTTCTGTCTATTAAAATACATTTTCTAAACAACAATCATAACAGGCAGCCCGACGGTATTTTAAAATTGTCCCGATAACAGATACAATTTTCCCCCCACTCTGTACACGTTCCCATAAAATTTCTTTTGCATAAAAATATGCAATCGTTCATCCGTACATTATGGAAATCTAATTTTCAGTGTGGAAAAATTAGAAACCGTTGCGTGTCGCAAATGACAAATTGCGTTTGCGGATGTAAAAGTGAAAGAAGACGGATCCAACGATGAAGTTTGAATTGTTCGGATAATTAGTTCATTGGGTACAAGGGGAACTTGCAGCAGACACTGACGGATTAAAATAGAAGTGGATCAAAGTTGTTGATTCGGAAACATTTGTCTTGCGAAAGGTTAATTGCGCCATTTAATTCGCCATTTTCATAGTTCCACGGCGAGGAAAGTTAATTAAGAAAGGAATGGAGCGCGCCCGACTGCTTCTTTTACGGCGAATTAAACAACAACCCGTGAATACAACGCCGGGATCAAAGGTACGCCCGGCGTTCTCCGTTCCAACGTCCACTCGCTGTGCAAAACTGGTTTCTATTTCCCTTAGCGCGATTCAATTTGCACAGGATGGTCCAAGTGTTTAGATATGGCAAATCGAATTTTCCCCTGACCAAAATTCGCGGAAATCGTCAAAGGACATCTCGTACAATCTGTTAAACTCTCGTCGTCTTAACGGCAATTTCAAACGACTCCTTCTAACGTTTAATTGGCCAAACATTGAGATTCCCACCGTTCGAGCACAGCGCCGTGGCTTTTCTTTCATTTAAATTGTTTCTTACTTCTCGTTTCGGCGCGCGTGTAAATTTTGCGAATAGAATCGCGCGAATTGCGAGTCAACAGTTATGCCGATACTCGCTGGAAATGCTGTTAACCTCGATTGCAATTTTAAACGATTATTTGCACGTTGTATCCAACGATTTCTACCTTTCTAATACCGTCGCGGCGTTTCCCTTTATTGAAATTGATTTTATAGAACGGGCGCGAATTATGCGAATATAATTGCCCCGATCAAGAGAACAGTCACGCCAATACTCGCTCGCTAATACTATTCAACCATAACTGCGATTTTAAACGATCGTTTGTAGGTTTAATTAATCAAACACCGGAATCGCTACCCTTTCTAAAATTACTTTGATTTTTCCTCGGTTGAAATTGATTTCGCAGCGCAAATTGTTCGCACATAATTGCCGTCGATTAAGCGTCAACAATTATGCCAATATTCACTGGAAACGCAATTATCCTTAACTGCTACTTTAAACAACCACTATCGTCCATTTGATTGGTTAAATTCTGCAATTCCGAATGTATATACTGTTGCAGCGATTTCGTTTATTTAAGTTGTCAATTAAAATAAAATAGTTAATTTATCCCACATACTAACTTGTCAGCGAATTATAGTCGTTTAGATTTATAATCGTTACTGCGTGCTTAACTATTCTCCAATGACCGTATACGATCAACAATTAAATAAAATGTTATTTCCGTTTAAAGAAAATTAACACCATTAATTTCTTAATTAAAGAAAATTAAGTTTTAATTAATTAAATAAAATGTATGGCATACATTTATCTATCGACCTTCTTGTATTCTTCTTGTATGAATGCAACGAACATATTAACGTACGAATTTATTTTTAAACAGGGACTAATAATCCTGTCACCCATATATGGGTAACATGGCAGTCATGCTTTTAGCGACGCCGAAATATAGGTAATAGAAAACCAGCGAGCACGGGTATTAAAAAGAAGGGAAGCTCCTTCGTCGGACTCGGCTATCGAGTTTCAAATGTGCTTTCATTAGCGAAAGTAACGCGTCGCCCGCCTAATAAAACAAACTCAACAATGCAGCCATCTCGCGATAGCTTTCCCATCGGTTTTTCGAATAAAAATCCTCGCCGCCTTCGCCGCGACTTCATTAATCCCCCGGCAGCGGTCCTGGAGATGTCTAGGAACGTTTAATAAATAACATTTGCCCGAATAAAATATCGCCGGGTGCATATTTGCCTTTTTTTTATCCAGAAGTTTCTAAAAGCCCTCCGTGATAAAGTGGCTTCGTTTGAGAACGCTTCGCGCGTAGGCAGAGAGAGAGAGAGAAAAGAAAAAAATAAAAAGAGGAAATTAGAGGCCGGTCCGAGAAGGGGGAGGGGGAGAAGGAGAGGTAAAATGATTGAATCCATAATTTTTTCGCTTCTCTTTCGCTTTTATGAATGCTGGAAATTGTAAGCGGGGACCGAAACTTTTGAGCGCTCGTGTAAATGCGACCTCCGGGCACGGACGAAAAAAGAGCAGAGATGCCTTTCCTGGCCATTTGCGTTTCCCCGGATAATATTTCGGCCCCGTAAATGCGTCTTTCGGACGGCGGTGTAATCAACGCTTTTATGAATTCGCCACTCGCTTTTCTAATTGTTGCATTCTTTTTTTATCCGCTCCCAGTTCCCCGCGAATCCCCTCCGGCCCCGTAAATACTTTCCGCGGAACCGCACAACAATTCCATCCTCTCGCGGGAATTAGTTTGTTAACACTAGACCTGCCAACCGGTAAAATTGGCCAGCCTATATTAATGTTTAACAATGGCGAGATCTAATTTATTGCTATTCCGTGTGATTTTTATTGTAATGCACAGAGCATATCGAAAATGTTCGAGTTGAACAAAACTTGAACCAAACGATTCCTGAAGCTATTTTGAGAAACTGTTTCCCGTGTCATTTTGCGATCCGAAGCTTCGTTTTCGAGTTATTCAAGGGAAATGTTGACCAATTGGCGAGTAGTGCCGACGCCAGATGTCGCTCAGCATTTCAGAAAATAAATTTGGAAAATACTGCCACAGCACTAATTAAAAATGTGACTTAGGCGAGCGAAAACGTAGGTTTCACCCCCTAAAATAAACCTATCTACATTGTTGTACGATATTTTGTTACCATTTCGAGGGAGTTTGAACTAATATAGAGTCTAATCGACAGTAGAATAAGACATTGATCATCAACAACATTTTGGAAATCAAATTTGTAAAATACTACTGAAGCACCTATAGAAAGGCAACGTAGTATAATTCAAGTAGAAGTTCCACCCTTTAAAACAAGCCTATCTACATTCTCGTACGATGCTTCGTTACCATTTTAAAGCAGTTTGAACGAATACAGGACGTCGTTGACAGCAAAATGAGACATTGCTCGCCTACAGCATTTCCAAAAGACAAATTTGTAAAATCCAACCATAGCACCGATTAAAAATACGTGAACAAAAGCCCAAGTTCCACCCTTTAAGATAAGCCTATATAGACCGCGATCCGATAATTTCCTCAGGAAGCGACATTATCTCGACTACAACTAATTTGTCGCGCAAGTTCTAATGGCGTTTTAATTTTTGCCGCCAGTTTATGGGTTCGACACCCCCATTATGACCACGGTACGCCACTTATCAGCTGCTGCAATACGTCCGGAAGGGTATCGAACGGTCTGTAGTATTTCGCAGCGGGAAACCCCTTGCGGGAACACTTTATCGCGCGATATGCTCGGTTTATTTTTCAAGTGGAGAATTGCCTAGTTTCGAATTCAACTTATTCACGATGGTAGACACTATAGATTTCCCTGCGAGGCGTACGTTTTACGTAGACGGCGACGCGACCACCTACACGGTTATGGAATCCGAACAGATGTAACGGTCCCATAGGTCCCGCGGCTGACCATAAATACCGTATTCCCCTAGATTTTTCACAGGGCGAATATCCATAGATATGGAAACGCTCGTAAATAAGGCGGCCCCGTGGACACGCCGCGAATTCATGCAGTCGGAGGGAACGCACGGGGCTTTTTCATCGGCGCCATATTTCTTCAGAATACAGCATCGTCGTGGATACCGGTGTACTGTCTTCGTAATCCGTTTACGCTTATCGGCGTACCAGCAATTTCTGTTGCCGTCGCAGCTGCCGTTTGCCCGATGACGATAAAAGGAAATTACTGTACCGAATCTGTAACTCACGGACAATTCGTGTGACGGGAATACCACGCGGTTATTCCTGGCGCACGGTCGTTTACGAATCCCATTACTTTCCTGTAAAATTGATATTCGACATTGGAAATTAATTGACCAGCTCGTAGTCCGATTAGCGAATTTCTGCGGGGAGACGATTGAAAAGACAATTTAACGGTAAATAGTGTAAAAATGAATGTCTTTAAATTAAAAAAATTTGTAATTACTGAAAATGTGAAATTACCTTTGGATTCGACGGATTTATTTATTTAATCGTATATTGTGATAAATGTGGCACAGAATCTAAGTATATTAAGTTTTGTCATTTTCACACTGGGTAATGTACTCAGTTTTAAAGCTAGGTTTAGATTGAGTGTTAAAGCGTTTTCGATCATCGTTGCATGCGTTTTACAGTTCTTGGATATTTACGTTATTTTTCTGATTTTGGATTTTCTCTGAAAAATCGTGCACATTCGACCGTTAAAGCTTTGACAAATTTTTCACGACGAATTCCAAGATTGAAGCTTCCTCTTTAATTGACTGCTTAAAAATTGATGTACGAACTTTTTCAGCCGTTTTATCGAGCTTTAAGTTGGAGTAGTGTAAGTTACGTTTTAAGGGTTTCTCGAGACCGAAGTTGTTTCTCGTTTTTGTACGATGGAACACTGAAAAAAAAATTGGACATCAATTTTTGAGGACTCGTTGTAAAGAGGAAGCTCCGATCTTCAAATACGCGGCAGTTTCGTTTATGAGAAAAATTTTTTAATGTTTTTGGATGCGTTTGAATTTGCTGTATGTTTTAGGGGAAATCGGTCTTCAGTTTTCCAACTACCACGTCGTGTATAAATAGCGTGGATAAAAACGAATGCAGCTCGGTGAAAGTAGATGCTTTGGGCTTTAGAATGAGTCCAAGCTTACGGTTGCATCATTTGTTTTTGTAAAATGGTGATTGTTTAAATATTGACAATTTTTCGAGAACCGTTTGAATTTGCTGCGTTTTTCGGAAAAAACGAGCCTTCGGTTTCTCATTTGCTACGTCGTGCAAAAATGTGATCAAGAAAAATGGACGCAGCATGGCGAAAATAGAAGCTCCAAGCTTCGAAACGAGCCCAGGCTTGTGATCGTGCTATTTGTTTTTACAAAATGGCAGCAGTTTAAATTATTTGCAAAATACCTTGAAATTACCGAACCGACGCTAAAGTTCTACTTCTTCATAATTTCTCGTGAAGCGTACGTGAACATTTAAAAACAATAATTTTATCATTTCGGGAATGTTCTTTGACCTTTCTTCAATCATACCAATCTGCAGGCCGCTGGAATAATTTTATTTGTATTTTCAACGTTGTAAAAAATCGCAGAGATCCAGATATCCTAAAACTCGCGATGAAGATAAATAACGTGCAACAAAATTGCATATCCATTCTATTTACTGAAATATTTTATCGAAATGGAATCTCATACGTTCTTTAAGCCACCATCATAATTATTATTATTATTGTTGTTATTACGGAGATAAAAACATGAATAAAATTCAGAATAATAAACATTGCAATTGGAAATATGTAAAACCTGTATTTACAGCTTACGGAGATACAAGAGAAAATATCCGCGGATTAAAATGAGCAAGGTTCTTCAAACATGATATTGTAGATTTAATTATGCATTCGCGTAAAATCGATTGTTAAATTTTCCATCCAAGCCGGGCGGAAAAATTTCGTGACAAACAATTTTCGCTGTTCCTTAACGTTACACGAACCAAACGCAATTTTCTAATTGAAAATACTAATTTATTTAACTTAACAGAAAAACTGAAATCGTTTCCTTGATTTTTAACACATTTCTTCTGCTTTAAATCATTTCATTTTCAGCGATTTTAATGACAGTTTCTTGTTCCTTGAAAAACGCGAATCCTCAGATTATCCCGAGACATCTGGGCAAATTTGATTTTCAAAATGCTGTAGGCGAGCACTGTCTCATTTTGCTGTCAACGGCGCTCTGTATTCGTTCAAACTGATTTAAAATGGTAACGAAGCATCGTACAAGAATGTAGGTAGGCTTGTTTTAAAGGGTGGAACTTCTACTTGAATTATACTATGTTGCATTTCTATATGCGCTTTAGCAATATTTTACAAAATTGATTTCCAAAATGTTGTTGACGATCAACGTCTTATTCTACTGTCGACTAGACTCACATTTGTAATTGGTACTATGGTAGTATTTTAAAAATTTATTCTCCGAAATACTGTAGGCGACCAATATCTCGTTCTACTGTCAACGAGGCACTGTATTCGCTCGAACTGCTATAAAATGGTAACGAGGTGTCGCAAGTTTTGACAAACTAATGTAGAAGTTCACGGTAGACTGTACAGGGTGGACAGCGACGGGAGCACATTGTCTACGCGTAGAAACTAGTGTAAAATCTCGTTCCCGAGAAGATCGACTCGGAAACTTCGTGCGCTGCTCGACGATTGCAGAAAATAGAAACTGACTGCCATGAACAGATACAAGGCCGATTTATATTCGGCACACGCAACGCAAGCGAATATTCTATTAATATTCAACTATCACAACGCCAAAGGCATCGGGCGAAAAAAAGAATATTGTTGTATAAATTCGCAGCCGCATATTGGATAAAACAACGAATAAATCCGATCCACGGGGAAAAATACAAAATTCGGATTATTCTCCATTATTTTATTCTACGTCGTTGCTCCTGAATCTATTCGGACCTTCCATGTTTTTAAACTTCACCCTCCGAATTCTAACCTCAATCGACGTTCCAATATTTTATAGTATGATATATTTCTACGTTACAGAGATACATTTTATCTAATTTTATATTTTATACTATATTATATATTATAGTATAATATTGTATTATATTTTATACAATATTATATTATAGCATAATATTGTTTCATATTTTATACAATATTATATCTCCACAATATTGTATTATATTTTATAATAATATTATATCTGTACAACATTGTTTTATATTTTATGCAATATCATATTTGTACGATACAGTATTACATATTACACAATATTGTATTTATGCAATACAATATCGTATTTTATACAATATTCTATCTGTACAATACGGTATTATATTTTCTACAATATTATATCTGTACAATACAGGATAATATTATATAAAATATTATATTTATACAGTGCAGTATAATATTTATAGAATACAATATTATATTTATGCAATGCAATAAAATGCAATACAGTACGACAAAATAAAAGATAAAATAAAGAAAGAATAAAAGAAACGTCAGTTGCCAAAATGAAATAGTACATACCCAAATTGATTAACTATAGAAACTGTTATATTATTGCTATAGTCACGTTATATTTTATAGTAGTTACTATGTCTCACAAAAATAAAATGCTAACTATAGGCAATTGAATTTCGTGACGAAAACTTGACTGCTGCGACCGGCCGCAAAAAAAAAAATGAGACGCGAGGCGAAAACCGTCGAAATTTCATTTGCCTCGATAAAACGAAACTGTTTAAAAAGAGACCGCTGAAACAGCCAAAATCGAGAAGACCACCCGTTAACCCGCACGGTTAGCAGTATTCATCGACACACGAGTATCAGATCATTGGCCCGCGGCGATTCCTCGCGATTGCTCGTCGCAGTTTCGCGTGATTTTTCAACGGCGAACTAACAATTCGAGTTAGAACAATTCCGTGCAATGCTCGCGGTAAATCATGCTCGACGAGGATACCCCTTCGCACCGAACTATCGTATTATTATAACTAGACTGCGGATGTTTATGCAAATCCTCGCATCTCCATATGGTAATCCCTGAGAACAGGTCAAGAGTAAACCAACCAAAAAATAAAAAAAAAGAACAAGAACGAGAGAGAAAAAAACGCAGAAAGTCGAAACATCGGCGACGAGCCGCGCAATTTTATTGCGTTTTAGATATTTACATACATTATAAATGCATGAAAACCGCGATCCAATTATAACGCACGGCAAATAACAACGGGAGGGGTTGAAAACGGGGGCAGAAAACGTCGGCGAAAGGAGACGAGAGAAGACGGGTGACCTCCCTTCCTCTTTTACCGGGAAAGAAACTTTCTCCCGCGGGAGGATGCCGGGTAATTTCTGAAATGTATGAAAGCGGAAATCAAACAGGAACCTCGCTTCTCTTATTACCGGTTTTATTCGAAGGAAAAAGAGGGTGGCATCTGCCCCGGCGAATTTGATCAAAGTTTCCGCGACCAACTATTCAGTTTTCAACGGGGTCCGGACGCGAATGCAAATACGGCAGACGTCAATATGCTAAGTACAGGGTTGCTGCGCAATTTCTGTCGTGCTACACCCTACCGCGCGATCGAAACCCTTCCTCCCCGCCCCCGAAGAAACGCATTCAATTAACAACGCTCCGGCCATTATTACCCATCCCGGTTTCATAGAATTTGCGTTGCACTCGTGCTTTCGAGCGCCTCCTCCATTAGACACTTTCCTCCCTCTAACCCCTGTACACCCCCTTCGCCGCCGTTCGCGGCTCGAATCAACACGGATTCGAAAATCGAAGCCTCTCTCTCCCCTTTGCAACCGGAGCAACGGATTTGATGCGCGATTTTTCCTTGACGTTTTATCGCGCTTTGATCCGGGAACTTCGGCGCGGCAAATAATCTCTGACGAGATTAAAGTGTTTGAAAAGAAGAAACTTTTACGCAATGCGGAAGCTTTATTGGGGATGGTGAGTGCCGAAAGACGAAGCACTACCGACGGAAGTTTCCGACTTCGGAACGAGACCGGCGGGAAAAAATTGTTGCTTGATTCGTCGTTGCGATTTTATTGCAATTTGAATTTCAACCGCGTTGCTGGCGATGATCCGCGCGGAAGGCAAAAGCGATTTGCGAGAACACGTTTTTTAACACGTTGAAAACGGAGCCATTTTGCTAATGCTTCTGTGTCACATTTTATTTACCTTTAAACGGAAATAATGCAATTTAGGCTTGATCGGAATCGAAATGCGACCGTGGCGCGAGTTTCAAATTTTGGGGATGGTGAAAATCGCGAAAATCGGAAAAATGAGGTTGATAAAAGGTAGCTTCCTGAAGTCCCCTGAAATGTTAGTCTAGATTTTGAGAGCTCTTCTTAAAGAGGAAGATTTTGGGAAGATTTTAGCGTTTAAGCTATGTCGATAGCGCAAATAGTTTGGCCGGAGCACGACTTCAAAGATTTGCCAAATATTGCCACAAAATCGCTAAATATTGAAGGTATACCCCTTCTTAAAATCGCGAAAAATCTTTAGGTCTCCGATTCTTTTGTAATTTTGGTTACACGTTTCTAGACGCGTAGACAGAGTGTATACCAATTTTCAAGTCCATCGGAATCGAATTGCAGCCGTGGCGCGACTTTGAAATGTCGGAGCGATCAATCGCGAAAATGGGAAAAATTGGGGTTGATAAAACGAAGCCCCCTGGATTTCCCTGAAATGCTACCTTAGATTGTGGGAGCTCTTCTTAAAGAGGAAGGTTTGAGGAAGATTTTCGCGTTGGATTCATGTCGATATCTCTAATAGTTTGGCCGGGGCATGACTTCAAAGTTTTGCCAAATATTGCCACAAAACCGCTAAATATTGAAGGTATACCCCTTCCTAAAATCACGAAAAATCTTTAGGTCTCCGATTCTTTTGTAATTTTGGCTACACGTTTCTAGATGCGCGGTCAGAGGCTATGGCAATTTTCAGGTCGATCGGAATCGAATTGTGGCCGTGGCGCAACTTTGAAATTTTGGGGCTGGTGAAAATCGCGAAAACAATCTTTGCTACAATATAATCAGTATAATTTACGTCTTTGTTATTATCGACTGATGCATCGTTTTGATGCCGAATATATGGGGTGACGACCCAGAAGTCGTCGTCGCGTGGCCGCCGCCTATAGAAAGCGAAAGGGTTAAAAGTGTCTTTATTCGATGTCATTTTGTACATTCGTTCTTATATTTAGCAAGCTTTATATTCTATTCTACATCTCTAAGAAACCATTCTAAGTGTTGAAGCTATTAGCTCGATATTATTCGCGGCTTGCAAGATATTGTAACGCCTAGAGTTTATAGAATATGCATACTCTATATACTCTACGAGCTATAATATCTTAGAAGTAGCGAATAATACCGATTGCCCAGGTCTCACCACGTGGAGGTTGCTTCACAAGAGACCCTGAAAGGAAGTCAGAAGGAAGTCGGAATTCCTTCTTGCTCCCTTTCTTACAACGACGTCTTATTAACTAAGTATCGCAGATATGTCGAGTAATTATTGCGGAGAAAAAGATGTGAATCGGAGAAGAAGTCTCCGATCCACGAGGGACAAAAAGCGAATCAGGCGGAAGGCACTGATTCTTTCAAAGAGAGAAACAAATGCGAACCAGAGCGGAAGGCTCTGGTCCGAGGGTGTCACGACGCGTGCAATGCTTGCATGTCCTAAACAGCCCAGGGTCAGCAACCGGCGATCCGTCACGGAGAGCGATGGCCAAGAAGAAACGTTCAAACGACACCCTAAACAAACCACCCAGACTCAGTAATTAAACTTAACTTAGTTTTCGCAAGACGCCTTCTTTCTTCTTTCTTCATTCTTCATTCGACGAGTTGGATATGCAATTAATAAGACGATAGAACTAACGGTGTTATAACCAAAAATCAGAAAACTAACGATGATTTAAGTAGAATAAATCTGAGTAAATGTGGACGCAAAGAGCTATAGGCGCTTCGGGTACCCCGGGGACGCAACACCCCGTACTCGCTCACGGCCCCATCTGTGAGGGGTGTGTCCATCCATCCTGGGGACTGCTGATCGCAGAAATTCCAATCGTTGAGAAACTGGAACCTGGATACTGCAGTATCGATGCTAGCTGTACATACATAAATACATATTCAAACATCCGATTTTTGACGGATGTCATCATACAGTAATATCACACACAATAATAATCATTGAAATAATACCGTTGACGATGGAAGGCAGTGGGAAGGGACTTACCCCCTGCTGGCAGCATAAAACATCCTCAGGAACAGCCACTGGTCATCCCCAACACTGGACACTCACTTCTGGCCCCGGGGCCCGACTGCTCCATCCGGGGAGCCGCGCACTACTGACTGATAGCGCGCGCGGAGCTCGAGTACACAGCGCTGCGCAACCAAGTGTGACGGTCCCCACCAGAGGAATATTCACAGTGCTGTGCAACCAAGTGTGAAGGGCCCCATCAGCGTGTGCTCACAGTGCTGCACAACCAAGTGTGACGGTCCCACAAGAACATACTCACAGCGCTGTGCAACCAAGTGTGGCGCTCCTCACCCCGGCTAACCTTGATAGATCTCAACCGTCGCGATCCAGATTATCGATCGATTTATTATTTCGGGCTGTGTAACGTTTATAACAATTCATGTTGGATGGTCAGTCGGTCAGCACACTTTTTACCATCTGACTACACTGTTTTTTAATCAAACTTACTAATAGTAGTCGAAGTACAGATATAATATATCTGTATTTAACCAGTTAACTGTGGCGATGTCTTTTCAAAGCGTGCATCTATGTGTGTCGCGAAAATTAAGAGTTCTAGCCAGAGCATACAGAGATGCACGAATCTATGTAAAATTAATTATAATTTTCATTTGTTTGTTTCATTTCGTCTTGATCTCTAAACATTTTAAACGTATTGGGTTGTTCGGAAAGTTATTTCGTTTTTTCCCGACAGAGAATTTAATTGTATTTTTTTGCACCCAACTTCACACTTAAGCCGCATAATCATTATATGTTTTGAGAGCTGATATAGCAAGGCTTGCGTGTGAAAAAGTCCAATTGATTCTACGCAGCAGTTTTTGGTTGGTGCCCTTTTAAATATGGAGAGGAATCAGCAGCATTTTCGTCATATTTTACTTTTTTATTATAGAAAAGGTACAAATGCTGTTCAAGCCAGAAAGAAATTAACCGATGTGTATGGAGAAGATGTGTTGAAAGTACGCCGGTGCCAGAACTGGTTTGCAAAAATTTCGATCCGGCAATTTTGATGTCGAAGATGCACCACGTTTTGGAAGGCCGGTTGAAGCTGATAAAGACACGATAAAGGCATTAGTTGATGCAAACCGGCGAATAACAACACGCGAGATCGGTGAGAGGTTAAATTTATCAAATTCAACTGTTTATGACCACTTGAAAGGCCTGGGTTTAACCTTGAAGCTTGATATATGGGTTCCCCATGTTCTCACGGAGAGAAATTTGTGTCGTCGCGTTCACGTCTATGATTCGCTTCTCAAACGTCACGAAAATGATCCATTTTTGAAGCGCATCATTACTGGGGACGAAAAATGGGTTGTATATAACAATGTCAAACGCAAGAGATCATGGAGCAAAAAAGATGAACCGGCTCAAAGCATTTCCAAAGCCAATATCCATCAAAAAAGGTGATACTGTCTGTTTGGTGGGATTTTAAAGGAATCGTTTTTCTTTGAGCTTTTACCGGATAACACAACAATTAATTCGGAAGTCTACTGTCATCAGCTGGACAAACTGAATGATGCACTTCAACAGAAAAGGCCAGAATTAATCAACAGAAAAGGTGTAGTGTTCCTCCAAGATAATGAGAGACCTCGTACAAGTTTGGTCACTCGCCAAAAGCTTTTACAGCTTGAATGGGATACAATGCCACACCCACCATATTCTCCAGATCTGGCACCTTTGGATTATTATTTGTTCCGGTCACTGCAAATTTTTTTAGACGGTAAAACCTTCACTTCAAATGAGGAGGTCAAAAACCACCTCGATCAGTTTTTTGCCAGCAAAGACCAAAAATTTTAAGAGCATGGAATCATGCTACTACCAGAAAGATGGCAAAACGTATTGGACCAGAATGGTCAATATATAATGTAATAAAATATTTGTTCATTATACGAAAATTGTCTTTCATTTTCACAAAAAAAAACGAAATTACTTTCCGAACAATCCAATATTAAAATTTACGAATATAATTTAGTTTTCGCCAGAATTACAATTTAAATATCAAATTGTAACAAAATTTTACGCATTACGGATATAATCGTCATGACACAAAATTCTGCCACATCTCCATGACGGATATAGTCGTCAAACACACTTAACTGGTTAAATTGCTTGTAGAAATAATGGAAGGAGTGTGTTCGAAGGCGTGTGCCCGAAGGAGTATACCTGAAGGAGTGGGAAACGGTGAATAAGGGATTATAGTGATTTATTGCAGGGTTGTCTGGTTTCCGTGTCTTCAAGTGCGTCCGCGTGCGGCGCGTGTAATATTTTGTACTTCCTGCCTGCCTTTTATTTATGCGTTACGAATTTCCGAAGACACGGTTAGGCACGTATGATCTTCGGTGTTGCCGTCGCAACACTCGAGGATCAAGGAAATTGAAGAAGGTAGAGGATTCGCCTGTTAAAACGAGCCGATGCAGATTGTCGCACGATTTCTCGTTCTCGTTTTACGACATTTTCCAGCGGGCGCGGTGCCTCTGCCGGTAAATGGTGTAAAACCTCCATAGGGAGATTAAAGCAGCTTAAAAAATGAGCTCCGGTGTAGTGCAGAAGCAACCGTAAAAGGAATTATTTACGACGGTCGGAGTAGAAGCTTTTTCCCTTCGAAATGAGCTTAGGTACATTGTCGTCCGACGTTTCGCGGCTGTTTTATTGCGTTCTGAATGAAAAGGGGTTGCTCGACGAAGAATTAACCACTCGTCGGTCACCGCCTCTTAAACACACTTTTCGAATGTCGAAAACACTTCTGCGAATCGTGTAAATACCGTTAAGGCAAGGAGCTTCGGGGGTTACGCGAGATCCAACGAGATCGATTTACGAATCGATCGATTGCACTGCGATTTCTTTGAAAAATACAGCGACTAGAATTTCTTTGACACTCGTAATGTCTAACAACGGAACTCATAGGTTATATACATGGGAGTTTATAACAGTATTGTTTAAACAAAAAGCTGTTGTCAAAATCGGTAATCGTAAAATAGAAAATCTGGAAATTTACCTAAATTATTAGGGATTAATATTAATGTATTAACCCTTTGCAATCGAAGCGATTCTACTCCAAAATCGAACCAATATTTTTATCCATAATAGCTCCATTGTAGATAGTTCATTCCCTTTTGTTCATATGAAATTAATTACTATGGCTCGTACTTAGAACATTAACATTTTTATCGATTTCTCAATTGCAAACCTAGCGATGTAAATGTTGTTTAAATAATAGTATGGCAAGTTTTAATGTCGCCTTAGAGGCGCCATTCGAGTGCAAAGGGTTAAATATAAAATATTAGGGATTAACTAAACTAAATGTAAACATTGAATAGGAAAGAGGAAGAATTGGGTTTCATTGAAATTTGCGCGCATTGGAATCGATTCGTATCACGATCGAGAAGAGAATCGAACAGTGAGACGTTTTCCCTAGGAAATGTTCTGCATTGAAAATTCTGACACGAAAATCTAACGTCGCTTGTTCGTTCCTGGATAAATGACATTTCCGGAGTACGTGGATATTGCCGGCGTCTTTATCGTACGATATTATGAAATATCTCAACTATTTAGAGGCTGTAGAGCCGACCGCCAACGCGAAGGAAAATTGAGTGAGTGCGCCGCGTTGTGCAGCGTGTGTGCCCTGTTTTCATCGCATTATTCATTTTTATGGATTAATTTAGGGGAGCATGAGCTATGCGGAAACTTAGCTGCTTTATTAAGGATTTTATTAGATCTCGGTTTACATAAAAGCGCCGTTGAATATTGCACTAATTTTCCTTTGCGTCCAATTTCCCCGTCTCGGACCAACCTTTTTGCACACATTTTCCCCGCGCACACTGTGCCGCAATAATTAATCTTCTAACGTTACTTCGGATATTATTTTTCATATCTTCCCGTAGACTTGTCCTAGCCCGCGAAAACTATTAATATAATCTACCAAAGATATTTCGAAAATAACGGAACTATTTTGACAGCCTTCGAAATTTACCGTACCGTGATTAACGTTGCTCGTTTTAGACTTTCTAACCGAGAAGATCGAAGAATGCTTAACCCCTCGAGATACACCTGGTATTTAACCCTTTTAGTGCCAAACTTGCGAAAAATTCCAACGACGATATATCGTTGCGTATCCGATGGCGCCTACTATTCGCATTGCGAGCGAACTCTATCTGAAAATAAATTTATAAAATGTTATAAATAGCCTAACTTCATTGCAAAAAAATTGTTTAAATTGTTCAACACAGTCCACTTACCATATCTGCCTGTCTCAACTCCGTGGCAAGATCCTCAAGGAACTGAAACCCTAAATTTTGTCAACGCGAATTAAAAAAATATAATATTATATACTTCATACTACGCAATTTAGAAAGAGAAACTCGTTTCGTGTTTTTTTTATCGGCAACCATCCACTTTGAAGAGGGTGAAAACAGCCCTCAAAGTTGGGGGTTGAAACCATATTTTGTAAGATATCTCGGAAACCAGTGGTCAAAAAGATTCGAATTCTTTTTCAATTTAAGGAACAAATTCGGCCACTAATTGCTCTAATTTCTAAACTGTTCTAAAGATCGATAAAACGGCTAAAAAAATTCGTACATCAATTTCTAAACAGTCATTTTAAAGAGGAAGCTTCAAGCTTGAAATCTGTCAAGATCTCGGACACGAGAAAAATTTTTTAAACGTTTAACGCACCTTTCAACATACAGCATTTTTTTAAAGATTTGTGTCTTCAGTTTCGCGTTCGTTACATTGTGAAAAAATATTGTAGATAAAAAATCAATAATAGATTATAAAACTAGAGACTTCCAGCTTTAAAATGAGCCTAGATTCGTCGTCGTACGATCATTTTTTACGGAGTTACAGCAATTTGAACACCGGCAATATGTTGGCGATGGTTAATGAAATAGTTCTTGGCTCCACTGTAAAATACACTATAAATATCGTGTCGCAAATATTTCTGCAGAGCGCTAAAATAGACAATGATGTGCAAACCCCAAACATGACAATAAATATTTCGCCCGCGTTCCGTCACACAACCGCCGGAACCATGACCAAAAACGGCACGTTTCGCGACCGCGTTCCACCGAGCCAAAACTTTGCAAAAACAAATGGCTTTCTCCGTCGAAAAACGTAACGGGACAAGTTGAAAAATTCATCGCAACAGGGTTAACAATATATAAAAAAAAAAAAATGTAGAGGGAGAGAAAGCTGGAGGAAACAATGCGAGCGAAATAGGGCAGCATATTTCGAACGGATAGCGACAGCCGAGTTTTATCAATTAAATTTGCACGTCGACCGTTCCGTGACGATTCGCACGACCGGCGGGAAGGGAGGGGCGCCATTTCTCGGTGCAGCGATTCACGGAGGTCGAAATCAAATTTCTCTTTGACAGTGCCGTCGATTAGGGGAGGATCGAGGGTAGTCGCCAGAGAAAAGAGAGATCTCCGTGTATCATCTCGGCGCATCGCTGCAAAAAATCCTCGGAAAAACCGTGGAAAAAGCGCCGACGACCGTAACGGATCGTTAATCTGACTGGGCTAAAATCGATTAGGCGATCATGCCATTTTTACTTTGACAGTTTCTGGTTTCTCTTGCTGGTTCGCGGGGAGGGGCACTTCTGCAGATATATATTTGGATGGTAAGATTTTTTTATATAGGCAGATTCGCAATTTTTATTGCATCGTTAATTTAACAGGACTAAAATTGATTAGGTGATTGTAATATTTTTAGCTGGTGATTTTTATATAGTTTTTGTTTGTTGGATTGGGAAGATGTTTTAAATTCTATTTGGGCATTGTACTTTTAACTGGACAATTATGTAATTTTTAGTGGGTTGCTAATCTATCTGGAAAAATAAATAATTAGGAGAACACTCAAATTGTTAATTGGCAATGTTTCTATTTGTGTTGATGGTTTG